>VZTG01008989.1:1202572-1318271 GCA_013397845.1 Melanocharis versteri | reverse complement strand
CCCGCGCCGCCGGCGCGCCCGGCGCGTCACTTCCCGCCGCCGCCGGGACGAGAGCCTTCGCTGGGAGGGGCCCGCAGAGATTACACGGGGGCAAGCGCTGGGTCCTGCTCCTGGAGAGGAGTAGCCGCATGCACCAGCACAGGCTAGGGGCCAACCCGCTGGGAAGCGGCTCTGCGGAGAAGGACCTGGGGGGCCTGGTGGGNTCTGCGGAGAAGGACCTGGGGGTCCTGGTGGACAACAGGCTGTCCGTGAGCCAGCAGTGCCCTTGTGGCCAAGGCCAGTGCTACCCTGGGGTGCATTAGGAAGAGCATCGCCAGCAGGTCGATCCTGCCCCTCTACTCAGCCCTGGTGAGGCCACATCTGGAGTGCTGTGTCCTGTTCTGGGCTCCTCAGGACAGGAGAGACATGGAGCTCCTGGAGCAGATCCGGCAGAGGGCTACAGAGATTATTAAGGGACTGGAGCATCTCTCTCACGAGGAAAGGCTTAGGGGCCTGCACATGTTCAGCCTCGAGAAGAGACGACTGAGAGGGGAACTCATCAATGTGTATAAATATCTAAAGGGAGGGTGTCAAGAGGATTCAGCCGGGCTCATCTTGGTGGTGCCAAGCAGTAGGACAAGAGGCAACGGGCAGAAACTGATGCACAGGAAGTTCTATCTGAGTACGAGGAAGAACTTCTTGACTCTGCAGGTGACCGAGCACTGGAACAGATTGTCCGGAGAGGTTGTGGAGTCTCCCTCACTGGGGATGTTCAAGAACATCTGGACACAATCCTGTGCCAGGTGTTCTAGGATGACCCTGCCTGAGCAGGAGGGTTGCACCAGATCAGCCCCTGTGGTCCCTTCCAGCCTGACAGATCCTGTGAATCTGTGGGGGTCGCTGGCAGTGCCCCAGGCCCTCACAGAGGCTGTGGTTCCTCACGTTGGAGCTGTACAGAGTTCCACACTGCTGTGCTGCCACCTGCGGCTCTCACCGCTGTCTGTGCACAGTGCCCACGGAGACTGCAGCCACCACGGCTGTGCTTCCCAAGCAGGGCAACACACTTCTCAGCAGCACCACATGTGTCCCTTGCATCTCACTGTCCTCCCCCATCCTTCTCCCCCTAGCACATCTTCGAGCTTCTATCCCAGCCCTTCCCACTTCTTTCCACT
This sequence comes from Melanocharis versteri, assembly GCA_013397845.1. Classification (NCBI taxonomy): domain Eukaryota; kingdom Metazoa; phylum Chordata; class Aves; order Passeriformes; family Melanocharitidae; genus Melanocharis; species Melanocharis versteri. The sequence goes on along the minus strand of VZTG01008989.1, from coordinate 1,317,120 downwards.
TGTGCCACGGTGCCTGGCACCCTATCCCTTGGCCCACCTCGAGAACCTGGTGAGACCCCATCTGGGGTACTGTGTCCAGCTCAAGAAAGACCTGGACCTGTTGGAGCAAGTCTAGAGGAGGGCCACCAAGATGCTTAGAGGGATGAAGCACCTCTTGTATGAGGAAAGGCTGAGATAATTTTGATTATTCAGCTTGGATGAAGAGAAGGCTTCAGGGTGACCTACTAGNGCTTGGATAAGAGAAGGCTTCAGGGTGACCTACTAGAAAGGTGGAGAGGGACTTTTCACAAGAGCATGTAGTGACAGGACAAGGAGGAATGGCTTGAAACTGAAAGAGAGATGGTTTAGATTAGATATTAGGAGGAAGTTCTTTGCTGTGAGGGTGGTGTGATACTGGCACCAGTTGCCCAGGGAAGTTGTGGATGCCCCATCCCTGGAAATGTTCAAGGCCAGGCAGGATGGAGCTCTGAGCAACTTGGTTTAGTGAAAGGTGTCCCTGCCTGTGAGGGGCGTTGGGCCTAGATGATCTTTAAAGTCCCTTCCAACTCCAACCATCCGATAATTCTATGATTCCCGACTCCTCCTCTTCACAGTGGCTCCAAAGGCGCTCTCTCCTACAGAGCAGGAGCCACCCTGCTGCCCACCCGCCCAAACACGAGGGGTGTGTGATGGCCTCCCCACAGCTACTGATCAGCCTGCGTGTTTCCGCGAGCGGGCGCGCAGCTGACAGGGCCTGGCGGCGCTTGGACCGGAGCCGGTGCCGGCGCTGCCCGCGGGCCCGGGCACGCACCCGGCCGCAGGTGGGGCCTCCCAGAGCGGCTCCGCTTCCGCCTCCGGTGCCGCCATTTCGCCGTGAGACAGCAGCGAGCGGGCCGCCGCGATGCTGTCCACCGCGGGATACGGGCGCTCCCGGCCCGAGACGGGCTGCGAGCTGGAGACGCCCGTGCAGCACTACCGCTTCTCGCCATACACCTTCAACGGAGGGTGAGGGGCCCGGGCGGGCAGCGGGCGGGACGGGGCACCCTCGGCCCGGAGCAGGGGACAGCGGCGCCGGGTTGGGGCTGCCTCGCCTTACTCCGTCCTCTCCTCCGTGCTCAGTCCGGTTTTATCTCCCCTCACGGTCTCCTCTTTGTAGGGAGAGAGCGGCAGCACAAGGAGGAACTGGGCTCGGGCTGCCTTTGAGTCCTTGCAGCCCTTCGGGGTGTTCTTGCCTGTCCGTGTGGCTTTTGGAACACTCGGGCTCCCTAAATTTTGACTGGTCTTAAAGTACGCATCTCTTGTTCCCCGCAGGGTTGTTTCTTGGTAGTGGCTTAGGAAACCCAGGTAATGGTCCTGTTACAGAATCACAGAGTTGTTAGGGTTGGAAAGGACCTCTGGAGATCATCCAGTCCAACTCCTCTGCCAAGGCAGGGTCACCTCGAGCTGGTGACACCAGAACGCGTCCAGGTGGATTTTGAATGTCTCCAGGGAGGGAGACTCCACGAGCTCCCTGGGCAGCCTGTCCCAGTGCTCTGCCACCCTCAGCATAAAGAAGTTCTTCCTCTTGTTGGGGTGGATCTTCTTGTGTTTTAGTTTATGGCCATCGCTCCTCGTCCTGTTGCTAGTAAACGTGTAAGTGGGTTGAATGCTACCTTGCTGTAACTGTTAAAGGCAGGTGATATTTTACATACCTGAGTTGGTGGCGTGATCTGGCAAGGTAGGGTTTTTTCCTTGTGATGACTACTGCTGTTTAGGGGGCATCTCTTTGTTGCTTAATGGTAGTACACCTGTGGTGCGGTGATCACAAAACTGGTTAGGAAGTAATCTGTAAACTGTTAGGAAATAATAACACCAGATGTAAAAAGTGACATTTATTTAAGTGTAATGATACTATTGCTCCGTACTTTGCTTGTTTTAGAAGGATGAATCATTATCAGGCATATAAAATACCTTGTCCATTGGGTCTGGTTCTTGCCTGGTGTAGAGTCTCTGTTTTACCAAGTTTCCAAACAGTTTAAATCAGAGTAAAGGGCCACATGCATATATTTTCTTCAGTGTGTCTAGTGTCTTCTTCCTTCGGTGTTGAGTAGGGATGTGCATAGTGGGAAACATAGCAAGGAATATAAGGTGCTTGACAAAACGGGGGTCTGGGTATAGAATTACTGTCTAGTTTGTTTCTGTTTTGCCTGAGAAGATACTTGTGCTGAAGGTCATGATTTATCTTTTTTAAGGACGGTGCTGGCAATTGCTGGAGAAGACTTTTCTATCGTTGCCTCTGACACGCGTCTGAGCGAAGGCTATTCAATTCACTCCCGGGACAGTCCAAAATGCTACAAGCTGTAAGTCCAGATCTGCAAGGATTGAAAAAGATGAAAAATCTTTTGTATTGCTTGACCATGTCACCTGCCTCCTGCTTTAAGCAGAATTCTTAGAAGAAAAAGCACAGTAGCAAAGTAGATTTTGGAGTCATGGTGACCTTTGCTGTAATGCAAGATATGATGTGATGTTGTAGATATAGCCAGATTTCTTGTTTTATGCTCTTGAAGTTAAGTGAGAACAGAACATTTTTAGCATGATACAAAGCTTAACGTGGGGTTTTTTGGCTGGATAAGGAGAAGAATTTTTGCTACTTAACTGTAGCAAAACCTAATCCTATGATAATTCATTCTGCTTCTTCAGGAGACCTGGTGATGGTATGCAGATGTGCTCACTGCTGCCAGATGTACTGTGTCTCTCTAGTTAACTGCTTGGCACTTCAGAGAGGTGTTTGTTTTAGGAGAGGTAAACCTATCAGAATTCCATAGTTGAACTTTCTGTGCTCATTTTATGCTTAGTTTGACTCACGTGGGTAGCACCTCTGTGGTTTACAACTACATGTTATTTTTGTTCATTTCACTGCAGCAGGTGCTTGCCTCGTAGGCTGTCATTGACTATGTAAACATTTTTTCCCTTGTGGGTTATTGTTTCTTTTTCTAAATTGATGACATGAGATCAAAATGAGTTAGATTTCTCCCGGCTAACTTGATACTATATGTTTGACTCTTTGATACTCTCCAAATGTACTCTGGTACAGTATACATACTGCAGCTGATGGCTTTGTGTAATGTCACTAACCATCGTACAAGCTTAGTGCAGCCCTCTGGTCTGATGGAGTAAAAAGTGGACTGAGTGATAGGATCTGTGGCTCCCCAGTGTAAAACAGATCTTCTAGCAAGACTGAATTGCTACAGCTGGAGTGAGGGGTGCATGAAGAAATGGAGAATTTCTTTTTGTTAGTTTTACTGACAGCTGGAGAAGGAAGTGGGTTGAAGAAAGACATCTGCGTGGTCCTGCATTTAATGAGTCACCTCCAAGATGTAGGTTGCAGGTGCCTTTCATACACCACAGATCTGTTACTAAATTGTAGACAGCTGTTTTTGACAGCACTAAAAAAACCTGAAAATACATTTGGTGTTTTCATAATAACTTACGATATAAGAAATTGCTGTAGTTCATGCTAAGTCTAAAATCACAACAAAATTTTACATTTTTCAGAACAGAACAAACGATCATTGGATGCACTGGTTTCCATGGGGATTGCCTTACCCTTACTAAAATTATTGAAGCCAGATTAAAGGTAACTACCTATCTTACTGTATTTAGAAACTTAGATTCTTAATATTATACTTGGAACCAATAATATGTTTTAAATATAACTTCTGCTGGTTTTTTACAAGTGTTTGTATAATAACTGTTTTGCTAGTGAAAGATCTGGCAGGGGAAATTGGTGCTGTGTCCTTACTAAGTGTGCCACTACAAATATATAGAATGGAAGAGCTGGAGAGGATATTGTTAATGAGGCAACACCTGTTAATCACAAAACTTGGAAGATACGTTAATCTTTGGCTTGTAAAAAGGCTTTACCTTTTAGACCAGCATGTTTTCACTAGTTGTGCTGGTTAATAATTGTGCTTAGCGTCAGATTGTTTTGTGGTGAGGTTGCAGAAAGTGTAATTCTAATTGAATGTCAGCTTTAGTGTTTGACTTTCTTTTTGAATGTGCTCTACCACTGGCAGATGTACAAGCATTCCAACAACAAGACCATGACTACTGGGGCTATTGCAGCAATGCTGTCTACAATCCTGTATTCTCGACGTTTCTTTCCTTACTATGTTTACAACATAATTGGTGGACTTGATGAGGAAGGTAAGACTTTAAGCAGAAAAAAAAAAAAAGAGAGGCTGCATTTCTGTGGGTGGATAGCTATCCCTTTACATCTCAGGTGTACTGATTGAATAACAACATTTGTGTTCCTATTCCTAACACCTGCCTTTAGGCATTATGGTACTTACACAGATCAAAAACATATTATGTATCTGGCTTGTTTCCTAGTTTTTGTTATTCACTCAGTCTTTCATTTCTGAAGGTCTGAAAGTCTAAAAACTATGTTATAATTATTTGATTACAAATAAAATCTCGAAAGTGAAATAACTCATACTTTAGGCTGGGAAATTTTACAACAGTTTTGCTGGATTTCTTAATTGCATCTTTAAAGTAGATTTCACCAGTAAAATTGTATATGTTTTACTCAGACCTGTGAGTGTGGTAAAGGCTATTAAATATAAAGACTTACTCCAGAGACAGGTTTCTACAAAGTTATTTTTAAATGTTAACTAACCTCTAATGAAAATCGTGACTTCTACTCTGAAGCTGTAGTTTAATGTACAGCCCTTTCAGGCCTTACTGGGCTCCTGTCCAGTGATGTGGTTGAGCTGCTGAAATACTGTGTTCTCTGGCTTTGAGAAGGAGCTCAGGGGTGGTCTTGTTTGGATAATTTTAGCCATTCCCTGCAGTTTGTTTTTACCATGAAGTTATACTGCTTTCCCAGTCTTGCTAAGACATGTCTATGATTTGTGGGATCTGGCAGGGGATTAGTCTGCCCTTCATAATGGTAAATCTTGGATTATGAGAGTGCTGTAGCAGCTGATAAGAATCAGAGTGCAGGTTTGCTTGCATGGACTAAATTTGGGTCCGGCAAGATTGATTTTTGATTTGGCTGGCTTTTTCAGGGCTGTTCAGCTCCTGTGCTGTGCTGCCAAGGGCACTGGCCAGTTAATTGAGTCGGGTGCAGCCTGCCTGAACAGAAAGGCTGGGCTTGGCCAGCTCCTGCATTCTGACTGGCACATCCTCACCACACCTCGATGCTTCAGAGCTACAGTGTATCTGTATCTCTGACGTTGGTGCAAGCCAGTGAACTTTGCGCAACCTGGCCTGGCTTCAGAGGGACGTGTGTGAGAGACCAGAGCATCATCCCTGGTTCTGGGAGTGCAATGCAGAGGCATCCAAGTATGCTTTCTGGAGGTAATTCAAGAAATGTATTGTTCAAGAACGATGTCTGAGCTGCTTGTTTGTGTTAGCCTCGGAACCCCTGGGGCTCTTTGTGGAGCACTACACTCTAGCACATTTTTCTGCTTTGATTATTCTGCATCAGCACTTTTTCTGTGGTAAGTAGTGTAGGAAGCATCTGTTGGAACATGGTTGTGGCTTAAATAGAGAAAATTACCTTGGATATCGTACCAGGCTGCAGCCATAGAGAGTCTGCTGTAAAAAGCATCATCTGAACATAGTGTCGTTTGGTAAAGGTTTACTAGGATCTGCAGTGTTCCAGGCTCTGCTCGTCCAGAGAGCTGGTTTTGTTGAAAATGCTTATCAGTATTGAACATCTTTCTGAACTGTGATTACATCCTATTTTTTTTTTCAGGGAAGGGAGCAGTTTATAGCTTTGATCCAGTGGGCTCCTACGAGAGAGATTCTTTCAAAGCGGCTGGATCAGCAAGTGCCATGCTGCAGCCTTTGCTGGATAACCAGGTAAAATAGCTTGTTAGCTTTTGTTTTGTTTTGTTTTGTTTTTTTCCTTATCTCAGTAAACATTTGTGACATTCAAATTAATGTAGCTTTACTTCTGGGGAATATTACTTTTGAGAGAAGTTTTAAATCTATTATCCAGGTAGGATCTGGTAATCCATACATTTATAAATTGTGTGGCTTTACTTTCTTTGGAGAAATCAAAGTTTTGCTTTGGGATCTGTTCAGATTTTTAATACATTATTAGTAGTGCAGTGCCTGTTTAAAAGACTGAAATGTTTTAATTGGGGAGGTATGTTTCTCATAGAAGTTGTTTGGAGGTTTTTTTTCTGGGTTTCAGGAGTTTTTTCTTGGCTGATAACATAAATATGCCTGTTACTTAGCATGAAATAATACCAAATTAAGAAGATAGAATTAATATATGCATTTTATCATTTAACATACCCTTGTTTAAGTCTTCAGTTTTGTACAACTCAGATACTATTTTCCAGTAAGAGTGTTCTTACATAAAACTTCTGGAAACCTTTTCAGTTAAATCTGTCTAAAATACTTGAAGAATATCTTTGTATTTAGTTGAAGCTGTTAATGATTGTATGGCAGAAATACCAAAGCGTGTTTTACTTGTTTTAACTTTTTGACATTGGTACTGATATTTAGGCACTTGAACTTGAGCTGACTTACACTATTTAGTAGGACCAGATACGCTCCAATATAGACTTAGTTTTGAAGTTTAGGTATATTAGGGAATATTTGCTTCTTTGTAGTTAGGAACATAAGAAATGTTCCTAACTACAAGTGACCAGAGGAAAAAAGGCTCATGTTCAGTTTTGATGCTGCCAACCCAGCGAAAAGTTTGTGAAGAATTAGATCAGATCGGAATGTTCATTGTGATCTTGTATATGCTGAATGAACAGGAGGAGCTATGCTTGCTGTATATTGGATCTGCTTCTAGTTAATTTTCTAAGAGTGTTGGTATTGGCAAAGCTCTCAACTGTAAACTGTGTGGAGAAATACTTTTTTAGCTTTGGGTTTTTTAAAATAGACAAGCCATTTCTTCCTTTTAGTTCGTCTAAATCTGTTCATTCTAGTGCAGAGACGGAAACTGTTTTCATGCTAGATGGATAAAATGCGTTTTCATCTTTTCTTAGATTGGCTTTAAGAACATGCAAAATGTGGAACATGTACCTCTGACCCTGGAAAAGGCTTTGCAGCTGGTTAAGGATGTCTTCATTTCTGCTGCTGAGAGAGATGTGTACACTGGGGATGCACTTAAGATTTGCATTGTCACAAAAGATGGAATTAAAGAGGAAACTGTCCAGTTACGAAAAGACTAATTCAGTTCACGTATAAGCAAGTAATCTGTGATGTACAATTTACCTGTGTTATGGAGACATTTGTCTTATTAAATTTTTTTCAAGAAGTTGAGCTATTGTGGTGCTGAGTATTTTCTGTCTTTGTGAGAAGTGGTAGTGTTTTTTAGAAACCAGAACAGTTCATGGTAAGGAAGCAGCTAAAAGTTACAAGTCAGTTTCCTTCATCTCATTTTTATCTATCAATCAGTCTAATTCAAATGCAAGTTTAATCCCCTTCTCACAATCCCTTATGCTGCAATATGGGAGTGCTTAAACTTACTAAAATTCAGGTTCACAAACTATTCTGATAATTCTTTCAGTTCAGCCTTGATTTAGTGAGTAAAGCATTTGCTTTGTTCGTGCTGCCTTCTCTGCACTTCATAGCTTGCTTTTCCTATCTTCTCCTTTATTTCTCTGACGTGCTGTCCTTTGACATTTGAATTCTGTGTACTTATTTGCAAAAACTGTATGGGTCGTTGTATTGCTCTGTTAGAGGGAAGAATGTTAAATGGAATCTTTCAGAGTTTAGTCCTGGACTCAGCATCTGGGCTCACCTCTGCGTGTTTCTGTTTGGTTAATGCCCAGAATTTGAAGCTTTGTCCTCTTCTGGCTTCTGATGGAAAATAACTTAGAATGGAGATTCCTGAGTGCCTTTTAATGCCTGGGGCCTTTGTTACCCCTACTTCTGCTTTTGGTTCTTGGGAAATTGCATCAAGTGTAGTTTGTTTGATGTGCTGCATCACACTCCTGGGAATTTGCTTCAGTACTAGGACCTTTAGAAAAAGAGAGCTGCATCATCAAGGGCAAGATAATTTTCTCTTGTCCAAGTGTCCTTTCACAGTCTGTAGCTCTTTAAAAAAGGATGTATAAAATATCTCGTTGCTTCAGGTGGCAATAGTAGTTCCTTAACAGAGCCATTTTGCTGACATGCTTGACCTTATGGTACCATTGTCTCCTGTTTGGATGTGACTGGCTGATTTCAGTGCAGCATTTGGGTGCTGTGCATTATTCCTACCTCTGGCTGGTCTTCACCAGAGATGGCAGTCTCAGGCTTCCTAGACAGTTTAGAAAGTGAGTAGCATTTTGGACCTCAGTAAATGAACAACTAGTGCATTTAAACAGACTCCGGCTGTGTTCCGGAAATCCACCAAATTTCCCAAAGCGTTTGTGAAGGCACTTGGCCACTGGGTGCCAGTGTTGGGCCGAGTAAGGAGGGAACAGCTCGTTCCTGGGTAGCTGGGCAGTGAGAAAGGCACGCAGAGTCTCAGTCTGAGTAACGCTGCGGCTGAAGTCACTTGGTCACGCAAGTCAGGACTTCCAGACGTGTTCAGGTGTCTTGAAGGGGATGTTTAAAATTATTTTCAAAAGTCATCTTAGATGGACAAGGTTGATTGTATGAACAACTGTAGCTGTATGCTGTCTGTACTGAGCAAATGGCAAGCAATGCAATAATTCTAAGAACAGAAAGCCTGTGCCTACTTAAAGTACAAATCGGCAATACCGAATTAAATACATGCTCTGTTACTTCTGTAAAATTATGTTAAAGCACCTTAAGCTCAGCTGTCTTCGATACCAGATTTATGTTGAGTTGCTCAAGTGTTTCACAATAGGCTGTTAGAGCTTTGTGCAAAGTTGTTGGAATCTACTGAAACTAAATAATGTTTCAGTTGCAAAAAAAAGCAGGAGAGGGTGACAAATTGACATGCCTGCCTTTGGGACACATCTATTTGCAATACGTAAGGTCTAAACAGTGAAGGGAAGGACAGCAAACAAGGGGAGCTCATCTAATTTCTACATGAACTAATTTAATATTCTTGCAGGATGCCAGACGTGTAGGAGAGTTGCAGTGGTTTAACTCAAAAGTTTTGATAAATTTGGCTGCTCTTATATTTAAGGGTAATTTTACATCCAAAATAAATGTAGGTTGACAGATTTTAGGAATTACTGGCTTTTGTTTGATGTGGCTAGGCTTGCCTCTGTAAGTTCTTTCAGGAGAAACCCAAGGTGATTAGAATTTTCAGGTGTCATTTGCAGTCTCTCAGCAGAGGTACAAGAGCAGGTACCTGTTTTCCTGACACTGTGTGTCAGTGCCATCCTGATGGTGCACTTGTGCCAATGTGAGATGGCTGTTTTGTCTCCTTTTCAGATTTCCCTGCAGAGTACATCTAGCTGAAGAACCAGCAGGGAAAGGAAGCTTTTTCACAGACCCATTGGACTGAAAATACCAGATTTCTTTCACAGAAGAATGTAGCACTGTATTCGCTCCCTCTGTGGATGGGTTTGGAACCAGTGAGATGGGAAGGTTTGTTTCCCACATTTTTAACTTTCCAGTTATGTCCTGCCCTGATGCCATCACTGCTTGTGCTCAGAGTGAGGAGTTGCAGGAGTGACAGAAGATGTGTGAGTACAAAAGTTTTCACAGGCTTCTCAGCTGGAAGTTACTTGCTTATTAGTATTGAAATATCCCAAATGTCAGATGTATATTACGGATGAAAGGTGTTTTTTTTTTTTAATCCACCGCGTTCCCTGGCTTTGTTTTTGAAGCTTGTCATCATCTCAGGATGAAAGGTAGGAAGGCCCTGACTGTCTGCAGCTCTCCTTAGTTCCTTGCCTGTACTTCCCGTGTGTAAATCAGCTTAGTATTCATCTCTTGCTGTGTCTACAATGTAAATTAACAGTTTATGAAGCATTTTGAGCCTTGGTTACAGAATTGTCCAGGCAGGCTATAGAGGTGCAGCTAGGCAAAACAATTGTAACAATGCCACTTAGGGGTGCTAGAAGCAAAGGGCTGCGTTTGGCAGATCTAGTTGGATGGGGATTAGATGTCTTTAATACGATTTTATGTAAGAGAAAGGGAGAGCAAAAATGTTCATCTTGCAAACCTTTTCTTAATTTTAAACGTGTTACGTGTACCTTTCGAGAGAGGGGTGCGCTGCAGGATTGGAATAACCTAGGAGTGAGGACTTCTAGCAATAGGGGTGTATAACAAGAGCCGGAGCAGCCAGCTCCACTTCACCTGCAGCAGTACTAAGGGCCGCCCTGAGGTGGCAATAGCTGCTTGCTGTCGCAGGCCTCGGCACAATTCCCCGCGGGGCGGGTGGAAATAGCCATACACGCTTCCCAGTGTCCCGCTGTAATGCGCTTTGTGGGACTGATTGTTGAGGAGATGGGAGGCTTCGTTTTGATCTCAGCCAAATGGCTGCGTACCCTTGCTTATGCAAGGGACTGTACAAGGTCAGAATCGGCCTTAAAAACTAGGTTTGTAAAGCAAAGTCTTCTTTATTAATTTTGGATGTGTTTTCAGCAATATTGTTTATGCATCAAATCCATTTTATGTACCGAAGAGGGGGCTTGTTTTACTATGGAAAGTGAAAGTGCTTGACGGGACATAAATATTACATATGTGCTTCTAAAAGCTTCATTCACTATATGAGTCAGGGATAAGTTTAATTTTCTTTTTAACTAAAATCAAGACTTCCTTGAGGCTGAATCATAAGATGTTGTTATATAAACCAAATACCAAGCTTTCTCACTCTAGGGTGACGTTTTTCCTTTTACACTGAGCTATGCCTGTAACATTACATATGCCTTAGTGTGATGGGAGCCAGGACTGGGCTGCTGACCAGAGAAAACCATTTAAATGGAAATTATAAAACACTACATGAAGTACAGTAGTTTGAAGTGGTCCTACAGCACCTTAGTCCTTTATATTCTTAAGTATTAATTTACTTAGGGGACGAGGTTGTAATTTTCCACATTTGATAAACCTTTCTTGATACCCTGTAATCATACATCCTAGAAAGCTGCTTTGGCAATTTTTTAAATCTCTATTAAACGATTCAGGATTTTACAAACCTAAACTTGGGGAAAGGTGGCAGGAGCAAGTGGGGACTGATTAAAGCAGCATTCATGTGAATCCACGCATAATAAAGTAGTCCTGTCTCTCTCCAGTCTAGTTGAAGATAGTTTTTAGGAGCATAAAGTAACTACTGCCTTATTCAGGGTTCCTTATCGAAAGTCAGGCACCAACTTTTGACTAGAAGGGATTTAGAAATGACAGCTTTCAAATTCCTCTTTTTCTTTCAGGCATTGCTTTTGTTTAGTGTGAATGTCCTTTGCTTTTAGGCCATTTGGGGCAGTCGTAAACCAGACAATAAGGCACATGGGCCTGAAGTTAACTAAGATTTGTCTCCAGATCTCTCTTCTCAAGCCAAATTCCTCCTGAGAAGGGGTTTTGTCTGTATGAGTGCAACAGAGGGAGACCAGTTTTATATTCTTTCAACACTAATATGTAGTTAGTTTAATTGTATGGACCATTTTCCATGTACTTCCTTTTCCAAGCAATTTCAACAAAGTATTCATAATTACAAAAACATGGTTTAGCAGAAACAACAAACAAAAAATCCTGAGTATCTTTCCTGTTAGGCTGTTCTTGGCCCTTTTCCTAACAGTTGCTGGCAAAGTTCAACTTCACTGTTCATTTCAGAGGCTCAAGTGGGGGTAGGGATGGACTTCACTGTAGCCTACAATAATTAATATTCTTTGGCACAAGACACAGATTAAAGGGCTACTGGGAAGAGAGTAGTCACGGTACCAAAAATTTAAGCAGTCCTTTGTACTTAAGCTTAAAGGACCATAAAAGGAAAGTTAAAAAACAGGATTCCCTTTTGTGCTGAGGAAAAGGAACAAGGTGTCAAAGTTTGCAGTGTTGCATAGATACTTCACGGTTGAGGTAAAGTGCTATTGACTTTCCTGAGACCTGGCTTCTCTGAAATGTAGGGATTTCTGTTGCTTAGCTTTCTGCAGCTACAGAGGTTTGGTGATCTCCTTGATGGTTCTACAAGAAGCCGCCAATGTGCTGATTCACCCAGGTGCCCACGCAGGTGTGGGTATGTGACACGCACAGTGCCTGGCCCACTGAGGTGGCTTAGCTGAACAGGATTACAGCCCCTCTGGACCAATCCTCTGTTTAAGCAGGCTTTGTGGAAACCGGCTGTGATGAGCTTGGCAGTCAGGCTGGGTGGGTTGAGCTGCTCATGGCTCTTTCAAGGCTACACTCCTGTGCTGGAGCCCCTGGGTGGCTCAGCTGAGCACCTCCTCTCCAACCTGGGCAGCTGCTGGAGGCATACCCAGCTGGGGGTACCTGGCAGGTGAGAGATGCTGTAGGACACCTTGGAAGTTGGTCCAGTATGAGGAGCCCATCCTCAAACATCCCAGTAGGAAACACGCTTCTGTTTGCAGCTTGCTTGTGCAGCCTTTGCAGAGAACCTCATGCACTGAGACACCAGAGAGTCAAGAGTCCTGATGGTGAAATGCGCCCCCCCCACAACAAAAACCATGAACTGAGGTGGAGGCTTTTTTTCAGGGTTTATATAAGTGACCGTTTTGGAGAAAGCTGCATTCCAGTGTCACTGCCTTGTGCTTGATCTGAACTTTTCTTGACATGTACCCTTGAATGCAGAACGGTTAACACAATCTCCACTTAGTCCCACGGCAAACAAACATTTTGGTGCGGCTGGTATGTGTTTGCTAGTTGCAGACAAGCCGATCTCATTAGAACTGCATTTACAACTTTTGCCAAGCGTTTTGAAACTGGTTGACATGCACAACAGCTGCCTGAGCTGGAATGGCATTCCGTTCCCTGCCTCCATCTTATTAGCGCAGGGGATGGCTTGATTAATGACAATTAGATGGGATTTTTAAAAATTAAAGATAATTTGTCTTTGGAAAGGCCATGCAATGTGCTTTCATTCTCTGATTTAAAATAAGTCACAAAGTCTAGGTTTTTATGGCTTTTCTCAAAAGCCAAGAGAAGTGCTTACCCTGAGCTCACCCACAAAATTTGAAGTGAAAACATTTTAAAGGGTGATGCAAAGTGTTTTCAGCTGGTATGTAGCTCGATTGCAGACAAAAGCATTTCCACAGGAACAGAAGGACCTGGATTCCCCTTCGTTTCTGCAGGCCCTCAGTGCAGGGCTGTTAAGCTTACAGCCTTGAATAGAGAGATTCTCGATTCAGTGCAGGCTGTTACAACTAAACCACTCAATGTATTTTGTTTGGCTCTACAGCCTTTAAAGTCAGTGGCTGTGGTGCCCTTCACCTCTCTTAAGATGCTTCTCTGTCAAAGGGACACTCTCCACCAAACACAGCGAAGCACCAAACAAGATGCTCTTCTCTGAGCAGCTGGGGAGTTACAGTGGCCAGAGGAGTATCTATATGCTGGCATTCACATGCCTAATTTAACCCATAAAATTCCTGCACAAACATTTAACAGGGGTTTCTGGTGGTTTAGTTCAAGCCCAGTGCTTAGTTTAAGCCCAGCGTTAGCAGAAAAGCTACACTGATATTCACTCTCTGCACAAACCTAGAGCTCTGAGCTCCAGTTCATGCTCTCAGATAAATTTAACTGTGCTGCCAGAAGTCATCATTGCAATTTAAATTAAAAATGGACAATGAATTAGACTCCTGAAGTAAGTGAGGTCCTTTTGACTAGTTGGCTCAGATTAAAATAAAACAAAAAATAGACTTCTCATAAGATAATGCCCTTGCAGTGTTTTAACTAACATTTTGACCTGCACAGGTAAAGGGTTGTTTTCACAAATGTTTCCATTCAAAGCCAAAATACATTTTGGAACTACTCCAAGGATTTATTTCTATCAGAGGCTACACAAATCTGTCCTTTTCTTGCACCATTTCCTCCTTGCACTCTTGCTAACAAATGAACATCCAACAGGCCAAGCTATCCAACAGCAGCTAGTGGATGGCCCTTGAGCATCCAGTTTGAGATCCCACCAGTTGGCTCTGAACTGGAGATTAAAAGCCACCTGTTTGTTGATTTTAACTGAATTCCTCCAGTTAGTCTCACTACAGAGAAGGTGAAGTCAGAGGTGGTCTGATACATTCAAGCCTTCTCTTAGGAGCTGTGGGATGAGTTCATGAGAGACACAGTTTTCCATCCACATCCCAAAACCCACGTGCAAGCCCTTGGTCAGCCGGTGTGGCTCCAGCTACAGTGTTGGACTACAGGACTGCTGCCTAGTAAACGCCAATTGTAAGTTTTAATGAGACAAACCAATTAGATGGCTTGACAGACCATCACAACAGTGACGCAACTGTGCTCAACCCCCATTACAGGAGCAGCAGAGTTTCAAAGAACTGCTATTAAAGAAAAGTCACAGAACAGCTCGCACACAGCCCTGCAAACAACAACATCACCCACAGGCTGTAGAGCAAGGAGAAGGGCGGTGAGATTAAAGCAGAAACAAGTGAAAGGAGTTAATCCAAATACTGATTTTTCCCTTTCTAACACTCAGCATGGGCACAGCTTGGGTTTCAGGTACCATCTATGAAATACAACTGCTGTACATAACTCCCACTGTATTATTGGTCCAACAGAGAGTTACAGAGAGTTATAACATGGCCTTTGCAAAAATGCAGATGTACAAAATCACTTGTGCCAGGCAGTGCGTTACATTGTCCTACAGATACCAACTGATACACAGGGCAGTATTCACTGATCCTCCTGCACGCACAAGGCATTTCCTCCCTGAAAGCCAGAGGAAATTTTGATCACTCCACACCCTGACTTGCAGGTGTGATCCCTGCAGAGGATCGAGGGATATGGATTTTGGAATTCTGTCTCCTCTTCATCCTCCCTTGGGTACCAGTTCATACATCACCTACTGTCCCTCCTGGTTTGAACTGGGAGTCTGGCCATCCCCACAGCTTGCTACAGGCAAGGTCTCACTTGTTTTCAGCATGTTGAGCCCAATGCCTTACATGTAAGTAGGACACAATCCAACCAATGGAGTGTTTGGGTGATGCTCCCGAGATAAAATTTCCTTTGCAGAGTGTGCATTGAGCAGTTCTCAGCAGTTAGTGTCCTCTCCTGTTGACACTGAAAGAGACATCAAAAATAAGGTTCCACAGGCATGGCAAGGCCCTGCTTGTCAAACCAGAGAGCATTTTACAAAGCTTTTCTTTCCAAATGAGCCGCTTTGCCTTATTTTTACATATATGTCAAGGAGGATCCAAGTCTAACAGAGCAACGAAAGTTGCTGGCTACTGAATTCACTGTGGCTTGTCAAAGTTATTTTCCCTAAATTAAAGACCCATAAACACACCTCTCTTGGACTGCGTGACACACAAATCACAAAAGGAAATCTCAAGACCTGAGCTGATGCTGAGAGGACACTTTGTTCCTTTTACTCGTGCGAATGAAGGGGACCCCTGTGATGCTGTAGTGCACTGAGAGGGATGTGGGCAGCAGGGGTTCACGTGACTGTGTGGAACATCTCTTCTGCCCCATATATGCTGTCCAAGTCTCTCTTCCCAGCCTACTGCTAGTCATTATTCAAAGAGGTATTACACAGAGTCACCTCCTTTGCCATTAGCTCTGACTGAGCCCTGTCCCAGTAAGCTGTTGGTGGGAAGCATCCACCAAGGACTGTGAGGCACCATACTGTGGTTTCAGTCTCAAATCCAATAACCATAACAGAGCCGGAGCTGCAACGCAGGCCACCACAGGCTGAAAACTCTCTGCCTGCTTTTCATGTTAGTATAAATCACTTGACACCATGCAAAGTATCTCTGCCAGCTCTTGACAGCCTCTCAGTAAGATCCAACAGACCACAACATGTCAGAGGGGGAGTTTTGCCTTAACAAGTCCAAACCGAGCTACCCCAACCCTTGCGAGCAAAGAGCAACACTTCAGGAGGAGAATAGATGAACTCTGTACACTAGAAACGTGTCTGTATTTGTTTCTGTGGGGTAAAATATTCTGTCAAGCAGCAGGTCATTAACACATAACCCGGTAGTTTTCAATAAACTCATGCCCAGCCACTGTGGCAGTAAACGATAACCTGGTGCCTGCTAGCATCAGTGAAGCCAAAGGATGTGCCATTCCTGGCCACCACACTGTCACAGCTCTGGCAATTCTGATATGCACAGCAATAAGTGATGTGCTTTAGAGAGAGGGAAGACAAGGCAGAGCAACTTGGCAAAGAGTAGAAAAGCTACTCTGCAGACAGCGAGCTCACTGTAGGTGCAAAAGGTTGGCAGGGTGGGAGATACACACCCTGGACCTGCCCTTATGGCCTTTGTCCTAGCCCCAGAGAAAGGGGTGTTCCTTGGGAGCGCATCTTCTACGCACGTGTGTTACAGACACCAGGGAAGAGCTGCTGTCACAGGGATGTGGTGGGCAGCACGCACAACGACTGCTTTTCAGGGACATGGGCTTAACGAGGGGAGACAGCTGAGTGCTGCACAACAACTGTCTCCTTTTCCACACTCCATCCAGAGCATTAGAGCCGGTGACAGGTCAGACCTCTGCAGACTTATGTCAAGGGTTAAACAAAAGCCAAACTGCTGTCAGCAGCAAAGTGAGCCTGCATCTGTATGCCAAAACGTGGATGCAGGTCTGCAGCGTGCGTCTCTTGCAGAGCACCCTGAAACACTACTGAGGAGGCAGAAAATCAAGCCAAAACAAAACAAACAAACGAAGAAAAGCAAGATAGAAGAAAAGTATTACATGTGGATTACAAGGCCATTAACTGCAAGGCAGAAGTCTTGCATGCAGTGACTTCATGGTTAGTCCAGTCAGTGAAACTCAGAGCAGTGAAAAGCAATGCCATTTAGGAGGAGCAGAGCAAAACAGCGGTTTTCAAGATTTTCCCTGGCCACAATTTTGATCCTTATGTTCCCCAGTAAAATTACTGAAATATGAACTCAAGATAACACACAGGCACAGAGCAAAGCTCTGAGGATTCCCTGCCCGCAGCCACTTCATTCCCATTTACTCAGGCACCTGTGTGATAGCGTCACAAGCTGCCAGAACGCAGCACCGGTGCTTCACGCCTATCTCCCCTCTGCCCCCCAAAACCCACCCGGATTTGTCACAATGGCTCAAGAGGGAGTGAGGCTCGCTCTCCTGCGCTGGCCCCCTCACAATAGAGGATTGCCCTATTTGTGTGTGAAGGAGAGGGGCTGCCGCCCCAGCCCTCGCATCTGTAAGGGCTGGAGACAAGCCGCACAGATAGGCAGAAATCAATAAGCTGGCGGATCAGAGGGCCCGGCGGAGGAGCCGCTCCTTGCACACGCACAGGGGCCGAACATCTGTCAGGCAAACAAAAAGCAACCCAAGCGGAACAAAAGAGAGGATTATTTTAACTCAAGTTCTTCTTCAGTCTCAGCAGGCAACGTTCAAGCCGTCCTCGTATTCAGACACTGAGGCCTTATGGAGTACGGGCTGTCCGGGAAATGCCAAACGCTGTTACCAGAAGACAAAAGAGGGGGAAAAGAAAAAAAAAAAAAGTAGATATGGAAAATTCAGAATGTCTTGTTGAGTGCGATCGAGCAGGGGGAAGGTGGAGGGGCACCAATAAGGGGGCAGAGGGCAGGGAGGGGACGAGGACAGAGTGACGGTGCAATGAAGAAGCTGATGACAAATCCCCACAGCAGTACTTGAAAACAAAGCTGATCATATAAAATCTGCCAGAGAAGCATAAAATATAGTCACACAGCTATAGATTGACAAGAACTGAGGCTGCACCCCCTAGCTCCCTCCCTCGTGTGAAAGGGCAGGCTCACTGCAGCCCTTCTGCTTGGCAGAGCTGGCCCCACACCCCAGTGCCCTGCTCACCTGGAGGAAGCCCAGCTTTAACCACAAGCCCTTGGCACTTCTAGGGGAGCAAAGAATTTAGGATAAGCTGAGAAACAAGCTGCCGTGCCCCTCCCTTGTGCCTGGTGTTAGCCAGCGTACACAGTTACTTTGCAGATTGGTTTCTCCAGCACAGCTGTCTCTTCTAATTGGCGTGTTATATATGTGCTAGAAATAGGTGCAAAACAGTGAATTCAAGATAAAACAGATGTCACAAAATCAGGTTTGGTCTTAAAATGCCAGAAACCTTTATCTTTTCTGAAAGAGAGGAGATCATGTCATAGCTGAGAATGCCCTGTATTGCATTCACGTGCTACTGCTCTGTGCCCTTATGCTGCTGTTGGCTTGGTGCATTTTTGAACTGCAGTATTATTAGGGAAAAAAAAAACCCTCTAGGTTTTGGGTTTTCTTTAGCAGTTTCACAGTATGTAAGCTGCCTTCACTGCTGAAACCAGAAGCTGTTATGGATGAAGGTGGACTTGTTTAGTAAAAGATTCCAAAGCTGCAGTTCTGTGGCCTGGGATGCACGCTTCCATCAAATACTAGCCCACAGCATCCCACAAAACAGGTATATGTCTCAGCCTTTAAAGTGACTTGCCATAGAAGATATGGGTTCTTAATTGCATTTTCAGAAGCATCACAAAGGTATTTTGAGCCAGCTTCATTTTATTACATTCTGTTTGGGGTGGGGGAGGGATGTGAAGTGAAAGAGGTTTTGACCTAGAGAAAATTGGCTCCTTTGTTAAAAACCAAAAAAACCAGTAATGACTTGAAAAAAACCCCAAAACTTATGCTTAGCTGCTGCATTATCTTAGGAGGTTCTAAATTTCCTTAGTCTTATTTACAGTGCCAGACACAACTGGGCTGGCTGTGTTAACAGACATGACCCTAAAAAAAGAATAATACCTGGGTTTTTTTTGTTTTGCTTGAGAGAGCAAAGGAGAAGGAAGGGCTGCCTTACTTACCACTGGGGAGGGTCTGGGCACAAAGTCCCACCTGGCCACAGGTAACTTCCTGGATCTCTTGAATTCAGCCTCTACACAACAAGGAGTAGTAAGTAAGACTTTGAGGCACTTATGCTGCCTGTGTATTTTGCTGACAGGTACCACCTACCTGAGAGGAAGCAGAGGCAGCAGAATAGGGGCTCTGTCAGCATGTGGAGACAGGCACAGCAGCCTGGTGCTGGCAGCATGCTCCTTCATCACCAGCAAACAAGGGCATCTGCCACAGATGCAGCACCTCTCTTTCTCAGGAGCTTTGCTCAGGTCTACTGTGAGTTTTTCATAACCCACAGGCAGGACAGGCAAAGCACACCCAGGTCCCTGCACACGTCCTACACGGATCGTGCACATGGACTGTCTGTCCAAAAACTGAAAGTGTTCACAAGGCCAGAAAGATCAAACTCTCCTTCTAAGACACAGTGATTCAGATGCCAGCCTTTGGCATCTCCTTATCCACGTTTCACTGGTCCTGAGCCTTCACCTCTTCTACAGGGAGTCTCATCCAGCTTCCCACTGAGAAAAGCCCCAAATCCAAAAGCAGTCTATTTCCCACTACTGTTTCTGGCCTACCCAGGTTGTTGTTGACTTCCCTTCATCAGCATTTACTCAACTCAGCTGCAGCCTTTCCTGGATGCCTCACTTCACCTGGGCTGCAGTTTTTTGTAAGAAGTGTTTCCAGCTGGCTGCTTGGTCACGTCTCAGGAATTTCAGGGGTCCCCTATTTTCCTTTTGCAAGCAGTTCTCATACAGTAGCAAATCAATACCTTCTTATCTCACTGTTAGGATATTACTAATATTTGTCCATAGTCAATGTTTTTCCTTAAAGCCAAAGTACTCGAGTTTCTTTTGCCCTTTTGGGTTATTTTTTGCAGGTCTTGAACCACATGCATGTCCTATGTTAAGCCATACAAGCTTCTATAGAGCTGGGCTTTAGACAGAGGCTGTTAAAATAGAGGGTTTGATGTTATGCTGGTAAATAATAAAAAAATAATACAAAGCCGAACACTTACGGGAGAGAAAACTGTTTAATGTGAGGAACAGTTGTGGTAAGGGAACAGTATAGTACATTGTGCAATAAAGCAGGGAAGATGTTTCCCTCTAGCTTCCATCACAGAAACGTGCCCCTGTTTCTCCTTGTGCACTGGCTCTTCCAGAAGCTGGATAAGGACCAAGGGAAAAAACAAGAAAGGAAAGTAATAAAACTAATAAAAATAATGTGCATCTTTTCTGTGACAGTTTGCAACTTTGCCTTTGGAAAATAAGTTTGTTTGATGTGTTTAATTTTGTTGTTGTCTATCAGCAATGAAAGAGAAGCCATCTCATCAGTAGGATCTTTTTTTGAAGGGGATTAGGCCTGAGTCAATCTGGCTGTGAGAGGCCTTTGCATCAGGGTCTTTTTTCCACATAGTCTGGCATGGCTCTTTCCTTAGAAAAATGGGCTTTGGGGTTGTTTGGATGCCTGTGAGGTTGCTCCACAGGCAAAGGATGGATCTGAAACATGCAAACCAGGGACAGGGAACCTAGACAGAAGAAATCACTGGTCACTTGCGAGTGGAGACTGACAGACACCTGCTCTGAGAGCAAATGTGATCTGTGGGTGTGACGGGTCCCCATTTCCTCTGGAGCCGTGGAGCACCCTGCAGTCCATCCATGCTGCTTCCCAAAGCATTAGAGAGACAATGCCAACATGTGATAGAACACACATGATGTGTGATAGAACACACACGATGTGTGTTTGCAGGTGAGTTGACGTGGTCCATGAGACTGCACCTTGGGCACTCCTGCTCCAAGAGCCTAACAGAGAGAGAGGATGAACCAGCAGCTCTCAGACAGGAAGCTGTGGCATGTGATCACAATAAATTGATGGTGGCCACAGTTTT
Source organism: Melanocharis versteri (assembly GCA_013397845.1). NCBI lineage: Eukaryota > Metazoa > Chordata > Aves > Passeriformes > Melanocharitidae > Melanocharis > Melanocharis versteri. The sequence continues at coordinate 1,296,407 of VZTG01008989.1, read as the reverse complement.
GATGGTTAAAATCAAAACAACTGAACAATCAGAGCAAGTTCTTATCTCGTGGCTGCAATGAATTCCCTGGTGGCTGCAGGCAGGCACTATTATTGTCTTTGGGAGTCACTGCCCTAAGAGATGAGTTCTTTAACAAGTGAACAAGTAACTCAATCAGAAATTGAAACAGTACATTCCTGAGAGGAGTTCAGCAGCCTCTTCTCCCATTAGCAACAGTGGGAGTTGCCATGCTCTGCACATTGCCCAGCGATAACTCTTCTCCTTCCTTCAGCAGACAACTCTGCTGTAACTGATTTCTTCACAATGTCATCCCAATTTTCCTCTTTTGGGTACCAGTTGCTGATATGTGGGAATGTGCTGATTTTTGGGCAAGTTTCAGCCTAGGAAAAAAAATCCTATTACACAAAGCAAAACGGAAAGAGCAGGGAATTGGACATCAGATTTATGAGGTGATGAGCAAAATTTTGTTGAAAAGTACTTACTGAGTACTCACTTTGTGGATAAGCTTGTTCTATGAAGAAGAGAGAAAAATAAGTCATTCTAGGATCTAAAACCATTCAAGAAATCAAACAGTTTGAGGATGATAGATTGGTAAATCTGAATTTTGTGAGAAGTACAAATATATTAACTTTTCTCCAAGGTAGGAAAGAGAGAGAGAAGTATTTTTATTAAATGTATTCAGTGGGCGTGGGAAGCCTCCTGCAAGGAATAAAATGTCCTTTGAGTCTGTCGTGGTGGTGTGGTACTGAAAAACAGAAGGGGTGAAGGAATTGTGAACAGCTGGTGAGTGGCAGTCCTATACCAAAAGAACGAAGTGTGGAGGAGGGGAGAAAGCAATTTAAAAAAACAAAACAACAACAAAAAAGAGCTAAAATCCTAACAGCAGTAAAATAAAACCCAAACAGAAAAACAAAACTGAAGTGCTGGGAGTGTACTGTCAAACACCAGCTTCCCGTGGACTGTAAGAGCAACAGAAGCCATTGTCCTCTGCTGGGGATGGGAACCATAAAAAATAAGCTGGGCTGGGAACATAGCTGCTGTGTGCTCTCAATAGCATTTCTCAGCTAAGCCGACGCAACTCTGACTCCTCAATATGCTGGGTGCTCACAGAGGATGAGTGCGCCCCTGCCTAACTGGGGAGATGATCTGTGAGCACTCACCTTCCTTAAAAAAAAAAACAACCTCCCAACATTTAGAACGCAATCCCTTCACTGAGGCTCTGAGGTGAAAAAACAAAGAATTGCTCGGTGGCAGGGCGGTGGGGATGTGGGACGGGGACTGGCAGCCAGACGCGGGGCGCAGCTCCAGGGAGAGGTTTGGGCTGCGGCGCTGGCGGGCGGCAGCACGCCCGGCTCGGGGCGCGCAGCTGGCACACGGCTCTGCTCCGGGGCTCTGTCCTCGCAGCTGGCACACGGCTCTGCTCCGGGGCTGCTGTCCTCGCAGCTGCACTCCTTCCCGACAAGAGGAAGACAGAGGTTTATGCCCGGCCTCGGGCGACGTGCGCTGACTTTCCTGGCAAGCCGTCCCCCTGGCACGGCATTACACAAATTTGTCCTTGCGTGCTTCCACCTGGCACGGCAGAGTTTCGGAGGTTTGGCGCTCACTTCGGCAGGAGAGGCTGGGAGGAGCTGCCTGCTCCCGTCCGGATTTCCCGGGACTGCTCGTGGCTCGGGCAAGCTCGGCGCGGTCCGCAGGACGACGGCACAGCCCAGCGCTTGCCCGTGCTGCCCACCCCAGCCGCGCTGGAGTTTGGGTGAAATACTGCACAAAGATGCTTAAACGCAGAGGTGATTTTTGAGAAAAGGGGGACTAAGCAGGCAGGCTCTCACCGTGCAACAACAGTGATGCGTAACGTTGTGACAGACATAGAAAGGCAGCAAGGGGAAAAGCTTTTCACCGCTTCTCACAATAAAAATATCAATGGGCTTCACCTGAAATGATGAGACAGCAAGGTCAAAACAAACAGAGGATGAATCTCTTCCTGGATAGTATCAATTATAAACACAAAGAAACAAAGCTAGACAAGAATGGTCTATAAGTGCAATTCAACACAAAGATATGGATATGACATGAACTCAGAAATTCTTAAGTCACAGGATGACAGATACCAGGAGGATATGCAGAAAGAATTGTCTCCCTTTTTTAGCCCTGTTCTTACACAGTTCTCTCGACAACTGTTGGAGGCTGGAAAGATCTTTACTGAATGCAAATCTTGTTTTCTTCGATTTTTCATTTTTCCTTTAAAACCTGACATACTTAGTGATTAAAAAAGAACCTGTCTTTGAAATAAATACATCCAAATCACATGTATCCAAAGTCCTATGTTAACCTTACTGACACATGTTTTAACATTCAGTATTTTTAAACTTTTTAAAAGGCTTCTGCTCATGGATGGGCTCATCTTTTTCAGGGCATGATTGACAGGGGTCTATTTCAAAATACCTCCCATTAAGGAAAAAAAAAAAGAAAAGAAAACTACCTTAATGGTGAAGCAGGGAATGACAGCAGCAGACAAAAGGTCGTTGCTTCTTTGTTCTTGAAATCTGAAGAAAATACACAGAACTCCATTGTATGACTTTTTCATGCACAACATTGTCTCCCTTGACCCCATGCACATCTGCAGCCTGAAGTCCTCTGTTATCTCTGGATAACAGCTGTTGCATCACTGATTATTCATCAGTTCCACTTTAGTCTGCCTAAGGTGCTGTGAAAAGCCCACAAGTTGCTGAATTTACTAAGTGAATTCAAGATAAAACCTAAAATTGCTGGGGAAAAAAATAGGAATGACAATGGATAACTCTTACTGGACATTCTGTTTGGTTGTCTGTAGCACATAGGCCTATACTTTAACGTATTGGAATTGAAGGATCTTTTAAAAATCTCATAGAATTTTCTCATAATTTTCTCACCTAACTCCTTTATACTTTTCATTTGTCTTTGGAGGGCAAAATGCAAGGGCAAGGAACACATGCAGTCAGTACCAGAGAAACAAGCAAGCCCTTCAGTTACATGATGTGCAGAAGTAGAATTTGCAGAGCGATTAATTAGTGAGGATTTCCAGTTAAAAGAAGGGGGCCAAAGAGGCATGTGCACAACCCGACCCCTTTGAATGCAAATGCTCCTTGATCTTTATTTGGGGCAGAGGAAGTCATTTCTCTTCTGTCCTTCTCACACTTGCTATGGAGACCACAATTCAGTGTGCACCTCCTCCCCAGGTAATTCATCTTCTGGGCTCTTCCATCACCACCTCCCCCAATCATTTTCCACCCCTGCTACTCCCCAGTTACCAATGCTCATATTCCCACATGGGTGCTAAATCCCATCAGTTTTTCTGTCCGAAGGATAAGGATGGAAGAGGATTTCTTTGATCTCCAAGACTCTTTCATGGGTCATTTAAGAGGTGAGGATAGAAGAAGGTGAAGATTTCCAGTTTATCAGCAAGGCATTGATGGCCACCAGATTGCTGGGAATATAATAGTGGATATTCCTGAAAAAAAAAAAAGGTTGCTTTGCAGCTCAGCAGTAAGTTGTTAATGAGCTCCTGGTGTAAATTCATGGGGTACAGGGACTGAACCTAAGCAGGTGGCTCTGCAGTGATGTGCAGCCTCCAGTTATTTACTTTCAAGTAAGTTGCACAGCTCCTGTCACTGAAATATCTGCATACTAAACAGGTGAGTTTAGATTAGTGTTGTGGAGTCCACAATGTGCTAGGCCTATTACCAGAAATATAAGCCCACCTTGCAGACTGTAAACCAGAGAAAACAGTTTCTGTAGGAGCCCCAGAGGAGGCATATTGTGGTGTGCCCCCAAGTCCTGGTGCTGGTGGCTCCTTTGCCTTGTGGCCATCAGTAAAGTAGAATGCTTAGAAGTCACCAGTCTTTTATGTCTCCAAACATGAAGGTGCTGCACACGCACAAATGTTTCAGGCAACTGCAGTCTGTCTGTGGGAGTTACGAGTGCTATAGCTCAGGTACAGGGTGGCAACACCTAAGTCTACTGCAATGATACAGAGGGACTGAGTTAAAGGTACATATTCAACCTTCAACCTTTGTTCTAAATTCCCTAATTTGATTTCAAAATTACTTTTTTTTCATGTTCTCAACTTGTCTTTTGTCTCCTCCAGTTCATCTGCATCACATCCCTTGCAATTATATCACACTCCCTTTGTCCATACGCCAAGAATTTGCCAAGGACTTGCAAAATACTCATTCCTGATTGTTTACCTGTTTGGTACGGCATTTCTGCCTTTCTTCAGAAAGCAATTCTGCCATAGCCTCCTTCTGTTGGGCAAAATTATGCAAATTGCATAGATTAAATTGCTGTATAATGGTTGATCAGCTTTTCCTTATTGTTTGCCATTTGCTACACAGGATTTGCGTGCATTTAAGAGTTTTATGTGTTTAATAGTTATTTAAGAGGCTTAGCATAGCTAATACCTTCAAGCAGTTCTGGCCCTGCAGACTAGAGAGAAGTAAAGGCTACCTCTGGCATTGGCAGTTTTGACTGGAGGAGTTTCAAAAATTGTTTTAAAAGCCTGAGTGGTGAAGATGTTGGGGAGAAGATGCAGTGACTGCTGACATTGTTCGGAGAGAGTGTTGCTGCTTACCAAAACTCTCTTCTGTCTCTGTTTGATAAAAGGAGCTACAAAGCAGACCCAGCTCCCTCTGGAGGAACGGGTCCAGCAGGATGAGGGTCTCCAAATTCCATGTTTTCTATTACAGCCTGTTTCCACTCATGTACATGCAAACGCTTGGATTCACTTTGGCACGAGCATAGGCTCCTATTCCGGCTCGAGGCTGGTTGCAAGAGAACACATAGGCATTTCCTCTCAGTTGCCAGATCCTGTTCTCGTTAACATTTTGCCAAAGCATTAATCATATCCCAAATCCCACGTGCCCCTGAGCAGACTCTCCCTCCCAGCTGCCTCATCCCCATTCCCTGATAGACAGACTTTCATCTCTCTCCCACTCCTTACATGTCCCCGATCTTTCCCAAGAGCTGCAGCCCCACCAGAGCCAGCAGGACAGGAACAATGAGTGCTTTGCTGCCATCGAGCTGGCTTTTAGGCATCCTCGCTGGCCGCATAGTGGAGGCCACTCCAATGCACTCAGCAAAGCACATAGAATCCGAGCAATACCTACGGCTTTTCTGTAAGCAATTAACTGAAGAAGTCAGGTTTGGTTTTCTTAAACAAATTAGCCTTTTAGTACTGAGTTATATACACCGTTGAGAAAACAGAGAGTAAAGTAAATACGTCCTTGAAAAGCAGCCCTTCTCCCACGCAGCCCCAGAGAGTACTACTCACACATTTGCCCACTGCAAACAGATGGGCCATTTTCTTGTGTCTCTATTAGGTAATAGGCTCAAGCTGTGAACAAATAAAGCCGAAAACACCCAATATGCCAATGTGTTAATTTTGTCTTCCTGTAGGTGTCCCTGTCTATTGCAAAATTGAGGCAGCCCCAACTTTTTCATTTCTTTTTTTTTTTTTTTGTTTCACAAAAGACAAGTTATTACCTTTTTCCTGGGCAAGATAAATCCTGAGCATTTTTCACAGTAACAGATATATAAAAGTTGTTGAATAAGTCATTTTTGAGAAACAACAAAGCTAACTCTAACAACTTGATGGTCTGTCTGTAGCTGTGTTATTTATTTAGATAGGTGGACTCTCCATTAAAGTGTACACCTCTGTACACATTCTTTACCAACCCAAAGTTTTCATGATATGCCCAGAACCATTGTAGCCAATGTGCATATGAATACGCACGGTATATATAAATATCTGTCACTTGCATGTGGTACACGATGCACTTCACTGGGGTGTAGCTCAGGGCAGCGTCTGGCTCAGGCTCCACGGATCCTAAAAACTAGTAACATGTGTGAATGGTTCATCACTACTTTTATGCACCAGACTGTCCTCATGCTTACACTGGCACTGCCAGAAGGTTTCCACAGGGAACAAAATGGAAGATAAAAACTCCTAAAGAGGTCTAGATATTGACTAAAAAATCCCTAACAACTCAATATTCTTTTTCCAAGGTACTCAGTCCAATTCTGCAGTTTTACTTATTTTGCCTAGAAAGTCCTTCTCCTTGCAGAGTTAAATTCTTCAGCTCAAGGAGGAGCAAGTGCTGAGTGCCACAGGGATTTGTGTACTTCCCAACACAAATTCAGCAGTTCTTAATGTACTCAGGCCTGTGCCCAAGAGATATAAAGGTGCTTCTCTTTCTTTAAAGCTTAACCTGATTAGAGTCACTCCTATGACTCTTAATTTACCACTATCAAACTGCCTCTCCTATTGTTATAACCTTTCTTTCTTTCACGAGGGCTCTTTGGAAGCTTTTCACATACTTGTTAAATGCTCTTGGTCACAAAGCCCGCTCAAAGTTCCCTTGATCATGTCATTGCTATGGTGTAAAATTGAATTACTTTTACAATGCATGCTGTACCCTGGCAAAGCGAAGCCTTTCCCACAGTTAACAGAGGTGGAAGGCCTCAAAAATAAATGAATAAGGGAGGGCTAAAAAAAGTGAATTTTCATTAAAAGGGGGAAAATAACTTTTTCTTGAAATGCAGGGAAGAAAAGCTCAAACAGCTCTTTAGTGAGTGTCTGTCAGACACATTATATCACTGTTTCAAAAGAGAAATGGACTGCTGGGGAGAGGTTAATAAGAGTGAAAAGTAAAACATTTAAAGTTTGCGTGATTTTTTTTTTTTGTGGTGGTTGTAGACAACATCTTGTCTCCCAAGAAGAATCAAAAACATGAACAGCTTTTTTTTTGTTGCGGAAAATGGCTGTGGGATATTGTAGGGCTGTGGATCACAAAGTTAGTTCCCATTCTGCTTGTGTCCTTTTTATGGATTGGACATCAAATGAATGAGGCTATCCAAACCAGAAATGAGTATAAAAACTAGGCAAGCATACACTGAGGGCATACTCCCCATACCCCCAGAAGAAACCCTCTCACACACCCCTTCCCGGAAAACAGGCCAGGCTTTGTTACTTGTATTGTATCACCTCAATAAAGGACTTTGATTAGCCCTGCTTGTTCCAGATTCTCGTTACACTGTACAATAGCAGGGCCGGACCGGCGGCCCGTTGCTTCCTGCTGGAGATAGCAGAGTGCCCCTTGGAAGGGAAGGCTCCCCGTGGGAGAGCTCCGTGGTGTTGCACTGTCTACAAGGTGTGAAACACAGGCAGCAAAACCCAGGACACGGCTGACATCTTTCTCGAATTCAACACAGCCCTCCACTGACCCCATTGATCAACTATTTTATCTGGCGTCAAGAACTCAGGCTACTTTTCCTTTCCCCTCTGTTTTTGGTGCCCGACCTGTTGGTTGCTATTACACTGTGAAGCTCACGGTCCCTTCTGTCACAGCCGCAAGTGGCTTCCTTCACCTTCAGGTTTTCACCTACTTAGCAGCACATTCAGTCCTCAAGCCAGTGGGCTGGGACCAGCAGGAGCTCATGGCCAGGGGTGCAGCAGTCATGCCCAAGGCCCTAACTGGGGACCGTCTAGATGCACCCATCCTTATCTTTGGCAGCTCAGTCTCAGCAGTCCAGGAAGTTCATGACAGTCCTGAGTGATTTCAGTCCTGCCTGTTCTGTAAAAGGGGCAGTGCTGCCATACCACGGGGTAATAGTCATCTTCCCCAGGTGGTGCTCTTGCAGGTCCGTATTCTGCTAAAAACATGCTTTTGTGAGAGCCTGGTCCTGCCAAGAAGGGTGATTTCATTGTACTATTATCATGAAAGGTGTTTGTGTGGAGCTGCTTCCGCAGTGCCCTGCCCTCTGAGGCAGGCACAGCACATCTGGACAGATGTGACCCCTCTGCTGCTCAAAGGGATTCCCAGTTAACCAAGCAGCAAGGAGAACAATGGGAGCAACACCCTTTTGACTTGCATGGTTTTCATCTTTCTTTTGCTTCCCCTGGATTTCCTAAGGCAGGCTGTGAATGCTGAAGTGTCACCACTTGCACTTAAAGCCTTTGCAGGTGATAGTGTGATGCTTGTTCACACCAATATGAGAGGAACCCCCCAGCAGGAAGTCAGTTCTTTCAGACCTCTTTAGAAATGTGTGATAATCTTATAGTGTATCAACACTTTCTCCCTCCCTCTCTCCCTGCCTCTAATTTCTCTTAAACAAGGCTGTGTTAGTCTCTACGTTTTGATGCTGCTGCTGACACAGCTCTCCTTTCTTTAAATTTGCCTGTTTCACACCTCACTACTCAGTGCTTTGAGGACAGGTTTATGCATTCAGTCTACACCTAGCCTGCTGTGTTGCACTCTCCATGATGCTTTTTTTCCACGTGCTTTGGAAAAGACACATTTGGTGAGAGATATGCAGGCCTTTTTGTGTTCTCTTTCTTTTTTTTTTTTTACTTTCTTTTCTTCCCCCTTGTGCTTTGCCTTCTCTGTAAGTGTTGGTCCATATTTAAAATTTGCACATATGAATCACATTCCTCCTATTCTTACTATGTTCGGATCCAGTCAGATTTATTTTTTTTTAACACAGCCAGCTTTTACTATGTACCATAATTCTGAGGTTTTCCTGGAAAGGAAAGCCCCAGGTTCAAGACCCTCTCTGGAGTCAATGGCAATTTGAATGTGAATCCACATCCCATAGGAAGACACTTACTGTCAAAATGATGTTTGTTTTATGTATGTATTTGTTTCAATTACCAATCCACCAAATAACCTCTGAAAGATTGTTTTATCTTGATGTGCAATAAAGTTGAAGGGTTTGAGAAGAGTTTCCTGGCCAGCTCTATTTATGTCACTGCAGCCTCTGAGTTGCTCTGAGAGGCTGATTAATTTGCCCATATGATCCAGCAAACAAGGCAGCAACTTGAGTTTAAAGTTGGGAAATAAAGACACAGAGGACAGGTTAAGCAATTCTCCCGCGGGCAAACTCGAAACAGGAATGTGCTCTGCCACAAGACCAACTGGGAACATGTCATACCAGCACCACATGTGCCCTGATTGTCCTCACCACAAACCTGAGAGACTGGAGATGAAGGGCTTCAGACCCTAGACTTTGGCGTGGTTGTGCTCAGTGCCACTGTTTTGTTTGATGCAGGTGGGAAGCAGATCAGGAGGAATTTACGTGTGAACAGGTAAGTGTGTGGCTAAACCCACACCTCTGAGAGCTGAAGGGGACACCTCTGCTCACTCCTGACCTGTAACACAGAGTGAGCAACCCAGATTAGGTTTGAAGTGTCTCTCTGCTGACAGGAGATAAGGTCCCTGTGGCTTGTTTAGGGAAAGATGAATTATGTACAGTGAAAGGCCTAGAGGGAGGGAGGGGAAACTCTAATGAGAAAGACGATACATTCAGTACTGCTCTGACCTTGTGAAAGAGAAAGGGGGCAGTGACCAAAGCCCTGATCTAGATTAGATCCAGAGATCTGGCTGAGGCTGCAATAAGATCATCTTCAAAGCTTAAGTCCTGACTTCAATATTTGTTTTCTCATCTTGGGTAAGAACTGGTTTGAGGACACTGCTTCAGGCACACCTTGAATGCAAAATAGCGTGAAATTCAAAGTGATCAAATAAACAGATAGAAATAAGTAATTTGGGAGATGAGAACTTTAACCAGCACTAAATGAAATTATACAGAAATTCCAACATCAGTCAAGTAGGGTATCTTAACATATTTTATCATGGTTAGATGCCGATTAGTGTGGGCCTTTCCAGCAAGTGTCTTTTGATGCATTAGAAAGAATCAGCAAAAGAGCAGTTCTCATGGCTCTTTGAAAAACTCTTGATTTTTAAAAACTTAAGTAAGAGTTGGATTTCTGCCTGAAATCCTGTATCACAGATTGTCTCTCCCAGGGTGAAACCCTGTGTTCAAACATGTGCACATCTTTGCTATATCCAAGCCCTTTATTGTTATGGATTATTCTTTTTAGAGGTCCCTGAGGACTTTTAAGTAATTTTCTTATAATTAGGGGTACATGGTGAAGCATGCACAACAGCACTCAAAATGGAAATGTTCCTCCCGCTGCATTATCTGGCACACTCCTTCTGAGGGGTGTCTGGTTTGGGCTGTAGGGTTTTTCTAGTTCGTGTTTGTAGAGTTTGTCTCACATCAAAAGAGAACCAAGAGAAAAGGGAACAGAGTCTTAAACCCATTCTCTTTCCTCTGCCACTACTGTGAAATATGTTCCCAAGAATGGGAACAAGAATGAGAGCAGGTCAAATTATTCAGTGTTGGTATATAAGTGCTCTGGGAAGGGTTACCAGGGCATTTCCATTATTTGCTGTGGTTGTTCAGTGGTTGTGACATTTAGAGGGTACTTTGAAGAAAACAGCCCGGCTGGTAAATGACAGCAGAGAAAAGGGAAGGAAAGCAAATGGAGAGGAGGGAAGTTCACAGAGATTTCCTGACAAGATGAAAGGGGGAAGAAAACTCAGTGAGTTCTTATTCAAAAACCATTTTGGTGGCCTCTGTTTGAATGAGAGAACTGTTTCTTAGCATGCTTAACAACTACTTGGTCCTGTCCAGGAGTAGGCTTGACCAAATGTCTGCTGTGTTTAACACCACAGGCAATTTTGTAACGTGTGATGAGAATTATTTTTACAGCTGAGCTTCTTAAGAGAGGACCACATGTGTGTGAATCCTGGTGGGTTTTAACACACCTCTGCTGCACTAAAGAGAGAAATGCTGATCTTCACCAGGATTTGTAAGGCACACAAAAGCATTAACATCTGATGTTTAAGCCAAATGAAAAGCAGCCTGAGAACCTGGTGTCCTCTACAGGGAGCACAGAGTGTGCATGCGTTGAGACGGGCATGATGACAGGACTTTCTCTGCTGATTCTCAGCACAGTTTTGGTCATGTTACATCCAAACCCTTACACAGACAGTTGCTAATGATAAGAAATCCTCTGTCCTTTGCTTATAACAATAAGCAAACACTTAAAAGCTCTGGCTGTTGCTGAAACAAGGGAGTTTGAAGGTAAAGAGGCCCAAGCCCTTCAGCAGCACCTCAGTGGGCAACCTGGGCAACCTGGCCTCCTCTGTTTTCGTTGCAGCCTCTTTGTCCATGTGGAGCTCTTCACCCAACCATCAATACACTGAAGGCCATAATTTCCTAACCTGCCCTGTTGGCTTCCCCACGGGATTTACTAGCTCCCTCCTTCTGGTGATCTCATTTCCATGTGTATGGGATGAGGTGAGAGCATGGCCATTTCAAAGCCTCGGAAATGGACCTCCAGCACTGGGGTGCTGAAGGAGGACAGGGGAATCAGCATGAGAATGTTATCCTAACACCTTGGCAAGAATGAGAGCCCTCACACAAATGTTTATTCAGAGGCAGAGGGATGGCCTGCTGCAAAAATAATGCTTGCAGCATTTTATTTTTCACTCTTAGAAGTGTGAAAGGGGGACGGGTAAAGAAATTTACAACTTGTAATTCCCCCTCTGAGACCTACAAGATGCTACAGAGTTGTGGAAAAGCAAAAGGCTTTTAAGATGCGAGAGGGAATTCACTGCCCACGGTGAGCTCAAACTTGCAGCTTGTTCTTCTGACTGAGCTTGGAAAGAATTCAGACGTAAAGTTGATGTCAGCAGAAGATGGATCAGAAAAGAGCAATGGGATTTTGCCCAAGTCATGGCTTTCAAAATCAAACAATATCATTCTTGCTTGTGGCTGGAAATGCTCAGCAGCCTGATACAATCTGGCCACAGAGCTGTGCAAAGCTGTGTAGCAGGAGATCAGCAAATCTGGTCAGGTAACAAAAGTTGTCCTCTGCCTAGCAAAAGCTGTGAGGACTGATCTGGTGCTCTTGAGAGAGCACAAGGCATGCTGCTTAGTGTCAGACACTGATGAAAGGCCAGCACGGTGATTGCTGCTGAACCACAGCCGTGGCTGCTCCTGCTGCTGCTCAGCGCAAGGTGCAGGAGAACGCAGAGAAAATGTCTTGTGTTCTGAACCAGCCCAACCTGTTCCCAGCTGTGTCCTGGGAGCTGCCTTCAGCTTCCAATAGTTCTCTCTCATGTCCTCTGTCTATAACAAGAGCAGGACACATGGTTTTCCACATTAACATATCACACCTTTCTCCTGGATGAGTGCACATATGTGATATTTCTAAACATTTTGCCCAACTTTATGAGAGTTTTGCAAAAAAACCAAGCCTTGTCTGCCCCCACAGCATCTCTTGAGAGACCATTCTGTAAGTATATTTGACATGCATGGAGCAACAGCCAAATATAATCAGAACACACTGTAGACGGGCGTATTTCATACCCAGAAAGTCCATGAGATTTTTCTGACCTGCACACTTGTGTGTCCCAAGGATCCTCGGCTGTGGAACTTCAGCCCGTTCTTCTGTACTGAGAAGGGCCTTGACTTTGGGAGCATGATAAATTGCTGTGTCCTGAAGGAGATTAAAGCAGGTTAACAGACAGCACGGTCTTATTTCTCACACAATTCACGCGGGTGAGTTCACCCAGTTCCTAAGGTTTACCTGCCTGTCAATGACAAGCAGTTTGCATCAGTTTCCTGTTTTAACCACCAGCCTCTGGATACCTTGTGTTACAGGGTCATGCCTCTACTCCCAATCAGAGAGTCCATCCCATGAGCTTGCTTCTGTCCAAAGCCTGACCAGCTGAGGAGGAACTGAAGTGATAAGCCCAGCACAGTAGCTTGAGCTTATTGACCAACCACTCTGGACAACTGAAAGAGATTACCACGTTCATCTGTACGTCAGAAGACAGTGGCACATACTTCTAACTTGTGTTAATGTGACCAGGACTGACATGAGCAAGGCCACTTCTATGGAGCAATGTGTTGATAAGTTACAATTTTTCATTATATTTAGCTTTTAAAATAAAAGCAGGCCATTTAAGTAAATGTATAGGCATGAATGTCTTGTGCTCAGATGTCACAGCAGATTATTTTCTAATCAATATAGCATATATTTTCACTTCATGAGGTGAAGTCCAGAGCTTTTGGTATGCCATTTTTGTCCTACAGATGGTAACACTTAGTCTTCCTTATTTGGGAGAGCAACAGGTCCCAGAGAGAGATTTCCAGAGAACCAACAGGACTCCCAGGTTCTGCAAAAAGTCCTCTCTTCCTCTACTCTGGTATAAGACTTTAGGAAAACAATCTGGTTTCATCCCAATGCTCTCTGAGCTGCCCATTTCTAATAGTCAAAGAAAAAGCAGCACTTTCCGAGAACAGCTTCAGATCTCAAGTGAACTGAATAACCTCTGCAAGAGACTGGCTCTCCCCTAGCTTGAGCAGAAGCAAAGGAACCATGAGACTGGCTGGAATAACACACCTCAGGGAACCAAGCCACCACCAGGCTTCTAGTTTGTGTCAGCACTGCAGGCTCAAAGCTGTGTCAGAGAAAACAGGCACAGTCAGGTGCCTGTAGGAGAATATTTTCCCACCTATTTTAAGAGGGGCTCAACTGTCCTCTGAAAATACCTGCTACGTCCTGGAGTGGCAAGTGAAGAAAGCCAGACTGCCAGTTTGGATCTGCAGCTTTCAGATGGCCAGTGGTGGAAGAGTACCCTTGGGTATCATAGCTTAGATGCCTCCAGTGAGCTGATGGGAGTCTGGGCAAAATACCTTTGTCAGGCTCAGAGAGGAGCTTCGCATTTTCAGAACTGAAACCCTTTTAAAAAGAATCAGAAGAAAACAGCAGAAAAGATAAATTCATGTTGCAGACTACTTATTGGATGCTTACATCTTCAAATTGAATCATCTCCAGCTATGTGACAGCAAAACAAGAGCAGCCAGAAACAGCTGCAGTGATTTTTGCTGAAGGACTAAGCCTTCCAGCCTGGGCTGAGATCCTGCACACAGCCTGGTCACTCTGGCTAGTGCTAATCTCGTCAGCATCTTGGAAGGTCAGATGATAAGCTTGCACATCCAGATGGAATTTTCCGCAACAGCCACAGGCAAAAGTTATTTTCAGTGGTCCAACCTCAGACTTCCTATCAAGGCATTTAAATTCCAATATAACTGAAGACAGAGCACAGCTGGCTACTGTTTTTGGGGGTAGTAAAACTGTATGGAAAATTGAGGTTGTAGATATAAAATGCTCAAATAATTAAAATTAGACTCAAGACCCTCTGAGTTCCGTGCCTGATGTAGAAGAATCGTGCACACAACTGACAGTGAACCAAAGAAGCATTTTACATTCTTTGCAATGTTATAAAAAAGCATTCCTGATTCCCTCATAAATTATCAGGCTTGGCCCATATCTGGAGATAGTGTCAGGCAAACTGAACTGACAGTCTGATCTGGTGCAGCAAATCCCACTTTGTTTTGATTTCAGCCCCCTTTTTTCCAGCAGCAATAGTTAATGTTTGATATGCAGGGCACAGGGATAATTATCGCCACATCTGTTTTCTCTGTTACAGACTGCATTTTTAGCCATGTAATCACTTACAATTGGATGGAGGATTCTCAGAATATGTTTATCAAAGACGAGTATTGAGAGGCATCTGTTTCATTTAGTCTGGAAAGAAAAAAAAAAAGTCAAAATTGAATACTTTCCCTGGAGCAATGCTGAAATTATGCTACGCACTAAAGTCCAAGCTACTGCTCTATTAAATCAACTTTTAATTCCTCCTTGTTAAATCTACTAACCTTTCCTGCTCCAGACATGCCCAGATTTCATGGCTATCTTTGCCAATACTAGGAAGCAACCGATGGTAACCAAGAATAGAATGCAGCAAAATTTAATTCCCAGAGTCAAACCAGCTTGTATTTTCCACTGTTATAATAAGCAAACTCCAATTAAGTGTACTAAGCAAAGCCCTGGCTTGCAGAAGCTCTGCACAGACTGTAAAAGCTCTGAAGGGCAGGAGATGCTTTATTTGACAGCTTCTGCTAGAGAAAATAAAAATAAATACTTACAAGGAACATTCACATAACCCCTTGCTCATTTCAGAGTCTGTGGTTTGCAGATCCTTGCAGACAAACTGAAATTGCAATGCTTGGCTAAGTGAGTTCCCACATATCTGTCTCAAAGTCCTGTTGTTCTTTGAAGACAGAGGAAGTTTCAAGTACTAAAATCATCTTTAAGATCTTTATGAGGCAGTGTGACAAGGTACTTGGTGCTTGTAGGGAGAGGAACAACCAAAGTTCTGTAATTTTTTTTCTGGCTATTCTTAATGCTACTGGTAAAACACCCTGGTTCAGGGAGATACTCTCCTCTCACCCATCTATTCTCTTCTCACCCCTCATCTCCCCCACCGTTCCTGGCAGAGTTGCTTGGGCTGCAGAGCAGAGACATCCATCGTTTGAGAGCTGACACTTCCCAGGTCTCAGTCGTGCCTCAGCTGTGCCCCACTTAGTGGCCTGTAGAGGTGTCGAGGTCCTCAGATCCAAACCCTGAAGGACCAGGTGGGATAAGCTAAAAACACCTCTTCCGGTAGGGAAGATCAGAAGTTGCTTTGCATGAGTTTTGTGTCTGCATTAAAACTCTTAGATGTATGGTGACTTCCAACAGGATCTGGAACCATCTGTCTATCTATCTATCTATCTATCTATCTATCTATCATCCATCCATCCATCCATCCATCCATCCACCCACCCAGAGCTACCAGTGTTAACGGGTGTTAATAAACCACTCCACAGAATTTTGGTATTTAGAACACCCAGCAGTGCGAGGTCAGATTTAAACAGAAGCACGTGTTTCAAATTCATAAAAATGACCACCAAAGGTTGACTTCATGTCAGTCTCTCAGCTGGCTGCTGACAGTGTGATGAACTAAGCAATTCCATTTTTTAATGCCATGTAAATGATAGCGCTGTGTTGTGATACATCAATTACGTTCTTTGAATAAATTAATCAGAAAATTCTGTGAGGATGCTTCTTTGCTTTCTAAAGGGGAAAAATAGTAAACCCAAACACAACCCCAGGCTTTGTGTTTATCTGGTGGTTTGTTTTCCTCTGGAGTTAATTCATGGGTTGAAATCTCCATGCATATATATTCACACATGTAAATAAGGAATGAAAAGCTTCACGTTCTGTGTGAAAGGCCTCAAAACACTTCTCATAATTTAACTTAATAGATGTTAGCAACATGCCAACTAAATAAAGTGCCATACACACATTTAGATGAAGCATCAGTTTTGCAGCTGACTGAATACTTCTCCATTATTTCTACTAATTACATATTTATCTGCCTTAAGGAGCAGTTTTACTATTGATTCAACCAGAAACAGCTTGCACAAAGCCAAAAATAAAGCAGCATTATGAAGTCAGACTTTTAGATGCAAATACAGGACCCAGTTAGCAGGGTATAAAGCAGCAGAGTCATGTAACTTCAGAAAAAGCTGCACCACCTCGTGTGAAACCAAAATTGTTTTATCTCAGGTTTTAACATAAGAACACAGAAGCTGGTTACAATCGAGGAACTTAGGAATAACACGGTACATGTGAATATCCTGTGGTCAGTGTAAACACGTCAGTGTTACACAAAAGAACAAGAGTCAGATTCATAAATGCTGAGTATTACTCAACATGGTATGAAGAGCTTGGGACCTTCAAAAGGGAGCAATGGTGTGTTTTGAACAGACCCTAATTTCTCAAAAACTAATAGACTCTTCTTTTTGCTTAAGTACTCACAGAATGATCTGAAATCAAGTCTTGGTTATGCTTGAGTAGTGTGACCTATGTTCAAACATTATAAGGCAACACCCTTCCCACCTAAGACTGGATTGCTTCATCAAACTTACATATTTATGTATAATTTAAATCCTGAATTCCATTTATATAAATTAAATAATGACTTTCATGGCATAAAGCTTCTCAGGAGTGGCTCTGGCTATCTGAGGAAATGAGTACAACATTTATCTGTTGCACAGAACCCTCAGATACTGATTTTGCTCACCCATCTCCAGTTATAATACACTTTCATTAATTCATAAAAGGTGCATCCTATCCCTTGTCTTCCCCAAACAACCGTACAAACCAAAAAGTAATGGAAAAAAGCAAGCATTATCATATGTCATGGATCCAAATCTTACCTGGCATGGGCCAAGACACTGATGCAGAAAGTCTAAGGAGTTGCACCGATTTATGCAAACAAAGAGACTAGATGCAGAACTGTGGCCGTTTCAAAATATGTCCCTGTAATGTTCTCCAAGACTCAAAGCCCATTAGTGAACATCACAGCCAAGTCAGGCAGCAAAAGTTGAGGTCTTGCTGGTGACGAGATTTTGGGAGGCTGCCTTATAGTTTCTTTCTCTCTTTCTCTCTTTCTTTCTTTTTCTTTCTTTCTCTTTCCTTCTTTCTCTCTCTCTTTCTCTCCTTCCTTCCTTCCTTCCTTCCTTCCTTCCTTCCTTCGTTCCTTTCCTTTCCTTTCCTTTCCTTTCCTTTCCTTTCCTTTCCTTTCCTTTCCTTTCCTTTCCTTTCCTTTCCTTTCCTTTCCTTTCCTTTCCTTTTTTAAAAATAATTAATGCATGTGTTTAGGGATTTTGACATCTAGCACATGAAAGGTACGTATGTGATTACTGTGTGCAAAAGGAGAAAAGGTGTATAATGTATATAATGCTGAAAGCGTATGCATACGTGTGTAAATGTCCATGCACGCAATGTATTTTCAAGAGAACACAGGAGTGCTTCTTCTGGAATAATGAAGAGAGCAGTAGATGATTGGGGGGGGGTGGAAAAGTCACCCCCATCCCCTTGCAAAACCAAGCATCGTCTGCACTGCAGGCTGGCAAATAATAAGCATTAATGCCCTTAAACAATGTGTGCTTGAAGAAAAGGGATGGATGTATTGAGGGAGGGGAGGTTTGTAAATATTGCCCGCAAATCATTCAGTGCTGCTTTCACAGCGCGGTACTAAAGACAGACTAAATTAGCAGTCCACTTCCCCCGCTCTCCTTCCCACTCAAGTCATGACTGTTTACCCTCAGTAATGACAAAACGTAGACAACTGTCTGCTAGGACTGTGGTGACATTGGCACACACATACCAGACAAGCAGAATGTTGTGGGAAACAGAGATTGAAGCATCTTGATATACGGGAAACAATTATCATGGGAATTGTTGTTTCTGAATGCAACAGCTATAATAAATAGTTGCCATATGCTAAGCACAGATGCCTCCTTGAAAAGCAGCCCCGTAATGGCACAGCCCATGTTCTCCAGAGTCTGGGGCTTTGATGAAATGACTGGATTTCTGCAAGAAGAACTGCTGCCCCAAAGAAAGGTATCTCAAGCCACTGAAGACCTTAAGGGTAAAAAAAAAAAGGGCAAAGTAGCAGCTTTGCACTTTGCACGTGGCTTTTGCAGTGGAATCTGAAGCCGATTCCTTCAGTCAGGTGAGAGAGCTGGGATGCCTCTCGGTAACATGATTTTCACCTCTGCTTGCTTCTCAGAAAACCGGGTAAACACAGAGGCACAGAAAACCTATTAGAGGAAGAAATACTGCCTGCATTTGGCACGTATCAGAACTGCGAGAGGATTTGGTGCACAGCAGACACACACACACACAAGCACGTATGCACATATGCAGGTATGCATGTATCTGCACCCACGTATCACAAGACTGTTCCATCAATCTAGACAGGAAAAGGTTCTTTTCGTAGCAGAGGAAGATAAAGAAGCAAACGTAAGATTATGATGTTCTTCCACCTGTTTCACTAATACGTCACAGGAGATTTGTGCTGTTCAATACAGAAAGCAAAACAAACCAAAAAAGCTAACAGGTCAAAACAAACCAGGCAGTCTGACTTGCACAGTGTCCTGTTGAGGCTGTCAGAACTGATGCTACTTTATCACCATCCCCGGTTCTGCATCTTTCTAGATCCCAGGTTCATTAAAACCTTATCCTCCTGGCATTCACAAAACCCTGCAGGCACATTCCCAGCCTTTGCCCCAGCACAATGCAAAAGCTAGATTGTTTAGGTGCCTAAGGAGAGCCCGGCCCCCGGGCCATTCAGTGTCTGAAGGCAGCTAGCTACCAGGTTATAGTGACAGTTAGAAGGTTAGAGTTTTCTGGAAAAAAAACCCTAAACCCTTAACTTTATCATTAGGCATCAAAAACTTAAAAATAACCCCTGCCTCTGTATTCTCCAGGTTTTACAGCACTCAGCAGCCTCAACCCTTGCACTGTGCTACAAACAACCACTAAAGTTTTCTACTTGTGCTAAAATGGCCTCAATCTGGGCATCCAGGCATTATTGTAACAGAAACATCTGTTTCACACTCGGGTCTTCCCTGCAAGGACACACAAGACCTGACACTCCAACAGGTTCCACTAAGTGAGAAAAGCGGACGAAAATCTGAACCTACCAAAGATGCGGGGTTTGTGTGTGCTTTTGTGTGTGTCACTTTAAGAACATGGCAGGGCACATATTCGGAAAGCCAGCTGTAAACCCCTTAGACGGGCTTTGGAAAAAGCCAACCCATCGTGCACAGCAGATGCTGGCTTCATAAATGTCACAGAAGGCAATGATGTAACCTGCTGTACTGTTTGGCTGACATAATTTATGTGTGCTATCATACAGAATGCTAATAGTGTTTAAAATATATTTTGAAAGTGTCAACCAAACTAAGAAATATGTTACAAAAATATCAGCTAGTTTTTTATTTCTCATATGATTAACACAGCAGTGTTTTACAGCTATGAGGAATTTCCAGTAACTTTTCACATTTTTCATTCATGCAGTCTTAATCAGAAACTTTCTTTTATCTGAATTCAGTTGTATGCTTTGCTAAGAACTGTTACTTCAACAATACCAGGAACTTCCTTATTATTATCCTATTTATGCCAAGGATTCTGATTGCTACCCCCCACTCCCATCTCAAATTTAAAGGAAAATGGAAAACTGTTAAGGAAAATTAAACCCTGCCGAGTGGTTGCTATGCATTTTGAATAGCCCTTTTGTGCATGTATTATACATACATACATACTACATGAACCTTTTATTGGCTAAATTTGTATCTAGTGTATGTTTATTAAACAGCCAAAAAAAAAAAAAGGCACTGTGAAGAGGCTGCCTGTTTTCAGCTCTTACTGGATTTGCAACAACACAAGATAGCTGAATAAAGGACAAATGCTGAAGTGTTAAAGACCCTTTTTTTTTAGCATATGAAGACTTTACAGCTTCACACTTGGAGTTCTCAGAAGTGCTTCTGTTTCCAGGATCTTTTTGAGCTCTTACTTAAACCTGTCAAACTTTTTTTTTTAAGCTGACCTATTGGTCATTTAAAAAAAAAACCAAACCAACAACAAAAAAATAAACACCAGGATTTTTCCCATCAGCCTTTGTATTAGCCTATTAAAGACATCATACAATGATGACAACATCAACATACAGGCTATTTTAACTCTGAATTTCACAGCACTGTTATGTGTGAAGGACATACAGACTCAGACCCCATGGCTGCACCTGGCAGGTGACAGAGCAGCCTTTTCAGTCTCTCAGAGCTGAAGAGAAGGAATTAAGTTCAATACTGGCACTAGAGTCTGCTTGACTTTAGACCAGGGTTGGAGGCATTTTGCAGTCCTTACCTTAACCTTCTCCTCACAACATTTGTATGGAAAGCAAGGGAAGCACCAGCTGGAGTAAGAACCCCATCGGATTCAGCCTGTAGGTAATGCCATGCAAAACAAACTTTTTGCTGGAGTGAGGCTGCCCTTGACAAGTGTGGCGCAAGGAAGCAGGTTAGCCTATGAAGTGCTACCCAACAGTTCAGGGCAACACCTGCAAGAGAGAACTGAAAGCATGTGGATAAGATGGAGAAGTTCAGTTACTCCAAATTTAGCTGGAATTTAGCTGCAATGTGCAAGTTGGCACTTGCCAGCTGTGAAAAGTAACAGAAGAAAGAGTCAGGACCCTGCCTCTACAGTTGTTTGAAGGAGAAGTTCAGGCACATCAAACAGTATCTATGATGGACCAACTGTGTTCGTGGAAGACAGGAAGCATTCCTCCTCTTTTAGCCCATGCTCATTAAAGGAGGGCAATTTCCTTCTGCTTCCTCTGGATGAGAAGGCTTGCCCTGGAGATATTTGCAAGTGAAAAATCTGACACTCAGATGAAGGGAAGGGTTGGAAAACCAGTAGCTGGCGGAGTTAATGACAAGAGGTATCTGCTCCTGAGGGTTAGCCGTGGTGCATCTGAGAGGAGTGACACAAAGCACTCCGCAGAACAGGTCCCGTTGAACAGAAGGACACTCACCTGCCGAGTCACACATTTCACCAAGCCCTGCCAGCAGGAGCCCTGCCCCAGCCTCCCTGCGCAGGTCTCCAAGCTGAACACGCTGATCAATCAGCAACACACGGTACTACCAATACACAGCCTCAGCACCTGAGAGTTGGAGCTTTAAGAAAATGTACATCTCAGGCGGGAGTATGTTTACAAGTAGTGTTACGGCACACTGTCTGCAAGGAATTCTCCAGGAATGCCCTGAGCTTGAACTCTAAATGTAAAGCAGTGTCTCCACCACTCTTCAACCCCTGCCATGACTTGCAGCACACCCTGCTCCAAGTGTTTCCCGAGCTGCAGCAGCTGTGGGGCAAGAGAGCCATCACACCCATGTCTCACCAGCCACTGGCTGCTATGAAAGGGACAAGTATGAGTGGCACCAACATGTCCCACTATGGTCCAAATGCCACCACAATGGAAATACTGAGGGAACAAAGGGCCAAAATAAGACAAGTGCAAAATGCTACTCTTCACTCCTGCCATTGTGCTTCTCTACAGCCAAACAATTTTAACATTTATTGCATCACCTCTAAGCACCTCAGATGATTTATTTCAGTCAGATCTGTACTTTTTTGTGACAGATCAGACCTCAGATATTGTTGCACACCCTATTGCCAGCAGTTGCCTCATAGCCCTGCTCTGAATGGGGGCTACCGCAGCAATCCCGAGGGACACCTCCTGCCCATGTTGCTCACTCAACTTGCAGGGCTCCCTTTCTCTCACCTGCTCTGTCCCAGTGATGAGTTTCTGATGGACAGTGATGCCTCCGGGGAGCACGGCTCAGCCTGCTGGGCACAGTGGCTTTTGTTAGCTCTGCTTTCTGACACGTCTCATTCAGGGCCGTCTCTTAAGCTTTCGGCTGGAGTGTCAAGAGTTCCTGTAGTGGGATCTTCATCTAATCTCCTCTGGGATAGTCTTAAATGCCTTGTTTTCCTTTTTCCTTTTGCTTGGGCATTGTTCTTTTTGGTTTGCATGTGGCTAAATTCTCAAGTTGACAGCAGTTACTGAGAGTATGGAGGTAACTTCAATTACTTCTTTCGTGGTGAGAAATCCCTCCTATTTTCCTCAGCTCTGCTTTGCATAGACTGAGTGGTTGCTTTGGCTAATTACCTTAATTGTTCTGCTCTAAGACAGATACAGTACCTGTGTTTGACTCTCAAGTTTTCCAAGGCACAGGGAAAAAAATGAATTACCAATGGTTTCAAGCATGCGGAGCATGTTTGGAATAGGACAAAACCTCACATTTGGAGACCTATGTCTATGTTCACTGTACCTGCCTAAATTTTCAAAGGAGATAAGCTGTTAGAAATCCTTCAGCTTATCTGACCTTCACATCAGATTCCTAAATGGACACATCAGCAGAGAAGAAAGTGCCCAAAGCATCAAGGATTCACAACTGTAACAAAGGCACTAAGAGGATGGAATATTATTGCACTGAGATAAGAGCCTGATGCTTAACAACCATTTTAAACCAAGTTTACTAAAAAAGAGGTTTGTTGAATAATTTTTCTGCACATTTGCCTATATTCATGTACACTCAGCTCTCTTAATGGCCTTCAAGATAACTGGCCACTCTCCATCAGGTTTGATGGAAGTTGGAATTACACTAAAGGTTATTAAATTCCTACAGGTCTCATGTAAATAGACACTTGGGTTGAGGAAGGTGGCTCTGTTTGTAGCCTCATGGAAGGCAAGTCCCTAGCAAATCCTAAAGCTTACTAGGTGCAGGGAATCTGTGTGGGAGACATTACAAATTCTTCAGTCATGGAGAAAACCCTCGACTAGCGCCAATATTTTATTAAACATCAGAGTATACAAACACGAAGGAGAAATCCTGCAGACATCATGCTCCTCCAGTTCCTCTACTCTTGCCATGAACTTCTTGCCTTAATTTTTTAACTAATTTGCTTAGGTGGATGATTCTCAAGTTTCCCTGCCTTGCTCATTTTGGGCCTTTTGAAACATCTACATCAAAGCAAAAACACAAAGCATTATACAGGCAGCCAATCCGCCGTATTTATCAGATTATTTAGTCTTGTATGTTTGTCCACTCGTTAAACCTACCATCCAAATGCAGGTGATCAAAGAAAGGTGAGTGGGAGAACTGTACTAAGTGTTCTGCACAGGATGTTGCTTTCTGAGGGTAATATTTATTTCATTTATGGCACTACCAAATACTGCTCTCTGGGCTTAATGAGGGCATTTGCAACCACATAAATTTTTGCCAAATATGTTGCTTTATTAAAGATGAAATGCTTCCCAGGGACATACCTATTTCAGCAGTTTTCTGGAACAGATCCGTCCAGTCACTTCTTATTACTGACACAGTAAAGAATGAGTGAAAAGGTTTCAGTTTTCAAGACTATATATATGAAAATCCTGTAACAGGGGAGTTGTCTATCCGTTTCTAAATGGGAGACAGAAAAATAATAGTAATATCAGAAATTTATGTGAGTTGAATAAAAGCTTTGAATGAAAGCAATTTGTTCTGATGGAAATCCATCTTTGCATTATTTTGCTGTTGTATCTTACTGAGTTGTCAAATTCTGACTTTTTGGTAAAATTTCACACACTGCATGATTAAGGGAAGTCAGAGATAGTGTAAAGAATATCTGTATTCCTACTCCTATTCCTGTTTGAGAGTTCACTGAGGTGGAAATAGAGCACTTTTCTTCTTAATCAATGACTGGGTAATCAAGTGGTATAATTCAAAGGGCCAAATTTTAAGTTAGGACGGATTTATTATATTTTATTTTTATATGAATCATCAGACTTTTCATTATCTCTGTGGTTTGGCTGTTACAGAACTCATCTACATTTTTCAGCAGTTTGATGACAAATTACTGCTGTCAATCTGGTTAGCTTTTCCAAGATGGTAACCAAATAAATGAAAACTGAATGCCATGACATCAGTTTTCATTATACATGTGCTCATTCTGTTTGTGTTTACATGATGGTGAACTTTGCTGCTGCCTCCTATACACAGCTTTTATTGCAAATTTGTTACATCAGTGAAAGTAAGAAGTGGAGAGAGGAGGAGTCAATGCTTCTGAAACAGCAGAGAAAGTGCACACACTTCACACAGTTTTGGAATGCCAAGCTCTTAGCTAAAGACACATTTGACTGTTTATTTGAAAATACTCTTCTGAAAGCTGCCTAAATGTGCAACCAGATTATGTTTCAGGTTGCTGCCTGAGGCTTGAACAAAAAGTGAACCATCACATATTCAAGATTATGAAAAGTATGAATAACCATGGCCAAAAATAGATCTTTTGGGGTGTCATTGGGTTGAAGGGTTAAAGCAGCAATGACTGCAAAGGGAGACACTTTCAGAAAAACAAAAGACCAGGATCCAAGCAGTATGAATTTGTCTTCAAAAAGAAAAGAAGCACAAAACTTAAAGCCCACAGCCCCCCAAAACATTCTCCCCACCTCAAATACTTGAGAAGACAGAGGACTACCTGTAAGATGTAATACACCATGTGCTGATGCACAAGTAAGGAACATTGCAAAGAACCAGAATCCTTGCCATTTTCAATAGAGAAACTGTGGCTGCAGGAGTTCACTAATTTCTGGTGGTGCTGCTATTCTGCTTTCAAGCAAAGGCAGCCAAAATAACAGCACTGAAAAATACCAAATGGATAATCCAAATTTTGAATATTTCACAGGAAATAGCCCTTTTGCATACCAAGCTGTCTGCATTTTTCACAAAGTGTCTTTGTCAATCTAGGTATGATAGCAACTTTTATCTCAAAGCAAGATTGATTCTATTGAAAGAGAAAAAACAGAAACCAATAAATAATAGTTCAGCTGAGAAACAAAACCTTTGGACCCAAAGGACCAGGTTTGAAGGAGATGCTAGGTATGTATCAGCCAGGGTGACAAAGGGAAAACAAATCATGTATCCAGACAACTTGTTGATGGATATGCTTGCCAAAGATAATTTAGTGCTGAACACAGAGCTGAAAGCAACCAAGTAAAAATCAATAGGCATCCAAGTGGTGCTGTGTAGAGCAGTTTTACAGAGGACAGCAGACATCAAAGTACGCAGTGAGAGTGAGCTGTGGCCTTTTCAGCCCTCAGAACTGAATTAAGTCGAACGCACATGGCTTCTTCATACAATGCTAACAGGATAGAAGGAAGACTTAAGCCCATCAGCAAGAACAGAGCAACGGATAAACCTCTTTGACTAAGACTTAGTTTATTTAGTCAGATGGGGGGAAAAAAAAGCAATCCACCAAAGCCCCCCTGAAACCATCACTATCCCATCTGTCTGTGTTATTAACAAAGACTTGTCCAAAGGCTGAGTGGTGTTAACAAGGCATCTCTGCTCATTTGAACTACACGAAGGTGCAGAGAGTCATAAAGTTAAAACATTGTTAAGCATTTACCAGACAATAACAACAAAAGGTACTGAGAAATCCAAGAGGATCCATTACCAGCAAATATTTCAAGGACAAAACTGTAGGACATGAAATCCAAAATAGAGACAAGTTTTTCTCAAGTCAAACCTCATGAAATTCTTTCTTTAAAGATGGGGCGTGTGTGTGTGTGTGTGTGTGTGTAAATCACAACAGTAAAGTACATCTCAATTCCACTGTGTTCCTCTCTTTCTTCCTAGTCAGAGACCACCTCAAGAATACAGGACTTCTCAGAGAAGGAAGATGCGTGTTACACTGCACGCTCAAACAATGGGCAAAGCCCAGCAGAGTTACAGATCTTGGCTAACGCATGAGAAAGTCAGAAAACAGCCACAAAGCATCACTCACTGACAGTAATATAATAGCGTGCTCCCCTGGGACTGACGCATGCAGGGCACTGATTGGCCTGCATCTCTTCTGGGGATGCAATGCTGTTGGTGTTTTTTTCAGACAAAGGGAAACTGGGAGCCCTAGAACTCATGCAAAGAAAATGTCATTATCAATATAATTTCTCAGTGTTCGGACAACCCTGGGAGCTTTCATCAGGCTTCTTTCAGAAATTACAAGAATTCACATGCCATCTGTTTGTCCCTAAAAGTGCAACAACTGATGCCATTATCAATCCTTCTCTGCCAAAAGGGATGAAATCGACTCCAGCCAGCTTCCCCCATGCAAAGATTGCTTATTCCAGCATGAACTGCATGCAAACCATTAAGCAGGCATTTGGAGATGATTCCTGCAATGTGAACCCACTCTGCTGGATCCAGCAAGTTATGGCTGGACAACTGATGCCAAAGGGAATTTGGACATTCAGTGGATGCCTGAATCATCATCACCGAAAACTGTCTTGAAGCTTATGAATTACAGATGTGTAATGTCCATTCCTGCCAAACTGATGAATGCTTATGCATTAGTAATGGATCCAAATGCACAGAGATATGCAAGTTCCAAACTGTACCAAGTAAAAGGCTGAAAGGAACAGTTTGCAAGATCACTTCAGTGAAGATTTGGCAGAGAAACATTAAAAAGAGAATAATCATGTTATACAAGACCTGTGAAGCAAATTTCTGACATGATTCCACAGGCTGAAAATATAATGTTGTTTATTATGGTATATTTAAAATTATCAGTTCTCTACTTGTGTTCAGAGTCTCTTTTTTACCCAAGAACTATGTACTCTGATAAAGTGAAGGTTGTCAACAAAAACGTGCTTAGCAGCACTGAACTACCCCACTGAGGAAGTTTTCACATCTAAACAAAGTCTAGAGGTAGCAACACCTGCAAGGAGCTTCAGGAGAATTTTGACCACAGAAGCCATCAGCAAGAGGAACAGCTGACCTTGGCTCACCAGATGTTGGCTGGACAAGACACTTGTGCTTTGTAAGATCTCCTCAACTCTCTTCTTTTGAAAGGTGATCCAGATGCTAAGAATGGGAAACTGTCCTTGTTAAACGGAAATTAAATAAACTTCAGTGGAGACAATACGACAGTGCTAACACAGGGAAAAAGTGGTCCTGCTCTCTCTGTGTCCTGGCTGTCACTGTCCATCCTGGTGGTACCTTGTCCTGCCTACTGAAACATGGGCTTGTATTCATGCAATGAATTAGACTGGGGAAAGTAGGTTCAGGTACACCCTTGTCCTCTCCCAGCTCCAGCTGAATCTGCTCCAGTTCCCCATCAAGCTAGTAAAAGTACTGTGAAAGGAAAAGAATAGCACAGGGGTGAGAACAAGCAGTCAGAAGCAGGGGAAGTGTAGATCTACTGCTTTTATCAATACTGACAACTTATGCCAGCCTAAATTATTTGTCTGACTACAGTCCTGAGATCTTCCAAATAGCTTCTCATTTCAGCTTATATATTACCACTCCATAATCCTGTCATCACTGCCTGAAGCTGGTCAAAACACTGCAAGGGAAGAGTTTTTTGGAAAAGAGAGTTTCTTTTTCAAAAAACAAGCTCAAGGTTTTCTTCATGTGTGAAAAGGACTGAATACCTGAAGACCACTCCTGCACATTTGGATCACCCCAAAATCCATCTTGTCTCATTGGCCTTGACAATCACTACTGCCTGATTACTGAGCACCGAAAGTTTAAAGCAGAGAACATCCTACTGTGAAGACTGAAGAGACTGAGGGAGAAAACCAAAAACCAAAGCTGAATAAATTTCTCACACTCGTTCAGAGACCAGCCTAACTTAGTTTCAGCACTTCTCTCCCAAGTTACGGAAGGAAAACCATCCCCTTATTTCCCTCTTTTCTTGCGTGCCACGCACAGTTTCTTGTTGAGCTCTGATAGTGTGCAAACCTCATGAAGGTCTCTCATCTCCAGTGGGAAAAACAAGCATTCTTCACACAGCTCTGGCTCGCTCATTTCTGTTCACTAACAGTGTCAGCAACAAGTGCCAGCTTGAAAGCTTTAGGTCAGGATTTTAAAGTAAATGTCTTTCTGTACATTAGAGCCCCCATCTCCAGGATGCTTTGATTTTTACATTGCTATGAAAAAATAATCCTTATACTTTTAATTTTATTAATTTTGTCACAACTTCTTGGCTTCAATTCACTTGTTATTAAAGCAAATCGGCTTTTGTAATCAAATTATTTTAAACACATTTTAATAAATACTTTGTTTTAAAAACTTACCATAATACGCCATATTTTATCATTAATTAATATGCCTTTTAATATTGCATTTTTGAGTGCTTCAATATAAGGAGCAAAAAGAAACTGACATGACTGAAATAAGAATTTCAGCCTCACTTTAAAAAAAAAATATTCAATCAATCTGAAAGAATAAAAAGTCTCTTCTTTGACCTAGATAAACACTTTTCCCTTCCACAGTGGTTCTGAAAAAATATCCCATGTACTCCCCACCCCTGCAGACCCTGGCTGTGTTGGCTGACTCAGTGGAACAGTGGCTGCTGCTGCATCTCCTTTGGACAAAGCACACAGCTTCCAGTGCTCTCCCCGAGCTGTAGCTCACTAATAACAACTTTTGGGGCACTTTTTTTTTTGTGAAATTGACTGTTAGGCCAAGCTTCTGCATTCAGCACCTGTTTAACTCTGATATCCACATACTCATTCGCTTCACTGCTGAAAATAATACCAGAAACAACCAGAAATTCCTCCTCGAGGGAGGCACGGTGCGTCCGGGAGGGCGGCAGGTGAAGCAGTTCCCTCCTTCTCCCCAGCACATCCTCCCCTCGACGGGAGCGCACACGAGAGGTTTTTATGAAGTGACATATGTCTAATTGGCTGAAAGGTAATATTCAAAGGCCCGCCGCTCCTCTCAGAGCTCAGGGACTGCAGCTGGCAGAGTGTTAAATCAGTTAACAGTTGGGCCCTTTACTGCGCTGCACCACTGCTGCTGCTGCTGCTGTTCCCGGGGCCGCTGCCCAGTTTGGCTCATTGAGCTCCCCAGTCAATGGAGAAGGCATCTCTATTGTGCACCTCAAAGCATGCTCACAGCCCCTGAAAGAGAAACAGGCCCCAAACTACTGGGGCAGATCGTATGACAGGATTACTTGCTTGTTGTTCCTCTTTCTTTCTTTTTTTCTTCTTTAAAGGACTTCTATTGGACTACAGGAAGGAATTACGTGAGGGGGAGACCGTATTACATAGTGACAGCTGGAAAACTGGGGATTGCAGACTAGTAACGGAGCTGGGTTCCTTCTGTGCTGGCTGGACACCTACCTAAGGCATCTTTTAATTAATTTGTGCCGAGAGAGATCTCCAGAGCCCCGGCAGCGCAGGGCAAATCCTCGCGTGACTGGTTATCGGTGGCAGCCTGCCCCCAGCACTGGGGTGAGGACGGGATTTTTTCACATAAGCACACACAACAGCTCCTCGCTGCCAGCCTTAGAGCACAGAAGTGCCAGCATTTATTGTTCTTACAGGACCCAGACATCCAGATTCAGGAAATGTGTTGAAGCTGTGATTAAGCAGAGCTCTGAATGCCTGACGCTCCACTCACAGCAGAGATCAGGTTCCTGGCTGGCAAAAATCAGTATTTCTCTAATGGTGTCAATAAACATTGCCCAGCTGATGAACTTCCCTAGCAGCCCAGCAGTGCTTCTGTAAGTGGCTCTGATACACCTGCCTAAGCAACAGCAGACAGGCAATTTACACCCACCCCTCTGCCTTCTGCAGGCCGAGGCTGGGCGTGCACCTCAGACCCCTGCACCTGTGCTTCCAGTAAGGCATCTGCAGTTTGCCTCCCAGTGCTGTGAACAGGCACAGTACCAGGGAGCTCCGGCACTGCTTAAGAGGAGGACAGTAATTATTCCACAGGTGCCCCGATGGCAGCAAGGGAATCGCTGTTTGGAGTTTCAACACGACCCTTGGCTGCTACCCTTCCCCAGAAATGCCCAAACATTGCACATTTCTGGTAAAACACGTGTATATGCCTCATCTCACCTTGTTGGTAGCATCTCAAGGCTTCAAAGCTCATTAATTGACCACTCTCACTGTTCAAATAGAACTCTGTTAAGACTCAGCATAATCTATCTTCTCAGCACTCGTAGAAAGCAGTGTCACCATTTAATCTAGGCCTAAAAACTGCACAAAATGCGCAGTCCTGCCCTGGGTAAAAATAGCACTTTCACTTGGGAACTACAAATCCTGCTGGGGGCTGGACTTACAGCAGCTTATGGTATCAGTTTTCCTTCACGTTTTTGGACAGCGGGAAAATCAAGCTGTCAAATCTTGAAGCAAAGTGTTAAATTCTGCTTTGTTTTGATTCAAAATGCAGAGTTGTCTAGGTCTGTAAAGACACCAAAACTCCCTATCTCTATGACATTCTCAGAGAGGAGAAAAGATTGGTCCAATTTTTATCTACATGCTGGCACATTTGCATCATTCTGGCAACAAACAAAGACACCAAAGTGGATTTAAAAGCAGACTGGCATGAAACAAGTTGCCACAAGAGAGGGTTTGAATTAGAGTGCTCAGGCTCCGTTGTGGTAATTGTGATAAACTGCAGATAAATGCTTTTATCATAACCACAAGAAAGGCAAGGTAAGAGACCTGACTTGCAGCTTGACACAAGCGCAGGGCACTACCCCACGTGTGCCACAGAATAAGACCCAACACTCAGGCACTCACCACAAAGCAGATGAGGCAATGTAAATCCCCACCTTTGCTGGCTTTGTGGTAATTTGTTCACGTGCTTGTCCCCGGGGTGAGTAAAACCAGCCTGTTCTGCCAGAATGTCCTGAAATAGCAACATTTGCTGAAATTGTACATTATTACTAACACCTAGGATTACATCAGAATGGATCATATCTTACCCTGCTCTACCACACGTCATGTAGTCTCTGAGCACATAACATTATTGTACTATTCAGTCACTTAATTAAAACAATAATTGATGCATAGGATGAAAAATAAAGAGACTTTTTTCTGAAAAACTTACAACTTAACCTTATGAAAAGATGGTATAGATACCTGACAGGATGCATTCAAAAATGGGAAGAGGATTTTTTTGCTAGGAACAGAAGAAAAGAGGATTTTAGAAGCATGTGAAGTAAGGGGAGCTGGTAGAAAGACCAGCCAGAGCACAGCTGACTGGCCAGGCTACAGGAATGACTGGATGAAAGACTAAAAAGTTTGCTTTTGCAAGCTAGGGACTGCAAAGGGACAATATATCTGAGAAAAGATTTTCAGAAAATTTGAAAGGGGCAAGGCTGGGCAGAAGGGAACTGAGAAAAATGTAAGGATGATAGGATAGTCTTCAGTTCCAAAGTTGGGGCTGAGAGATCAGGCAAGTGACTGCTGTCATCCAGGATCCAAAACCCCAGGGTCAGTGAGGAAAACACTGAGGAATACCAACACAGAAGGTGAAAGACCAAGACATTTCACTGCTTCAGAGCGTTTAACGTTCCCAAGCATCCAGACTTTCTATATCCTAGTGGCTGTCACGTTTCGCCCTATCTATCGCGGTCAGCTTCACGGACAGCGTTCATTTATCAGGTGCTGCTCTTTTCCCCTCACATATAAGATGGAAGGAACTACAGGACAGAGTCTTCTCAGCCCTCGTGTCTGGAATGCAGCCCCTCCTGGCACCACGGCAGAGCTGGGGCTCCTGGTGTGTAATGAAGGGCAATCTGGTCTAGTGATCTCAGCAGGCGAGGCTGGGAGGTGGGCATGCCGTGCGTCTCGTGCCAGCTCTCACACTTGCTTCTCCCTCTGTAAAGTGGGAATACCACCTGCCAGCCCCACAGGCTTGTCATGAGGATTGATTAATGTTTGTAGACATTTTTAAGACAGGGGGAAAGCTCACCAGACAGAGCTGCTAAAAGGCTGTGTGTGGGCAAATGGTTTTATCACTGCTATGGCTTAAACTGAGGCCCACACCATAAAAAAACTGTTATATTTGGATTCAGTTATGCCCGAAAGATTTGTGGCTGTCAGGCACAACTACAACATGCAGAGGTCTCAGAACAAGTGACTCCTAACTGAAGGAAAAGTAGCCCATCCTTTGCCTTTTGCTTTGCTCCAAAAATCCCTCTGCAGCCTTGCATGTCTTCAGGGCTGTGGGTGTTTCTGCATGATGCCAGTCACAGTCTCATCACAAAAACTTTCTAACCACTACCAGACATGCTCCCTCGACCCTGGGCTCCCGCTGGAAAGCATGCCTGGCCCTGTACAGTCCTAGCTGTAATGCCAACAGTTAATTCACAGGCACATTAGCTCTTCTGCAGCCTTTCAGTAATTTGCCCCAAAACTTGCACCTTGAATTTTGACTGCGTCCCCCGCCCAGGTCGAGGGAAAACGCAGGGATGGGGTAACCCCTACCATGGCGGAGCTGCCATTCCAGAGCACAGATAAAAGTGAAACCTGAGCGGAAAATGTTTGCGGTGCCACTGGCAATCAAGGGCCGGGTTGTCCCAGCAACGGGAACACTTCATCAGCTCAGCTAACAGATGGTCAGTGAGCAACAGGCAGCATATGTTCCAATAAGCACTGACATCAGCACAGATGGAGGGTGGGCAGGAGGCTGGCCCTGAAACATAACCTGACATTTCCTTCTCATTTGGTGCTGCATTGTTATAACTCACACAGGAAGATTAGCAGGGAAAAGTGAATAGCATTAGGGAATCTGCTCAGGAACCGATTACTAACACTTCACTGCAGTTTTAGATTTTTACTTAACCAGAGTGCAACATTGTTAACAACATTCAGGGGCAGAAAAGGAAAATGCACTGGGTTTTAACGATGGGGCTTTATTTTCATCACAGACAGGTTTTCCCAAGAACATTAATTAACAGATTGCCACCTTCTAGGAGTCTAGATCTCCAGTTCCACTATTTCTACGGCTTTTTCTTTTACTCCTTCCATCCCTCCCCCAACAAAATGCACCCAAATACCCCACAGGATTAAATAAAGCTCCACAGCGCATTGTCACAAAGGGAATAACTTTCCTCAGCCCAAAATAAACTTTAATGCTCGCTACAAAAGACAGAAAAACAGCCACGAAAGGAAAAGAAATAAGATAAAACAAAACACATATTCCTGCTGATGAACATTCAATAAAAAATAGGATTCAAAGGAGACTGTAGTCCTTGGAATCAACAGCAGATTGATCTGGCACCCAGAGAATCAGCATACAAACAGGTTACACACAAGTCGTATATTTAGAGACTCGTACTGAGGATAATGGGCAAGCATGCTGCATGGCTCCAAAGTGCCTCTTTGTGACAGACAGCAAGATGTCAAGTAGATACACCCAAATTACGTCAGTGTGCAGCTGTATCACAGGCAGATATTAAAGAAAGGCAACATGTGCAGCCACAGCCTTCTGTTACCTCGCGAGATACCTTTAGAAGCCTTTTCCTCCGCTAGCGCGTGGGAAAGTCTAGCAGGCACCTCCCTTCAATGCTAATGGGACTTGTATGTACATCCATCTCTTGTGTCAGCAGAAGAACAGACCCTCCAGCGAAGCCTGTCTGCAGTCCTGGGGGACTGCCAAGCTGTTTTGGGAATGGCAAATGCTTCCATGTCTGTTCCTTGTGCCTTTCTGTGGGGAGCATGAATTTGGTCAGAGATTTTCAGCCTGGATAACCCCCTGTACATCCTCCTGTTTATTCACAGTTTCTTCTCTGGAGCTTTACCCAGATGCTCTGCAGTTGTATAGCCCCATTCACACAGGGATCTCCTACCCTTCTTCAAACTACAGCCTCTCTGAGGGGTGAATACAGCTCTTTAGCTAAGAGCTTCACAGGGAGTCAACTGCTGCTATTTTCAAATTTCGTACAGCTCAGTATCTGGCCGCAGCATTACAGAGTTACTGGGGTAATATTCCACACATTCAGTGGCCATGCACTGCAGCAATCACTTCCCATGTCTCTAAGCTTCCTAGAAACTTCTGAAGATGGCAGGCTGTGCTCCAGCCGATGACAATGAGTGTCACAAGATTCTGGTATATCTTGAGCAAGGTCACAGAGTCAGTAAATGACAGATCTAGGAAGGTGCAGGGGAATCAATCAGGTTTCCTAACTCTGACCCCCATCCTGATGACTAGACAGAATCCTCTTACAGCAGAACAAATTATATACTCATCAACTCTGCACACACGTGTTCAGTGAGGACTCCCTAATGAACCATGTGTATCAATGAGGGGACAGACACACAAACTGCAGATAGCTGCACAAGGAGCAAGGTGTCCCAGGACTGTGCTCCTGTTGCTAACTCTAGCAAAGCCACTTAAGAACACTTTTAGCTGAGTAGACTGAGTAGCTGAGCTATTTTTGATTAATTTCAAGCACAAGGATGCCAAACTACTGAGAGATGCCCTTTTTATGCTCTGGGCTGTGTCATGCTTTATGCCATCAATGGCTATCAGTATCAAAAAGGTGGTCTGCAAGTCTGGGATGTGCTCTTGGAAGTCCATGTCTTTTAGTACTGTTTGGGGAATGGTGTTCCAGTCATAGAGGATGATTTGTTCCTTTCCTCCACTACATGTACAGCCAAAGCTTGTACATACTTACTAGTGTGGTGCAGCCTCACTGGCCCAGTTACACCAAAGACTGTATTTCAATCACCACCATTTAGTCCTCTGGCAAGTCTTTGCCGAGGTTAAAGCAGTGCAGATCCTTTATGGTGAACAGTTTTCCCACATGGCAGTTGAAGATGGTCAACGATAGCCAAAGTCAAAATGAGAAATCCAAAGCCTGTGTTTTAATTGCAGCAATAATGCTGACTGTTTACAAAACAGCTGCAGGGTGAGCACATACAGCCCGTATCTGCCAGTTAAGAACATTTGGAATGACATTTAACAAATGAAGTCTTTCAGGATCCAGAAGGATTGGTTTGGTTTCATATAATGTGCTTCTTTATGAGTAAAAATATTTTGCTGTATCTCTATTTGCACTACATACGTTCCAAAGTATAAGGCAAGTGGGATAATTTATCCAACAAAACAGGCCCTGAGTGGGCTATTTCTGGACAGAGGTAGTTTTTCTAGGAAAACCAGCAGCCGAAAGCTGTTAACATTGCTTAGATCTCCAGAAGCTCCTGCCTCCATGTCCATCTGTTAAGGAATCAATCTGGCAAGGTACCTGAGCATTCCCTTCTAGTGAGTCCCTCAGTTCTCTGAAGCAGCATGGATAATCTGATGGGTAAGCAGGTGGATAATCAGAGCAAGGAACAGAAAGAGAGGAGATTGCTTCCACCTCTCCTTCACTGTTCAACTTCCTGATCCTCAGAATGAGCAGGATATTCATGTTTACTGATATAAGAAGACAAGGGGCAAGGGGTACAAGTTTCATCAGGAAAGGTTTCATTTCAATATAGTAAATAAATTCTTTACAACAAGAACAATTATTCACTAGAACAACCTCTGAGGGGATGTGGTAGGGTCCTCATCACTAGAGGTTTTCAAGATGTGATCAGACAGGGTGCTAAATAATCTCATCTGGGCTCCTTCTCCCATGGAAGGTTGGGTCAGGTGATTTTACAAGGCCCCTTCAAACCTGGGCTGTTCTATGATTCTATGTCTCCCACTGCTTGAAAAAAACAAAACAAACAAGTTTTACTAAATGCTTTTGGGAAGTGAGACTGGTTTCACCTTAATGTGCAGCAAGTCGTTCCCCTAAAGGGAAGGGAAGGTCCTGTGTTCCCCCACCTGCTTCCAGCTACCAGTGTCTGTCCCTCCTTTGTGCTGGCCACAACAGACAGATTAACTGATCAAAAACTAGAGTTTGTTGTTAGTTTCTTGGGGAGGTTAGCGCTCAGTCAAGCCGACTCCCTGACTTTGTAAACAAGACACGAACAAAGCGAGCCTGTGGACAGTAGTTTTCAATTTGCTGTGAAACAGTCCACTGGAAATTTTCAGGACAGACAAGAGTAATATTGTTTGACTTCAACTTCTGTGGACACCCAGCCACAAACGTGTCCAAGCATTAAGAGACAGGCACTGGTGGGTCTTGTCTTCAATTCTAACCACTGAAGCTGCAAAGTGCGACCACAGGCAGGACCTGTAGTGCATGTGCTACACCCACAAGTAAAATCTCATTCAGGCAGAGAAATGAAACCAGGGCATTGTCAATTCACTGGAGGCTTCCTGAACGTTTGCCTTGGGGGCACTGAGAGCAGGGGCCATAAAATACAGAAGAGTCTTTACCGAGAGCATATCCTAGAGCATATCCTGAAAAAGCAGGGTGAACGGTGCTGCTTCTTCTCCTGATGTCCCCACCAATATGGGGGCTCCAGTAACAGGTTAGAGAGTTGCAAATAGAGAGGTCCCAGCAAAACTTGCTCTGAAGAAGCATGAACAGACCAGCTCCAACAAGGCCCATGCAATGTTAGGAGCATATTTGTGCAGGGACTGGCAGTGTCTTACAAGCAATTGCAGGTGCCTGATCTTAATGCTAGCAACTGCTTCTTTTTGTCTGTACTGTAGCCAGGACTTGTGAGCGTGAGAGAGATTGAATGCTTTGTAATGAAGGTATATTGTAACATTTCTCTCCAGGTGGCACTTTGTTAACAACAATTAGATCCTGATTGATCTTTGAAGGGCTAATTCTTATGTGGTTTGCAAGGGTCCTGCAAGGAGCAAGTGTGGAGTGGGGGCACTTTAAAAGTATTAGTGAGGGGGGAAAAAAGAAGAATAGTGCCATAAGAAATTTGCAATACAATGCCCAAGCCTCCTTTGCACCCCACAGTAATTTGTTCTTATTCCTGTTATTATCCCCTCGGGCACTAATGGTCACTTTATTAATTAGTTGAAAATTGCATTCTAGGTCAAATGGCAGCTTTTTTCCCTCCCATTGTTGCAAATTGCTAGTGGTATGGCCCAGTAAATGGCAGTGTTACTGCAAAATGGGAAAGATCCTTTGCTTTTCAAGATAAAGCCTATGGACCAGCTGCACTTTCCATGACATTTCTAAGCAGAGCATTTCCCCAGGCCTGCTTTTAAGCAGTTAGGAATTAAACAGAACTCATTGTCATTGTTAAGATTTCTAATCATAGGCTGTTACTGTATTTGCTCTCACTCTCCTCACCCTCCCCCCCCAATTTTAATTCTAGCCGAGCCTGTTTTCTAAGGTGCATCTCTGCAGTGCTTAGCCCCATTTTCCAGCAAAGTAGGCAGTGTGTTTAGGTGCCTTCGTTTTTGGTGCTCTGATGGAAATACTTCAGAGACATCTGCTTTTGCAGAAGAGGACAGATGCTTAGCTTATTTCTGAGAAATAAAGCCATGTCTGTGGCCTCTGAAGTTAGAGACCCGAAAATTACAAATCACTCTTGAAAATATTTGCTGGCTACTGAATGTAGAAATAGAGCAAACCACAGTCTCAGAAAATAAAATGGAAATTACAGATTTTGTGAAAGTTTTTTCATAAAGAAAACTCCTACTGGGGACAATAGTTGTTTAGCCTTTAAACCAGAGGATCAGCCCACCAGAAGTGAACATCAAAGCAGTCTATTTTCCATTAACTACTTTCTGCAGCCTA
This sequence comes from Melanocharis versteri, assembly GCA_013397845.1. Taxonomy (NCBI): domain Eukaryota; kingdom Metazoa; phylum Chordata; class Aves; order Passeriformes; family Melanocharitidae; genus Melanocharis; species Melanocharis versteri. The sequence continues at coordinate 1,258,852 of VZTG01008989.1, read as the reverse complement.
CTGTGCTGGATGCAATCTGTCATGCCAGTTTGTAGTCCAGCAGTCCAGGAAACTACCAGAAGTCAGAAGGCCTGGGCTAATTTTCCAGCACTGTCAGCCCCAACACATCTAAAAGGATGCAGTTCATACGAAGTAAGTTGCACAAGCCATCTAAGACAAAGCATAGCCTTTAATTTTTAGTTTTTCAAGCCACCCTGGCCTCATATCTGCTTAATTTTCCTCTGTTACTTTGGTGGGCCCAACTTAAAACCAGCAGAATTCAGGAAAAAAAAAAAAAAGAAAGACCCTCCCTCTGGCCCTTCAGGGATTTAACTGAAGTCATATAAAGAGCAAGAAAACTTTTTGTATGGGAGAAAAATGCTACAGAGTGTCTTACAGAAACCTCACGCACGCTACCCTCACATACCTAAAAGTACAACTGTTTTGTGATTGAAACTATTTCCCCTCGAAGGATAAATCATATCCAGCACACAGAGAGGCATCTTATCCTCCAGCAGGCTGGACTCTCATCCTCTCAAAATCTAAATGCTTGAGCTGGCACCAGCTGTAGCCCCTAGTGAGCATTACACAGAGCGGTTAACAACCCCTGGATCATAAGGACAGAAGAAAAGCTTTATTTCTCTTTTTTCTTTTTGCCCTTTCCTCTCTCCCCTCCCTTCCTAATTTCTAATATCATAAACTATCAGCCTCGCTAAGTTGGACTCTTTCTACAGGCAGATGGAGGTGTTTATGAGGGAGAGGGATGGTGGAGTGATTAAGCAATAACACGTTAGTGTAAACAAATGCACAGTGACAAATTTGGGATTTCTTTCCTGCTCCCAACAAGGAAGTGTTAAGACATGCAAACTGGCTCCTGTTAGCACTTAATGTCTTTTCTTTGATGCTATTTTTTAACTTGCTTTGAGCAAAAGTTTCTTACAGCACTATTTGTTGCCAAGAATTAATGTAGTAACCAGCGATGCAAAAAAGTAAAAGAATTCCCCCCTCAAAATAAAAGAAGGCTGAATATGCAGGTTATTATTTCTTTTGTTCAAAAACTTCAGGAAATCTTCCAAAATCTAATCTTTATTTAAAGCATAAACCACAGTCGATGCCTTGACTTGTATTGGTGTCACACAGTTACAAAATGAGCCTAGATATGCAGGTAGTCAATAAAAACCACAAACAAATCTGCATTAAGTGTATTCCAAACCAGTATATGCTCAAGGTTTCAGATTTGTTTTTAAAACCTAGAAGTTTTGGTCTAGATGCACTGGCCACCTTCTAAATGCTCTGTGCTACTGTATATCAACTGTGTAGCTGCTCTCCCTCTTTTGTTTGGAAATGCAGTTTCGTCGTGGATTTGTTTGAAACTCTCTTATTTGCTCCTTTGTGAAATCCCCCCTCTGCATAGGGAAGGTGGAGTAGAAATTAAATCACACCTACAAAATGAAGGCTTTGTTGAGGAGAGAAGTATTGCAATTTGCTCAAAGGTGGTGAAGCTTTGGGGGCAGCCTTATCACCCTGTTTAGATGTGGTGATCTTTCACATGTGTATTATGTAACAAGAGGTCCAGCTTTGTCACCAGCACCCTGCCTCAGACCTCCACAAACTTCACTGGAATCGAAAACCCTCCAGCAGAATGCAGATCAGAAGGACTGAAGGACCGGATGGGTAATTAAACTAGGGGACAAAGACGATTATCAAAGATCATTATACACTTACATCCCTTTTAGATGAGCTGCATCATGATTACAAGTGAAAATTACAATATTATCAGGAAGCAGATACAGAGCCTGCTGGTTTTCTGCTATTAACAAACAACCTCTTGCCTAAAATAAAGCTGAATGTGATGAAGGTAACTCCTGAATAGTTACCTTGACCTAAATTTTCCAAATGCCCTAAATGCCATGCACGTTTCTCATCACTTTTCTAAAAACTATGATTGCTTTCACTGAATCATGAATTTTTAAGACACCTAAAGCATATTTAGGAAACACATCTGATATCAGAACAGCTCTTACAGTACAGTTTTGCTCTTTGAGTCCAAAAGCCAGCTGCAGACTTGGCTGCTTAATTTTTGAGACAGGGGCACTATTTTCTATTAAAAAGCCTGCAGTCATCAAGCATTTTCAGAGAGCTTATATTCAGGTTTGGTTTCTGTGCTTAGTATTTCTAGTATCTTCTGGCATGAAAAGGAGAAGCTTAATACATTCGAAATACCAATGGATTCATATAAAAAAAATCATGCCTAGATTAACTATATTAATGATTAATATATTCCCGTTTATCTATGTGACCACTACTAATAAAAGGTCAATTTAATGTGTAACTGGGAAAATAAGAACCAACACAAAGATAAAAGCCTCAAAATATTAAATGTTGTATGCACCCATCCATTGCATTCTGTCTTGTCCTTGCTTCCCTGTAACTGTGTAACTTTCAGGTCTGTGATTGTATCTGATCACCAAACCAAGCCCTTCATCTCCAAAGGAATGGTAAACAGTAGTCAGAAATATCATCACTGAGGAGAGTCTTTTGGTGATGCTTATTGGCAAGATACAATTTTGATATCAATTATATCAAATATGAACACCCAGTGCAGAATACAACACTGTGTGACTGAAATTCTGCACTCAGAACAGTTCTTTGCCCCAAAGAAATGCCTATCTCCACATTCCACAGAATCACACAGAATCACAGAATATGCCCAGATGGATCATCGAGTCCAACTCCTGGCCCTGCCCAGCATCATCCCCAAGAGTCAAACCATGTGCCTGAGGGCATTGTCCAAACTCTTCTTGAGCTCTGTCAGGCTTGGTGCCATGTATTTGTATTTGTAGTTTTTAGAGATACGGGAGAGAGCAGTTGCAATTGCTACAGCTGATGTCCTGCCTGTGCTCTGGTTTCAGGCGTGTTAGTGAGTTTTAAGCTGTGCACTGCCATAGCTGCTACTCAGGCAATGAGCAGCAGCCAGTACAGCATTAGGGTCAGTAACTGGTTTGGATTCCTTACCTGAACAAATAGTCCAGACTGTAAGGTCAAGGGGTTTTAATACAATAAAGATGTATTTTCCCAGCTGGCACAAGCAAAACCAAACATTAGACCTTACTTTTGTAGTAAGATTAAATAAATTCAGGCTGGTGAGCACTCAGACAGAATACCCTGCCAGCTGCCCCTGCCTTTTACAGACAACTCTTCAACTCATCATGTGTTGTCTCAATGCCTTACTTCAAGGTAAAAACTGTAGGCTAAACTTAATGCCTGATCACCAACCTAGGGTTCCAAAAGCAGTACAAGCCAGAAAGCTCTACGAGTATCAGTTTCAAGAACATACTCTTTAACAAATGAGCTTCCGTGTTCTGAACCAGCTTCACATCTGTGGTGGGCACTGTTGAAACACAGGGTACCCATTAGCCTGGCTGTGGGTGAGAAAGGTCTGGGTGTCAGCTGCAGGGTCTAGGAAAGCAATGAAAGCAAGGTTCTAACTCTGTAGGGATACACAAAGACACTTGGCTGGTTTGTAGCCACGTTCAGTTTTTCCAGCTGTTTCCAGCCCACAGGCCATAGCTATTGTTTTGACACCATCCAAGTACTGTGGTAGTTTCAGCCAAACTTCCTGACCCCCTGTGCTGTCAGGGTCTTAAAGCTGTCAGGGAGCAGCAAGGGGCGCCTGCTCCACAAGGGAAGGCAAGCCAGCAGTGGAGGGGCAATGCAGGGCAGTGACCTGAGTGCTGAGGGTGCAGTCCCACAGTACCTGAAGAACAGCAGAGCAGGTCTGATGGCAGGAACCAGCTTCACACAGCAGTCCTGTGATCACTGGACAAGTCCATGGGGATGAGGGATGTCCATGCCAAACAAGGAAGTCAAATCATCAAGGCAAAGGCAGAATCAGGCTGCGCACAGGACTGAATTCTTGCAAAGCAGACTAGGCAAGCACCAAGGGCAAAGACCTGTGCTTAAACACAGCTCCTGAGTCGAGGGTCTCTCCCAGGAGACTTCCCACAGCTCTTTCACACAGGTCTTCCTCACTGACCAGCTGGGTCCAAGGTCACGCAGCTGCAGGCAGTCAAACCCCTTTGAGGACCAGGAGGAGAGCCCGGCAGTGCCTTCAGAATGCAGGCACGGAGCTGTGAGTCACCTCTGCACCAGGGGCACCAGGAAACACAGGTGCTTGTATACTCACCATCGCTGAGCCCTGTCCTGAGCAGCCTCAGCCATTCGGAATGACCTACACTGAGGAGTTTACCAGGTCACCAGCGTGCACCCAAGAGAGCAGCCTCCCCAGACTCACAAACCTCACGGCATTCCGATGCTCTCAAGCATCATATGCCTATATGGCATAAACATACCGAGGTTTCTGCTTATTTTCCCGACTGACCATGCCTCCATAGAACCAAAAGAGGCTCTGCACCACAGAGGAATATCCCATAAAACTTCCAAGTGAAGGAGCATATACTAGCCTGTCTCCCGGTTTAGCTGCCAACGGGGAGTCAGTGTTTAAATGTGAACATGTAAACTTTTGATTTTCCTCCCCAGCAATTAAATAAAGACCACCTTTGCAAAAGAATACCTTATGTTGGAGTACCCTTATAATCTTGCTCAGACAGCATGGCACAAAAACACCTGTAGAGCTGAAGCACTGCTGTTCCCCTCCATCTCAGCACAGCACTTGCTAAGATAGCAGAACAATTAAAATTGTTGTCTCCTGTTTTATAAGAGAGGCGTAAACTATATGTTTTGATACTTGCAGTGCCATAGCATCCTAAGATTAAATAATTGTTTCAGTGTTTTCTTCAGTCCAGATTCAGATTCCCAGTGTGAAGGTGTCACAAATGAGCAAAGTACTTTAAGAGGAAGGATACGTAAAGAGGCAAGTTGATATGTTCCTGTCAGTCACTCTCTCACAATGACCATGTCACAATTTCTGCTGAGTCACTGTTGACAAAGTTATTGATGTTATAGAATGTTCTCTGGATCCCCTTCCAGAAGGGGAACACATAAAGCTAATAAATCAATCCACAATTTCAGTGAACATTTGATGAAAGGCAGCTACCCAGCGCACAGGCTAGAGAAGACTAAGCAGTACAGCTGAACAAGAATGCTTTTCTTCACAAACATACATTCCTTCACTTCAAATCCCTGCCTGTTTTCCCTCTGTTCTGTAACCATTCAAAACAACCCTGTAGTCCACATATTAAGGAAACCCTATTAAACTGAAACCTTTATGGGCATGTTCTCCTATATGATTTCCTTCTAGAGTCCATAAGCTTTGTGGTACTGTAAAAAATCCAAAGTTCAGTGAGACAGGAAAGTAGCACCTCTATGTTTCAACTTCATGCTTCTGCTTTCCCTCTACAATTCCTGATGGAAAAAAAATCTTTTGGCTTGGAAGTAATAATAAGCAGCTTCTGCTTATGGTCTAACATTAGGAAGAAAAACAACTTCACAGAGACACTATCAATTCTTCAGTAGTCAGGGTAATTATTACCAACAATTCATACCACAGCTAGCACAGCAAAACTCCCACTCTTACTGTATTTAACTTTGTTTATTGAGGACAACAGACATCTTTTCTCATATCAAAGCCTGAAGAGGGAATTACCAGCAAATTCTGGCACACAATCACATTATTTTAAAATACACTATTATACATCATGAGATCCCTGAAACCAGAGAATTTTCCATAAAATTCAGACCACATTATTTCAAAAGGTTTGGAGGGGAGGAATACAAATCATAGTAAAAAAATTGATAGTACAATTGCAGTCAGTGACAAATTGATTGAAAAAGGAAGCAGGAATACCCCTATCACGACAGTGCGTTTCCTGAAATGCAAATCAAGACACCATGTTGTGTAAAATGGTGTCTGTTCAAACTTTTAATATAACTAAAAATCCTTATTGCTTATTTAGTTAGTTGGATTGTTGCTATATACAGAGTATGAAAAAAATATTTATTGGGTTACAAACAAAAATACATGGGAGGAAATTGAGTATGGAGTTATGGATGTCTGGCAATGCCATTCACTTTGACATAACATGGATACTAAACAGGAACGAAGTTCCACTGAGAGTTGACTCGAAGGAGTTACCTGCACAAGGCCTAAGAAACAACATTACCTGGATAATCACAGAATCACAGAATGGGTCAGGTTGGAAAGGACCACAGGGGGTCATCTGCTCCCACCTCCCTGCTCAGTCATTGTCGTCCTAAAGAACGTGGCACAGGATTGTGTCCAGATGTTCTTGAACATCTCTGGCAAGGGAGACTTCACAACCTCTCTGGACAATCTGTTCCAGTGCTCAGTCACCTGCACAGTGAAGAAGTTCTTCCTCATATTCAAGTGGAAATTCTCATGCATCAGTTTCTGCCCATTGCCTCTTGTCCTATTGCTTGGCACCACTGAGAAGAGGCTGGCTCCTCTCTTGACACCCCCTTGATTTTAGAACTAAACAAATACGTATATTACTGAAACTGAATCACAAAGTGAAACATATCAATTTTTAAGAAATAATTTTGAAGGTAAGTGTTTAAATTAGACTTCTGGACAGAACAAAATAATGAGTTTTCATATGTATTATTCATTATAGAAGTAGAGCATGATCTCTCACCTGAAAAAGATATAAAAAGTTGCTTAACTAAAAGTATCAAATGTAAAAGCAATGTCTGTCCTGTGTAAAAAAGTGTTACATTTTACAAGAAGGTCACATTGTTTCACTAGCAGATGATGCTTACATCAGTGATGTCATGTTTCAAACTTTTCAGGGTGTAACCCTTAAGACACAGATATAATCCACAATCAAGACACAAACTACAATACAGCATAGACATGACACATTATTCATGGTGAGGAAAGTCTTGTAATATAAACAGCTATTACAAAAATATGCAAAAATTATAGTTTAAGTCTTAAATTTACACTCAGGAATATCTCACAATGTTATAAAAACCAGTTCAGACTTTCCTTTGTCAAATGGACAAAACAATGTAGCTATACTGGGATGCTACTGTGCCCCAGGTACCTGAAACTTAAGTTTTAGTGATTCTGGTCTCATAACAAGCTTAGACCTAACATGATAAGTGATTAACAAGCTGACCAGCCTCAGCTTTGTGTGATTTCCTCCACAGTCACACCGTTCAGTTACTCTGCAAAGTTCATAAAAACAGGCTTTCATAAACAAAAATTATCCCAGTGGCAGCTAATCCACCATGTCAGTTTGCCACTTGTAGACAGGAATTCTTTACCGAGGAGGAAGGTGGTATCTCCTCCAGTGTGGATGTCCTGATCCTCTATCTGGAGAGAGTAAGAGAGGAGTTAAATACATTCGATGAATATTGAAGCAGGAAAACAAGGGCTTATTAAGCAAGCCTGCGAGAAAATTTACATTTATACATATCTTTAAAAAGTCCATATCCCTGTCCAGTTGGTGTATAATTATGACTAGTATTCTGAAATGTTGGAGGATAAAGTCCATGGTGGCTCTTCTTAAAACTCTTGGGTGACTGTAACTTTTAAACCTAGTCCAGTTGATGGGCTGGGATAGTGAATCTCATCTGTGGCTGGTAGATCTGACTGTATGAATTCAGGTAAGGATAATACGCTGTTTAGAACCAGACATAAGCTATATTTACAAACATTTTCATACTGGTTTAAGTGTGCCTGTGCACAATACTGCTTTAGTTAAGAGTCCTATTAGCAAAGCAGCACTCACAGTGTAAATTGAATCTTTTTTCAGCACTGAAGTTCTACCAGGTCTCATCTGCATTACAGTTCTACCAAAATCGTATTAATCAGAAACATGCCTGAAAGCAACGCCAGTGTGGAAGACCTGACTAAGTATCTTGCAAATCAGAGGCTGCTTGTATTATCAGCAGTTATGTGTTTTATAGTGTGCTAAGACTGAAGTGAATGTACCCTTTTGATGCAATTACATTCTGTGAAGAAATGGATAATTAACAGTGATTTCTGTAGTTCTTAATGCTCACTTTATTTTTGGGTTCTTAGAGAATGTGTTAACATTGTGATGTAAAACAATGTTTTAGTGGTCTTAAGTTCTAATTAATGGAGTTTGTCTACCAATAGGGGATATGGGCTGTGGTGTGGTGTTGCAGCCACAAACCTAAAATCCATAAATTATCAAATAAGAAATATTAAGGGAATATCTGAAAATCTACCTTCCTGTGAGGCTTAGATGTGCTGCTCTGAGTAACATGGATGTGCTCTTATCCATTTGTAACACACAGCCAAGAAATTAATGGAGAGAAGTTAAATGAATAAAATCAAACAAAAAAAACCCGCAACCCTCCCAAAACGCAAAAAAAAAAAAAAAAAAAAAAAAAGCCACAGCTGAATTCCCTACACTCAAAATACAGCTAGAGGATGAGCTGCTTATTACAGCAGCTGCGTGGTTACTATTGACCATATAATGAAAGATGTCTAAACCCAGTTCTTGCTCTGCCTGAGGGGATTCAAGCCATCCTCTCTGAGAAACACCAGTGCTTCTCAGGTTGCTGCTTTCTTGGTGGAGGCACTCTTTCCTCCGTTGGTGAAGTTGAGACATTGTCACAGAATTCTTAAACATTAACTGATAAGAGAGAGCAAAGGCTGCCTAATCATTATGTACGCTCCTGACACAGAAGATACAGGTGCCATGGTTACTGTTCCATTACTTTTTACTGCATTTAATCCAATGATTTATGTATTATATGGAACAGCAGGAGCCATTACAGTGTACCATGGAAAGGTACACAGAGGATGGGATAGACAGATATCAGTAATATTACTAGGGAGTTTTATCACATAAGCTACCATGAACAAAAATTGGCTATTTTTTTGTTCTTTTTTTCTCTCTCTTTGGTGAGACACAAACATAGCAGAGACAACAGCTACGCAGAGAAGCAACCCAAACACCTGTGCTAATATTAGCAAACTTGGGAAAAGAATTTTGTCAAAATGAGTCATGTTGGCAGACCAGTTTTAAAAGAGCTCTAAAACATTGCAGGGCTCCTTTATAAGGACAGATGTATTTTTCCAATAAACCTATTTTACTTATAACACAGGCGATTTAACTGCAGTTAAGGGATCATGTTTTAAGGGTGTCCTGAGGGTAAGAAATAGGGCTAGTGGAGAAGAAGCCAAGATGTTTAAATAATGCTACTGAAAGACATTTATAACACAGCAGCACAGTTACTGTGGAACATACTTTGTGGAATACACTTAGCCTTAAGATCTCTGGAGCTGGTCAGAGATGATCTGACCCCTGAATATCAGGTTTCTTCAGATGGGCAAGAAATGGTAACAATGACCAGTTTTGGTTTTGCTTACGGTCAGCATACATACTCTATATTTTAGCTTTATATTTTACATACAGGATCGAAGAATATTATTTGTGAATCAAATAATATTATCTTACTCTCAAGCATTCAACAGTGGCAGCTGAAACACATTAAAGACTTTACTGTATCTATTTATTATTTATCTTTCCTAATCACATCATCAATCTTCTTTGAAAACCTCACCTGGAAACATAAAAGAAATTCAGGCTCTGCAGACTTAATAAAATAATCTATGTTTCTTAGACACTTCTCTTCCTTTTGCTTATTTTCTTTAATCTACGTGTATGAGCTTCAACTCACAGTAACAAGGAAGTAAAACTGAATTAAGTCAGCTCAACAGTGTTATCCACAGTGGCGTTTCACTGAAATGTCTGTTCTTTTCAAGAAGTGAGACTGGTGAATGACTTAAGATTAATGCCAAGGCAAGAGAGAACTTGCATTTGTATCACTTAGGCAGTGACCTGGAAGCAGAGACCCTGATCTAGAAAACCACTTAAGAATGTGTTTAACTTTATTCATATGCTTGAGTGTTTTGTTGAAGTATGAACGAAGATCTGCAGCTAAAGACTTCAGACACATTTCTGTGCAGCTGTGCCAATTTGTTTTAGAACTATTACAATTTTAAACACAGTTCAGTTGAGACCAAGCATGAAAATTATAAATACCACATGAAAGCTTTTTTCCCAGAACACTGTGAGTAGAAGATGACTGCAGACTATGATGCTACACTCCACCTCACCCTGCAGAGTTAGTTTTTGCAAGTGGCAGTACACAACGGTATAACTGATGCAAGTTTTGTGGCTGACTGCCGTAGGCACAGGGTAACTGCACACATAAACATGAACTGCAGATAGACACAGAGCTGTTATACTGTTGATAGGGACAATTCCAGACCCACAAACCTGTACCCATTTTTTACCTTGTGACTGCTGATGTCTTTGGGTGAACCCCCTCATCTGGTTATGATATGGAGAAACAAAATGACTTCTGTGTGGTTGTTGGAACCTGGGATTAAAATCTCTTTGTTCTCTTCCTGAAAAACAGTATTCACTAAGCAACTCTGACAGTATGTAAGATTAAATGAAGAAAAAGAGAGACAGTGTATTCTTTTTCAGGAAACAGTATTTCTTAGTTTTGTGCCAAAATACTCACGCACAATTACGATCTTTCCAAACTAAAGTCAGCCTAACAAGAATGGTTCTTGTCCTCATTTCCATCTATGCACATCATGATTACAAGCTGTTAACAAGTGTATTTAGAAACCAGATCAAAATTTTATGACACAGATTTGGAGACTGCAGTCATTAAAACAAACAGAAATCTCTGTCCAAATTGGAATCACAAATCATAATTAAAATGGTTAAATATAGCTCTCAAGGAAAAGCAGATGCTACCAAGGTCTGGTATTATAAATCACCAACAGACATCCTCAATTTTGAGTGTCCAGCAATGAGCATGTTGTAGAGCCACATCAGAAGTACTGCTGCCACATAATGCAAAGTACTGAACTAGCAGAAAATCATTGTCTGTTTTAATTTGCTCAAGGAATTCTGAAGGGGTAATTTTTATCCTCACAGACATTATAACGATCAGGTATTAAGCAAGAAATAAATATTATATGAGCATAAACACTGATATTCAGTGTAAATTATTTCAAAGTCTCAAAAGCCTCAACATTCAGGCTGATCTGTGATTGATGTTAAAAACTTTTTAGATGTTTTTTTCCCCAAAAGCTAGGCAGATCAGGTAGGGAAAACAAATCAGCAAACCAAGTTCTTTAGCAAACTGAGCCATAAAGTTGGGGGGAAAAAGCAAGATCTTAAACAAAAAAGCACAGTTCTTCAAATTGCCCGAAAGCTGTCTTCTATTTTGAAATATGTCAGCAAGTCCAATAAGAAGCATTTCATCTTCAGTGCCTCACTCAGACCTTCAACTATCAATGTTAAAATAGCTCCCCTGAGGGAATGAAAGAAAAAGCTCTGAGTCATTTAATTTCTTCTATAAAAATATCTTGAGTCACTGAAAAAATAATGATGTTTCTGTCAATGAGTGATACTTGTTGCATATATCTCACTATGTACCTACATGAAAATATTATTCTATGTAAGCTTGGCTAATCAAATTCACATAAATTGTTAAAAAGGGAAATATTTTCTTAGATCTCTTCATTTGCTTCTTGGAGAAAGAACTTACAATTTACTTAGCTTGATGGGCTGCCTATGTAATTGCTGCTGCTGTTGAAAGATAATTTAGCTCATCAATATATTAACTTTATTGAGAAAAATTCACACAATGCCAACCTGTGTTAAACCCATTCCCTCTTGGTCTGCTCTGTATCGTCCTGTTCTTTGCCAAGCAAACCTTGCAAATGAGAGACTTCAGATTCTGGAAGGGTGTGTACAAAGACTCCTGCAGAAAACACAGTCAAAAATCAATGACTCTTCTGCTCTTCTTTCTTCAGGTGTAGCACAAATTAAAAACATACACAACAACTACAAGACTTGTCTTAGCCACACTTGTGCATGCATGAAGGTGATAGATCTGGTTCACACTTTTACAGGAAATAAAGTTCAAACATTTAATATTAAATGTGGATACTTGGAGAGATGAGTAGGGGTGCAGAAGAAATGTTTTCCCCTTTCTCGGTGAAATTTTTTTTCCTTCTCTGCTCACATCTGTAAATCCCTGGCTGTCCTATTCTATTACCTTGCACCTGTAAATACACTTAACTAGACTTGCATCAGCAATACCTCAGGCAGAGATGGTTAAAGCCTCCAGATAAGGACAGATGAACTCATGGAAAATACACCAGTTAAAATCAGTCTCTTAATCTCATATGTTAGAAATAAAATTTAACCCAACAGTAATATGCCTGCCCCAACTCCTGACTGATAAAACATAACTAAGCCTAAAAAGAAACGGGGGAATTAAATTAAAGTGTTTACCTTGTGGTGTGATGAAAAATTCTACTGTCAGAAGGACAAGCTGAAGCTATTAAAGGATGCAATATTGAGAGATGTGATACATCCTTAACTTTCTCTGATTTCTGTGAGCTTTGAAGAAGTGACAGATCCTACAATGTATTTCTTTTTTCCCTCATTGGTACCGGGCATGTGGGATTTAGTACACAATGAACAGAATTACGAAAAGAGAGATTTTAGAACAATAGCATAATTTGTGGTTTTCATAAAATTGAACTGATTTTTACAGGATTACAATTCCTTTTTTAGGAGCAGGAAGGAGAGAAAAAGATGACAGGATAAGCTAAAAAATCTAATAGGTAGGAAGACTGCAGTAACTAGAGAGATTTCTTAAATTAGAGGTAGAGTCTGACTCCCTGAACCCTGCTGAGAACTTCCCTAATATATTTTTTGAGTTAACAAACCTCTTTAGAGAGACTTAAATAAAACCCACAGATCTTTTCTAAATTTTGTTTTACCACACAGACTGGGTCCAGCCTGTGAAGAACACCCTCCAATAGGAAAAACCTTTAATTTTATTTTTGGGAGAATAAATTCAGAATGTATGGAGGTCGGATGAAATGCAAGATCAGAAAAGAACAAAACATATCATTTATGCCAACCCCATGATGTAATTTGGTTTTAATTTGAAAAAATTGATCATGAACATACTCATTAGTGAGAAGCACAATAAAAAGGCTAATAAAGTGATAATATCATTGCATCACTTCTTTATGAGACTATTATGGCCAATTTTCTGTGTGGATAAACAAACTAATATGATTACAGATTTGCAAAACAGAACTAGCATAAAATGAGTTTAGCATAATTTTTAAAAAAAACAAGATGGCTCTATTTTTTTTCTTCTCAGAAGTCCATTTTTTATCTTTAACAGCTGTTAGGCTATAAAGAGCTGAGCTACACAAAACTTTGCCCACAAAAATATCAACTGTATTTAATTAATATTAATATTTATAAATTTTCTTCTTTTGGTATAAGAACTTGTAGGAAGCAAACCCTAAAATGTTCAAAGATTTCGATATACATATAAATATTTAAGCAGGATTGTATTTCCACTGTAACTGTCAGAAATCTATTAACTGTATTTAAGCCTATCATATTCAAAACAACACTGATTCTGAGATTGCCTCAAGTCCCTGAAGTAACACAACCATCCAGATAATAGAGAAGGGACCCTAGAAGTTAGGAGACAAGCACTGAACAACCAAAGGAATAACTCTTTCCTATTATTTTTCTTTTCCATAACAAAACTTCCCATGTAGAACAACTTTTTTCCTGAATACAATGCTGTCACTATCACCAGATTAAATTTATGGTGCTCAAGGTTAGATTGTTAACAAACAAGTGCTGAAAGATCTTGGCTTCCAGCAGAACATTAAGCTCTGCCAGGAACTAAGTACCATTTTTATTTATTAAAGTTGAACTTATAATAATAGGAAAAACCAATCACATATGCTTGTTGCCTTGCCAGTGTTCCCAGCTAAACTGGCATCTCTTGGCAATTCTCCCCAAGACAGATTCTTGCCTCAAACTGATAAGCTGGAAAGCTATTTTATTAGTCTGGGTACATATCTCTGCCATATATGTACCATAAAATTGTACCTAAAAAAGATATTTAAGCTACTCTAAAAGTTCACATAGCTAGAGTATTTTTCCTCACAACAGAACAGTTTATCTGGGGTTTGTTTAAAACAGAGCATCAGGCTTTTAAAAACCCTAACCTAGATATTTCAGTTGACCAAGCATATTTCTAACTCTGTTCTAGAAAAGTAAGATCTTTCTTCATCTTTGTCATAGAACAGACCTCTAACATTAACATACCAAGATTTTAAAATGTTAGCTAAAATGTACTACATAACACATTTAAAAATACCTATATCAATTAATATAAATATTGTACAGATTTAAATATGTATTGTCAAAGTTATCCACTAACCAAATGGAAAACAAGTATCCAATTTCACACAGATCTAGATACTTTTACATTTTCCCATTTATTCTCTAAACCCTCTATTGTTTTGCAAAAGTCCTGCATGAAATTCCTGGATGAACCATTAGCCCAATCCAAAATCTACTGAAATCAATAGACCAATTAATAGCAACCACAGGATTTGGATAGAGGTTATGGTCCTAATCATATGATTGAATACATATGGAAAGGATTATTCTGCTCCTTCATGCTAAAAACATGTTCATTCCACCCACCCACAAGAGTTGCACTCCTAACTCCAGACCAGCATGGTATGCAACTGGACACAAAATCACAAAAGAAAACCAGTTATACAAAAACAACTGGCATTGAATGCATGAGATTAAAACAAATCAAAACTGAAACCTTTTTCCTCCATAATTACTTTTCTTTAACCTCAAGTGATACATTCAGTAGCAGGTAAAAGCATTTCAGAGGTAAGATTTTCAAAAGTAATTAAATGATACAGGCTGTTCAGTCCCACATTGGAAAGAGACACATTAACTGAGGGTCTTTAGAGCTACCTTCACAGATGGGTACAGACCTACCCAAGCATCTCTCCACATATTCTGTGCTGGTGGGGCACGAGGCAGGTCTGGTTTGAGGCTTCCCCAGTGCATCAGCACAGTCTTGCACCCAGTCTAGCAGACCCCAGCTCTGAGCCTGGACATGATGCCACTCCAACGCACCGTGCTCAGCAGGACCCTGGTACCTCCATGCCCAAATGTGTTTGAAATCATACTGGTCTTCTGGTAACATAGCATGCAAATCCTATAAATCCCCAGATCTGTAAGATAAAGTGGGACTGAGAACTAAATAAGCACTCAGAACTACAGGAAGGTACTTGGTGAGATTCTAAAAGAAATACCTGGATATATACCTTCTTCTGATTTCCAGCTCCTCTTTGAATTGCCAAACTTTCATCTCAAAATTTAGGTTCCTTAATGCCTTTAAACATACCACTCTTAAACATTTCAAGAATTAGGGTTACCTGGTATGTTTTTTTAAAGGTGTTCTTAATATGTTGCTTAAAATCTTATGGGAAAAAGATTTCATAAATATCTCAGTACTAGAAAACTATTATGGGCATTTTCCTTTTTGAAATTGACAACTATTTTCCCTATTTTCTGAGTAGTGGGAACAAAAATAAAGGTAAAATTACAGCTTCCTTCATAGGCTCAGTATTTCTACTTTTTTTTAAATTATTTTTTGTGGGGAGAATGAAAAAGGAGTAAGAGAAGAAAAATACAAAGAAAGGGGAACAGTGTAAAGGTGAGTATTAAAACAACAAACAAAGTGGACAGGTACATTTTTACAAAGAATACAGAACTCCAAGGAAGTGATTACTTACATTGCCTTCCAAAAGTTCTTCCATAGAGCAACCTCGGTGCGACTGCTGGTACTTTTCTTGAAAAAGTTTTCCATCAAACACTGCCCAAGGCATCAGATCCTCCATTCTGAACGGAGAGCCGCAGGCACTGTTGGCCATGAGCAAAGTCGTAAGGCCACGGATAAGGACAGCGCCCAGATGTACAGCCCTGGGGTCTACTTGTGCAAGCTGTGAACACACACACACACAGGCAGGTCTCACAAATCAGGAAATATCGGTGATCTTGCCATCACATATAAACATGCAAACAGCAGAGAAAATTACCAACTGTCCCTCTACTCCATGATGGCCCTCTACTCCACAGCAGAATTTGTTTGAGGGTTCTATATCTAGTTTTATTCAATGAAGTGAAAGAAGTGAAGTTTAACAAATACAGCATCTCACTCAAGTTTTTAAGTCAAACAAATTCAAAATGTAAATGGACAGACAAAATAAATGGCTGTTCTCCGCAGTATTTTTCAAGCATTAGCAGTTTGGCAAGAAAAAAAGTTCCGTTAGTGGAATGCAAAACACGAACTGGGAGTACAAATTGATGTGTACAGTGATCCACTGACCTTCCAGAATTTGCTTACCCCGGAAATGTTACAGCGTTTAGAGATCATTTAAATTAAAGGATTTGACAGAACAAAGTTTATTGTATCCAAGCTTTTATTTTAAACACTCTAGAATTTCCTTTGACTGTAATCTGAAAGTCAAATTATTTCACTTCAACCTGGATGTCTCCGGAAGAAATACTGGAATTGTGTGACAACATTTAGAAAATGCAAAATGAGAAACTCAACAAGACAGTTAAAACTCACAGCCAAAATAAACTCCATGGGTGAATTTAACATCCTGTTGTGGCAGAGCATAACAAAATATAAAAACCTTGAATCCAGTATGGGGAAAACTGTGATTTTAAGTATTGTTTAAACAGTACAAAGTTCCTCAGTGGGCACTGCCTTTTCCAGTCTGTTAGGATCAGGAGAGATTCATAACAGTGTGGCCATCAATACTGTAATCCGTGGTAGCTGTTGTAATCTTACAGTATAAATTATACCAGAAATGGAATAATATCCAAAACAGTTCAGAACAGAAGGGGCAAAAAGTGACCCAAATTGTCTTAGCCCTAGCTCCTGCAGAGCTGTGAACTGTTTGTCTGAAATGCAATGGAAAAGGTTGGCCATTATTACTACATCTTACATCTTGAAAAATCTACAAAAGACTTAAAGGTATGGGCATACACGGTCAGTGCCTTATTTTTAAAAAAATGACAAGTAGTAGCAAAATCCATGAAATGTAGTACTAATGAATCAGAATTTCTCCTTCCTGAGGTCCACATAACGAAGGCAGGAAACCTTTGCTAGCAATAGCGAGCTACAATGCTTCTTCCAAAAATGAAAATCACAAATCATTTGGAGAATAGAGCCAGACCCTGGTGAAGGAGTTAGGTTTTCTGCACTACTACGCAATGAGCTGAATTCTGTTGCATAATTTGCCTAGGTGAGGCTGACTTCTGTGATGGGGTTCTCCCTGACCACAGACAAGGGGCAGTAGGGTTCTGTTCAGCTGACTTGAAGATACGAGGTGCATCTCCATGGGCTGTTTTCTGTACAGTGCAAAAGCAGAAGAGGATCTAGATATGAAGATGCAGGCAGAGAGATGCCAGGCAGGGAGGTTCAGAGCCCTCTGGGAAGAACTTCTGCTGTCTCTAGTGATTCCTGGAAAGGCATCGAGCTGGCCACCAGGGCACTGACCCAACATGACAGTCAGTACTTGAAATTCATCCAGTGCAGACAACTGGAGACAACCACTGACATCCAGATAAATGCAGACAACACAAGCTAATTTCACAGAACTGTAGAATGGTTTGGGTTGAAAGGGACCTTAGAGTTCATCTAGTTTCAAGCCTCCTGTCATGGGCAGGGACACGTCCCACAAGAATTTGAGCAGTCATTTAGAAAATGAAAGGTCCATATTTTTCTGATCGTGACACTTCATATTTGAGTAAGGAGACTCTCTTCTGCCCTCCCTTTAAAATAAATGTATTTTCAGTAGGGGATCATGCCACTGAGTTTCAGGAAGTTATTGCCTCCAGATGTCAGCTACCATTTTGCCAGCTGAGACTAGTAACTACATGAACACTCATAACTCTCTTGCTCTGGCAAGTAAAGCAGGGGTTTGCAAACGGTTTAACAATGCTGAAGGGTACGTGAAAGAGGAATGTGGTTTAAGTGAACCAGTATTTGCACTAAAGTAAACTGCAAGAGTGCACACAGTCACTTTTCATGTTGCAGCTGAGATTCTTACATTGCATTTACTAGATTGTTTCCGATCACCAGATCAAATCTTAAGACCTGCTAAGGAAGTGTGCCCACATCATTTACAACCCTAGCTGTGCTCTTTTCAATTACACTTGAGACATATTGACCTAAAAGATAAAATAATGTTGCTGGTGACAGGCTTTACAGGTAGAAGACTTCATTGTCTAGGGATATCAGTCCAGAACTTTCCTAAAGCACTGTAGTATTGAGGGGTGGAAGGTTTGTGTGTGTTTGTGTGTGATGGATATCAGGTAAGGCTTGGTGTTTTAATGGAAATTAGCATGAGCAAGACCAAGGCACGAGCTATCAGCAGTGATCTCTTTATTTTAATAGGACAGGAAATACATTCACTAAAGGGTAGTTTCTATCTTTCATGTCTGGCAAGGAAAACCAAAGAAAATGAAAGGACAGTGAGTCTGTTACAATGAGGTTGTGCACATGGCAAACCACAGAGTTGCCTTGCCATGGGAATGCTCACAACTGCTTGATGTCTGCAACGTTAAGATGTCATGATGAGAAGTGGAAAATTCCAAAAGAAAAGAAGTCTTGTTTTGCAGGGCATTACACCCTCGAGATTACTCCCTTTCGGAAATTGTGTCTGTTCTTTTTACTATTTCTATAAACTCAGGACCCCAGTGAACCACGTGAGATACACCCCTGTGATCTCGCTGCTGCTGCTCCTACCACCAGCTGATGACATTTGTGTGAGAGACACATGAATGTGTGAGAACTGCTCCTCCTGCACCAGCTGCCTGTCCTGTGCCCCTGCTGCTGCGCCTACCAACGGCAGCTCCCCACCCTCCCAGCATTTGGGGAAAAAGATCACTTTTTTCCTACTTGCCAGCATTAACTGAAGACTGAGAACTCAGAAGCTCACAGTCCTCTAGCATCCTTGCAGCAGAGGTTACTGATAGCAGAGGCTTGATCTGAACTGGGTAAGCTACTTGAAAAGAGCAAGAGAAGTGCTACAGCACCCACAACACGATGTATACAGTTTTTTTCTAACAATTTGAGAAATCTCTTTGCTAGAAGAGCCATCATCATAGACTTATACCACTGAGTTCAGGCTGATCTCTGTGGCTGTGTGCACATGCATTGGAGACAGAATGAGGCTTTGCAGGGTGGAAGGTGTTTGCTCACAGGAGCACTTTGCAAATCTAGACCAAGAGACTCCACATCCTGCTGGACAGTTTTAACTTACAGGAAGAGAAAATACATGGATCTTGTGAATTAAATGCAAATTTCCAGTTCAAATTTCATCTAATAAAATCATAATTTAAAAAAACAACCAGGATGTAAAAATACCTTTATGTTTTAAGGCAATACTATTAGTCCTCTGACTCTTCTTTGTGGATTCACAAGGGATTTTTTGATAGAGGTGTAAACCTTATACTATGCATTTTGAAAGCTGCACAAACTATTTCCAAGAGCATACTAAAAAAAACCCCTTTGCCCCCAACTGATCGGAGTTTAAAGGCTTCAAATTCTGTCAAAATGATAAAGAGGTTCTATGAGAGTTGAAATGTGAGGGCGAGTATCTGAACGTGCCAGATGTCAGCAGACACAAAGGAAGGCCAGAGCCACACACACACCAGCAAAGCCATCTCACCATCTGAATTTCTAGAAACCAAGGAAAAAAGATATGATGACAATTTTACAGTTCTTTACTTGTGCTATTTTACACGTCCTCTGTATCTCAATGTACTAAGTACAACATTTCATTTAAAAACTGGTTCCTTTAGTAGGATCTTCAACAACATTCTGGGCATGCTCTTTTTCAATGTAAGAAGTCTGTATTAATAATTGGTACTTAGGTTAAAGTTTACTTTTTTCCTACTCTGTTGCCTTCTTCCTGTGGTGAAGTTGAATACAGAAGATATTACTACGGCTAGCATTTTGAGGTATAAATTTAAAAAGAAAAAACTTTAAAATTATGTAAGGCATTTCTCCCACTCCTCCTTCCCCACCTTCCCCAGTCACCTACAAAAGAACATACCTGTTTTTGTGATAAAAGGGAAAACATAGCACTCAAGGGCAGGTTAGTATTTGATGATTTCTAGTTAAAATTAATCAATTCAATAACAATAGTTACAAATCAATGTAATTTGTCCCATGCAATAAACTGCTGGGATTCAAGTGGTAGTGATCAAAATCTGTGTACTTGTCTAGTTTAACCAGTTCCTTTTAGATCCACTTGAACTCAGTCAGTATATCATCAGTATGCTGCTTCTTACATTAACTCCCCCCGCAGCCACCTGTATCTTAAATGATCAAATATTTAACCATAGGCAATTTGTGCTTGAGCAATTAAGGCAGCAGGCAGATCCTATCTCAGGAACTTGTCATTAAAACAGTAAGGCTTAGCTTTGCCTGAGAGCACTAAGGCACACTGTGTTCTAAATATAGAGAGATGAACGCTCAGCTGATGACAAGTCTCTGCGATGGAAAGCATCACTAAACAACCTCAACCCAAAGACAGGGACCAGATTGTCCTGCCTTCAGCCATTAGTGTAAATTCCCAGTGGAGCTGGCAAAGGATGCCAAAGCCCCTCTGCACACTGGAGCTCCATTCTCTGTTCTTGAGAAAAACATAACCTAAACTGGTGCGATGTTGGTAAGTCACAGGAGCGTCACCCTACGGAGGTGGGCTGGTGGAACAGTGCATTTACCAGGCATCAGTCAGCTTTAAGCAATAAGCTGCTGGCACCTGTCAGACTGAGGGGGGAGAGGAGCACCGGTATTTTGAAAACAGACTAAGGTTTATTCTGATAAAAGATTAAGGCTTAAATTAAGCTCTTCCTGCTTAAACAAGGTGTGTGCAAAGGAAAATGGGGATTGAAAAGAGATTCTATGAGGGCATCGGCTGCAACAGAAACTAGAAAAACCAGTTTTTAAACACATTTAAGACTTTGAAGTAAATATTTAGCAGTAAACAACTCAATTGTTTAGTACTTATATGTTCAGGGAAGTTTATTTACTGGGTTTTATCAGGACTTTGATGTAAAATGATACCTCTCTGTGGAACAACACTCCTATTTACATTAAGCCAAAACCACCACTGAAGTAAACTTAAAAAAAAAATTAAAAATTGCTTTTACCATTAAGCACTCTACAAATAATAACACAAAAGTACTACTGCTAAACAATTTGCAACCAGAAAAAAATCCCCTTCAGTTCCAAGAAGATTGCATCTCATTTCTTGTTTAATTTTCAGAAACCGCTGCCTTTATCAGAACTCTTAATCATATCCACAACAAATCCCAGCATAAGTGACATTTCTGTGATAATGAATTTCACAGTTAAAAAGTTTACTCCTCTCAGCTTATTTATTCAGTTCTGCAATGGACAGCACATTAACACCAGCAAAAAGATTGAAATAAAATTACTTTTCTTATTTTAGCCATAATTGCTCAATGCTGATCTAAAGTGCTAATGACAGTCCAAATACCTGTGACATCCACAGCAGTTTGACATCAATTCTGAATTAAAGTCATCAGGCTAACCATGTGACTGCAGCCCAGCCAGCAGCCATGTCCCTTCTATAAAAGTGAATGGATTCATCTGGGTTTTAATTTTAATGTCTTAAATATTTGCTCATGTTTTTGGTGACATACTTCTCCTCGAACCTCCTCACCTTTCCATCACACAGATAATATTGAATTTAGTTGGTAGGAAAGTACATTTTATTCATTTGGGACTCTGAAAATTCTTGTAGCCTGTAGTGGTATCTCCCTCTCTCATGGATGCCCTAATAAAATGATGCCATGCTAAAGCTTCCTCCTATTGGGCAACCTAGAGTGCCTTCTCCATCTTCCCTGCTGTCTATTTAAAACAACCAGCAGTAAGTATTGCTCTCCCAGACTCTTACATCTCTGTCAACTGCAGCTGAAATTGGCCAACACATTCAAACGTTATTAGGGGACACAGAAAAAATTCAAAAAGCATGCAAAAGTCACTTCTCTCCCAGTAACTTTCCATTGTAAGCCTTCGAACATCAAACTTGTTCCACTCCTTTACTTTCTGACACTCACTGTGTATTTCTGTATTCTATTCTACACTATCTAGCTCCATCACCAAAATCTTCAAAATGAGGGTCTTCATTTGCTGCTGCCTCATCCAGACCATACTCTTGCTCTAAAGTCTTTATCCACACCTTAATCTAGCACTACCTCTTTGTTTAATCATAAGACTGGTCCATGGAAGAAAGTTTCAGGAGAAAAAATTCTGCCACCAACAGAACTACTCAGCAGAGTGTGCTTGGCTGCCTTTGCTAATGCAGGTGTCCTTCCACAGCCCCAGCCTCTATCAGCAAATGACAGCTGGTTAGGCCTGCAACTGCTCAGTTCGCTGCTACAATTGTCCCAGGCTTAATTAGCCAAGCTTGAAAATTGGTTTTCTTTTTCTCCTCCCTAGATTCAGAGTAGAAGTTCCAGCTTTATCGAGTTGTCCTAATGTAGGACCACCCCCACTCTTAAGCTGTTTGAGTTTATATTTCTTAAGGGCCTCATTTATTTCCCACTGAAACCACCAGAAAGATCAGTGAATTTCAGCAGAACTAGATTAGGCAAAATTTAGCATGTCTGAAGCACTGCAGCTTCCAGACACATTATCATGACTGTTATTCATGTCATAAGCTCTTCAAATAAAACTGTCATTGAATCAAGATACCTAGTGCAGAGAATTCCAGTAGAGCAAATACTGTTTGCCCGTACAATATAGGTTTTGTTGGATTTTTTTTTTTTCTCTTTGGGTTTCTTTGTATTGCAAAGCAGCTGCACAATAAGATTGTTGATACTGCGGTTCGCCCTTTGAAGTGATATGGTCCACAGTAAACAGCTCTGGCTGAGGAATTTTCTAGGTGTTACATCCACAGGTTGAGGAAGAAAAGAAGAACTTGTCTGCTTCTACTTCATGACAATCCCAAGGTCCAAGACAAGTCAAATGACTCACACAGCAGCATTTCAAATGACCTGTGAAGGGAACTGACAAACTGTAACCTGTGATCAGGTATGTTCAAGATATCAGGAATTCATTTGTAACTAGAGTATCCCCTTCCAGAACACCTATTCCTTTTGAAATGGAAAACTGCCATACACAGCTTGAAAGTTGCTGCCTTTTGGCACAAGAATGCCAACCCTGTGCTACAGTTTAGATGAATACAGACAGAGAAATTAGAGAATCCTTGTTTGGTGCACACAGCTGTTACATAAAAATGGTCTTCTGAGCTATTAAAGAACTGACTACAAATAAAGGTTTTAAAGAAAATAAAATTATCTGCATGTAGTATTCTACATTTTCTTGTATTGGCACTATGTCAGAGCAAATTAAAAATAAAAAGAGAAAGAGTTTATGTGAGAGTAACTTGGCCATTTTTAAAGGTGAATTTAACACAGAGAAGAATGCTGTTTTAAAGAAAATGCATGCTCTGTAATAAGCCAAACTTTGGGATTGCAGCCCTTCAGCCAGCACTGGACTCTGCAGGCACTTTGCTGATAACATTTCAGCCTCAGGAACTGATCCACAGCCATTTTAAAACAAAGGGTACCTTTTTGGTTTTTTTATGCAGAAGGTGATGTGCCAAAATAAACTTCCTGCAGAACACCACTACGCTTTCAGCCTCCTGTAACTGAAAAATACTACTTACCATTGCTCCTAGCCTGAACTATTTCTCTATTGTATTGAAGCCTCAGGATACAAATACAACACACAATTGTTTGATTTTGCTGGAAAGTTAAAAGCACTGAGCAGGTTGAGGGATGGATTTTTAAAAGTGTATCGGCATAGCTCCGCTTTTATTACATTCAAAAGTAAAGCTCTCATTGAGGAACTCACGGAACTTAAGTCCTAGCATAGAAACATTTTCTGCCAAAACGTGTTTGTGTATTCTACACACAGAGAGTATAAACAAAACTACTGGTAATAGGAGAAGATACTTAGGTATGTATTATCTGTCCTTGCTAAAACCAATGCCTACATAGCTTTGTATTTGGCAAGAACTGAATGTCTCTTCTTTTAAATTTATCAGGGTAATACATAGCAGCCTAGATGAATGTAATATGCCTTTTTAGTTAATGTGCATGGTGCTGGTGTGACACTAGACAAGCAGATGAGATTACTAAACAATTAACTAAGTCTTTCCATAAATCACTAATTTTCTTTGGCAGTAATATACAACTACCTTTACACACTTGGTGTTTATTGTCCCCGTGTGTTCTTTCCTTGCATGTAACATTGGGATTAGAATGTCTTAACAAGTGATGATGTCTTGAGATGCTAAAAAATAATGCTGGTAAGGTATATTATAATGTACTTCTATCACTTTTCTCTCAACACAGCTCCATTTCTTTATAAAAAGTTCCTTCAACCACATCTCAGCTATTTTCTAGTGAATATCAAATGAAATAATCCCAAAACAAAGATGAAGGGGAGGAGTATGACATCAATATTAATGTTAACGTATTAAAAGTTCACATGTACACAGCACTTTTGTCTAAAAAACTTATGTTCTTATCATACTGGTGCATGACTGTTACAAGCAAGAACTAAAATACAAGAAAGAACTGAACAATTTGACCGAAGTCATAGAAGAAGTAACAAATAGGAACTGGACACTGTCTTGACTTTTAACCCCTGGACAACGACCATGTCAATCAAGAATACACTTGAAAAGAAAGGGAACGAAACAGCTCTTGGTTAGCCTTGCTGTTTCTGATATCTTCCAGATGAACATTTCTCCTATAGTGATTTGAAAACCTCCAGTACGTCCACCAAAGCACGGTAACCATATGCCTATAAACGCATCCACCTCCAAGTGGCTCATTTCAGAAAACACTTGGCTTCTCAGAAGCTACACACAGCCATCTGCTTCTGCAGAGAAAGCCGGGACAGATGTGCAGCCCACATTCCTGCTCAGGCGTGGCAGAGGCGTGCGGGCAGATGCAGGCGGCCCCGAGCAGATGACGGGCAGGTGCGCGCGTGCCACCGCTTCCCAACAGCTCCATTCCCTCCCTGCTCCAGCCCCTGCACCACTTCCCAACAGCTCCATTCCCCCCCTGCTCCAGCCCCTGCACGTCACCTGCCCTGTGGGGACACAGGTCAGCCCTCAAAGGCAGTGGGGAGCAACCCCACCTACACCATGCAAACACCACCTCCCACCCTCACGGGCTGCGCGCTCCTTCTAGCATACGATGTGCAAGGAAGTGAAAACTGTTGAACTCAGAAGTAAACGTACACTTTGACCAGCACAAACTTGGCAGGAAGACATCAGTTGATACCAGAAATATTTGTTTTCCCGTCTCCATAATATGTTATCTCTGACTTTTTCAAAGCTGTCAGTTTGCTTGGTATTTTGGGAGAGCTTTATTACCCTCACTACTAATAACTATGTTTCACTTCCTGCAATATTATTTGGCATGGATTAAAAATTAACAGTAATTTTGTTATCTGAAATTCCAGAGCGTCTTTTAACTCAAGCATCCTGAAATATGCTTTAAGCTATATACAGCCTAAAAGCAACTTATAACTGAAACATTGCTGTTATTTCCATGTTGTTGAAACCTTGCTAATAATGAGCTACAGGACAGTAAAGGGGAAAACTCACAGAAATGCACAGCAAACTTACACAATTATGCAGAAAAATGCAAGACCATCTTCCACAAAGGAATAAAAAATCCTCTTTTTAAGACCCTTGCTGAAAACCTTGCTCAAGATTTTCTCCCTGGGCAAACTGAATCCATCTAAACAAATGAATTTTTTTCACAATGTAGAAGAGGTGACCTACAACTCGGCTCTCTACAGCTACCTGAAAGGAGGCTGTAGTGAGGTGGGCGTTGGTCTCTTCTGCCATGCCTCAAGTGAAAGGATGAGAGAAAAACGCCCTTAAGCCATACCAGGAGAGATAAAGATTAGATAATGGAAAATTATTTTTCACTGCAAGAGTGGTTAAGCACTGGAGTAAGTTGCCCAGGGAGGCGGTGAAGTTGCCATCTCTGGAAGTGTTCAAAAAGCATCTGAAGGTGGCACTTGGGGATGTTGTTTAGGGGTGAATATGGTGCTGCTGGGTTGATGGTTGGACTAGATGTTCTCGGAGGTCTCTTCCAACCTTGACAATTCTGTGATCTAGTTATGCTGTGGTTTGTATTTGTGCCAGTGATATATAATAGAATTCACGCAGCTATGTGAATTCTGATACTGGAGCTTATGTCAACTGCAAAAGATATTCAGGGAAATAGACACTAACATTACTAATAAATACACCAAATTTTGTCAAGAAGAAAATGGGGAGAGTGGGGCAGAACACCAATCTTGTCTGCAAGTTGAAGAGGTTAGTTAACCCTAAGATTTCTTTTCAATATGCTTATGAACCAACAGCAGCAAAAAAGGTAGAGCCAGTTGTCAGTGGACTAAGAAAACTTTCTTCAGAACTTTAAAAGATGCTTATGAAAATAGCCACAAATTAGGAGGTGGGTCTTTGAAGAGGGCCGTAAACAGTGAGTAACTTCAGCTCCTGACACATAATTGTATCTGCTAATGCTTGACCCATGTAAGTGGACTGGAACTGTTCTGTTTGGACTGGTGCATTTAAGACTATCTTGAGTATATGAAAAGAATATTTCTAATTTTGAACAGGGACTGAACCAATCCCAACTTGAAATCACATCCCATACTGCTGCACTTCAGTTCCAGATTAGCCCAGAACAGTGAGAAAACCTAAAGACTGCAGATGAGAAAATGGGCTAGGAAGCAATGCCAAGATCAGCAAAACACCTCAATCCCCCATTCTCCACCACCTGCCAGTTACAATCTGGCCTATAATTTTTAAAACACTTTTGACAGATGCAAATTTTGAGGGAATATAAACCCTGATTCAGTAAAGCATCTGGGAATGCATTCAAATTCCATTTTAGTTAATACTAATGTACATCACAGAAGCAGGTCCTTTGTATATAAGAAGGGTTTATCCATAAGATCTTTACAATATTCTTACTTGCATTTTATGTTTTACTCAATCAAATTAGATTTCAAGCAAATATTAATTAGGAAACGGTCTCACAGACACAATAAACATACACTCAACGGAGGGGAAAGGATATTTTTCAACAACCGTATTTTGAAAAATACAGATACCTCACAAAGGCTGTTTGGGGTCTGTCTGAAAAATATCACACATAATGGTGTTGACAAACATAGCTTGGCTTGCCAACAGATCAGGAGATTGAAATTATCGAATGTTCAGATTCTGGGTATTATTTATGTTTTTCTGTCTGCATAGCATAGAAGAAAAAAATACAGAAGAGATGTAGCAACATCCTTCTTTAAATCGGAGGGATCCCAACCAAGACACCTACACTACTACCTATGACTCTAAAACATACTGCTATTTTAAATGGATGTGGCTAAGTATCCCTCAGGAAAATATTCAGAGAAAAATACCTTGTGTAATATTGGTATGATACCAAGGTAAGCCAAGGCATAAAACCAAAGTAATTTTGCTTCCATGACACTGTACAATGAAAAATACTCAAAAGTTGTGTGCAACTAAAATTCTTGCTAAAGCTATTTCCAGCTTTCAAGCTAGCTAACTAGTTTGCTGAGTATTTATTATTATTGTTATTCCAAAAGCTAATTAAATAATACCGAATACATATCGTGTGAAAGTTCATTTGCAATCAAGTTGCAAAGACTATCTGAATCTTACAACTTCAGATCTAAAATGATTGTGCTCATTTCATATCAGTAATAATTTTAAATAACAAAAAGATCTTAAAAATTTGAAGGAATATGCTTCAGTGCTTGCATGTCTTATACCTCATACGCAGCCAAACTGTGCCTTTTGCAAGTGGTACAAAAGATGTAGTTATTCTTAAGCAAATATTCTGGCATAATGGGACATTTTAGAGCAAAGCTATAAAGGTTTTGAAAATGCCCTAAATTCCAGCAGTGATGTGTGTGCCCATCCATGCACCTGCTATTAACTTTGATTTCCTATTTTCTGATATACATTTCACTTTTAAAATCATTTATCAGGACCCAAAATTCATCTACCAATTTCCAGTTTGTATTTCCTTTTTAACCAAATTTTTCCATCTCATCTTTGGCGACAGCTTTCAGAAAAGAAGCGATTCACAGCATTATACCTCCAATACAAATGTTTCATATAGTCAGATACTTAGAGAAATCTTAGGAAAAAATGTAATTGTGTTTATAAGTCACTATGGTTTTTCCTGTTTGGGCAGTATTTTACATGCATTACTGATGAAAGCTGACCTGTAATTGCACTTGTAAACAACCAGGACCAGCACAATATAAGAAAAAAGACTGGAAGCACCATTGCTGGTGCCTCTTTTTCTCTGCAATGGCCTCAAAGTTAGACTGATGGCTCTCTGGGCTTTTTGCCAACACCACACACCAGATTAAAATAGAAAGAAAGGAAATAGACAACCTGGGGTCCAAAATTTAATTCTGACCTTATGTATAAGCTCTATGGGAGGCTTGGGCAAAGTAGAATGCTAATCTACCATATAAGGGGGGCAGCACAAGAAAACTAGAAAGAATCTAACCAGAAAAATGTCTTTTCTATCGTGTGGAGATTTTGGTATTTTGAAACCATCCATCTTGAAAAATAATCAAATCTTCATGTATAAACATTATGTTATTCTCAGAAAGTAATATTTAATGTACAATGTAGTTACACGTCCACAGCCCACTTTCTTTCAGCATGAGATAAACTATATTTTTTATGGCTTTAACCCACTTTATTCAAACCATAGACATTTCTGTTTCATAGACTTGTGGGTTTATGGATCTCATTAACTATGAAATATGGACAGCATATTAGAAAGTAGATTTGAAAGTGAAGGCTGAAACGCTCTCTTCATTCCATCAGAACAGGCTCTATTTATATTTTCTCTCATATTTCACATTGGAAGTTAAGTATTCTTCTGTTAAAACATATATTTGCTAATGGACCTCTTTACAGAAAGAGAGAATTCTTTTTTTTATCAAATTAGTGTTCTTCACAGAACTGTTTACAAGAAATAAACATTTTTGTCTGCATTTAAATAATACTATAATGTTAAGTCCAAAATGGCAAATGAGAAAATATCTTCATAAAATTTTGCAGATGCTCACTAATTTTACCATAACTTCCTTGGAAGCTCTGTGATTAAGTTTTTTCTAGGGATCACTTTTAACTTTTCAATGGAAAATAAAACATGTGGTAAACAGATCAAACTCTATTCCTGATTTCCTACTGTAAACTCCATTTATTAATCAACTATGTACTAGTGTAATTCATTGCACTTGGATCCTTTGATTTTAAACACAAATATCTAGAAAATTCAGCTGTCAAATACCTACTGATACCCTATTCACTAAATATGAAAATAACTCAATAACTCTATTGAGCATAACTCAATTTTGTAAAACGACTAAATAAACACAGTGATGAGTAAAAACAGTTTAAGCTATTCTGAGATGGGATCTTGAAAATTAGATGCTTGAATGATAATTCTCAGAAAGCTTACTTTACTGATCATTACTCTTAGAATATTTGTGTAAGATATTCTATTTATTTAGTCTCCTGCCCTTTCAAGAGAAAATTCCCAGGACATTATTATGTTCACTATTCTTGATACAGCTTGACAAGGCACAGATACACATACAACTGAGAAACAGCAAATTTTTTCCAGAGGGAAATTCAGGTCATCAAAACACAGGAAAAGAGGTTAATTTGAAGGCAATAAGGGAAAGTTCTGAAACTCTTATTTATGTATTCACAATCTCGGAAGAGAAAGAGACCAAAATCTTTCCTCACTATTCCCTTCAGAAGGATTTATTCTGGCTCAAACTATTACCAATGGCACTATTGTGAATTTTGATAGAATAAGACAAGGGGCTGATCTACAAAGTAGCCTGATACAAAAAATTTCAGCTATGTTACATGAATCTTTTGTTGGTTTCTAGCACAGCAGAAGGCATTGTGGGACAGTGCCTGAAGCGCTTATATAAGCAGCAGAGTGACATAACTTTGGAAGGGACTTGCCAATGGCATGCAGATGTCAATTCCAACAGCATTCTGTCCACTTCACAGAGTGATACATGACACAGTGACAGACCAGCTTCACCCTTCATGCACTTCTGTGTGCACAACTGACCTGCCATAAGCTTTGTGGGTAAGTAACAAAATTTTGTGAACAACTTTCAATCAGTACAATGCTGGTAAGTAGCATACATCGATTAATATTAAGTGTTTGGATGCATATTTGTATTTTCAAAGAGCCACAACATAAATGAATCACACAAAGACCTCTAATTCAAGCAGAATAAGCTTCGAAGCACTTTAGAAACTTACGTAACAATCCCTGTAAGTGCATCTATAAACAAGCTGTTTCAACACTTCCTGCTTAGGCTTGGTTTCCTTTATGCTTTTGCTGAATGACTGCCACGCAGACCTGATGAAGTACTGATCCTCCCAATGCTGAGTGCAACACCATGTGCAGTAATGTTTCTGACAGAAATAAATCCTACATTTCTGCTGTTTTTCACATTGCCTTCATTTCATTGCTTTCTTTTTGTTACATGGTCAGCTACAAATCAAATTTGTGATGAGTTTGAAAAAACTCACAGGAGCCTGGACTTCACTTGTCATAAGGAATCAAATAATGGAACTGGAATAACATTGGTTTTGTTATTTTGGTACTTGTGTACTAGAAACAAATGGATAGTTACAGGAGTGTTACCTTGAGATCAACTAAAAGTACTTTCAAAATTCTCTCATGGACTGTTCAAAGAAACAGTGAATTTATTGGAAATATAAGCAACATTTACAGAATGAAGGTATGTTAAGGTTCTAACCACTTCTATCCCTCTCCCACTTAGTTTTACGTAAACTCACAACTCAAATAGCAACTGATGTGGAGTCTGTGCTGTACACTGCTAAT
This sequence comes from Melanocharis versteri, assembly GCA_013397845.1. Taxonomy (NCBI): domain Eukaryota; kingdom Metazoa; phylum Chordata; class Aves; order Passeriformes; family Melanocharitidae; genus Melanocharis; species Melanocharis versteri. The sequence goes on along the minus strand of VZTG01008989.1, from coordinate 1,227,950 downwards.
ACTTTCATTACAATTTCAGGCTACCAAATTGAAAATACTCTTGCATGATTTCATATGCAGGAAGACCTATTTAAATGGTTGTTCTGCAATAACCATCTAGGAACCTTCAATCCCCATGTGGAAAGGAAGACGATAAGAAAGGAAAAAACGGATTTGCATGGAGTATATATAAAATACTTAAAAGAACTTCTGCAAAGTTACAGAACAGCGTAATCCAAATGGTTTTCACTGCAGTGAGTCACATTAGGTAACTTCTCTCTGGTAAGGTTTATACTGTATAAACCTGTATTCTCCCTCAAGAAGTAATCGCAAAATTTAATTTAATCTAGTGATTTTCATACAACCTATGTCCAAAACCAAAATCCTCCTCAGTAAAAGAAATGAAGCAATGCTGTAAGACAGGATTCACCATTACCAATTTTTTCATCAGATGGAAGTTTGGAAGCTAAGGAAGGAAGAAATCTGGGACTAATTTGCTCACTCTAGGACTGCAACCACTAGCAAATGTCTCTTCCATTTAAATTTTTTTGTGTGATTAACAAATATAAGTATTCACATGAAATGCAGCACATTAAAAGCCTATATGTTTACCATGACCCTTAGCTTCTATACCTGCAAAAAAATTAACGTAGAACGATTTACCCCCAAAACATTTATCACAATGTTACCATGAATATTTTATGCTACACGATTACTTCAGTCCATACCTGCAGGCCTATCAGTTGAGCTGCTGACTTCCCTTTGAGGCAGAGAATAAGTGCCAGAAATGCATTTAAGTCCTCCAGAGAGAGGCTACTGACCTAAAACAGATGAAAAAAATAAACACATTATCTGAAGGCTCTGAAGAGGAGGCTTCTGAAAATTGAATCCTCTTGCTCAAGCACATCAAACTTAGAACAGTGACCTCATGTAATGATGAGCACCATGAATGCATCGTCTAGGAAAACACACAGGGAACAAAATACTTTCTTTCCCAGCTTGAATGAAGTGCATACCCCAACGCTTGTGTAGAGCGTATTCACATGGATTTCCACACACCATACAAAATGCCCACCCTTCATTTATTCCCTTCTCCACCTCCCGTGGAGTTTCTCAATAACAGGAAATTTCTCCCTCTCTGTAACATCAAGCATAGTAAAAGAAAGGAAATTTAAAAAAAAAAATCCTTCATAATCAAGGCACGAGATAAAAACCACCTCGATGAGCCACAGACACAATGACTACTAGGACTTTTAAAAAAATGCTTACACATTTAGCTGTTAGAAATTTCAAAAATATTCTAAAATATTTCAATTACCTATTTTAGCCTAAATTTCAGGATTTATCAAAACATATTTGATTTCTTTCAGATTTTAAAGCTACATATGGAAGCAGGGAAAACTCACAACTAAAACCTAAAATGTTCAAGTGGGGAAACAGAAATGACAATTCTAAATTTATGCAACAGCTCACTTCTATCAGTAAAGGGGGAATGGGTGCTTTTTCTGCTGTGAAAAAATGTTTTGAGATTTTGCAGAGTCACATGATCAGCTCAGAAGAAAAAGAGCACCTTGAGAGCAGCTGGGATGATTTCATGACAGTACCAGTTGAGTTCTGATCCTTTCTTCCTCTTATAAAACACTATAGATCATGCATGTGCACCAAAAGCACGTATCTGTTTCAGCTGTTGAGGATACACAGAGAGCCCCAGAGCGAGATCCATAAAGTATCACAATGCCTTATCAACCCGAACTCGAGGAAAGGTTTCTCTTGCAAAATGTGGAAATGTGCATTGTGGGCTTACAGAACACTTAAGAGGCTGCTTAAAACTCTGCATTGCCTTCCTTTTAACAGCTTGATTTTGGGGGAATATTGGTATATTCCATTTCAGTCCAGTAAGAGTTTCTACTTAGTGACAGATAAAATGGAGAGAAAAGTTAAAAAAATAGTATTGATGTAAATCAACAGGGAAAAAAAAAACCCCTAAGAAGCCATCTATAATTATGTCATTCATTTTTTTGCTTTGAAGGAGTGACCCATTCTTTCCTCCTCAGGATAAAAATCATTCAACCACTATTCAGATTTTTTTTTTTTTAAACCAGGCCCTACTCCTTGTCCCACTGTAAAATACTTGCCCCTCTATGATGCTATTAAATCTTGCATAAAGCACAAGAACGTGAGGGATATCAGAAACATTTTAAGCTTTCAAAATGCTCCTTGGTATTCATTAACTCCACCTGTCTGCCAAGATCTGATAATGGCCCTACTTTACCCTGTAATTCAAGTCAGGTGTCACCTTTGTGTAGGCAGCAACAAGAGAGGTTTACTAAACCTGCATGTTTTATACATTGAAGTAACAGAAAAAGTGACTTTTATCTACAAAACAATTCTTAATACTTGCACAACTTTGTCCTAAGAAAAGGAAATCAAAGATTGCGTGCAAGTGCAACACCAAGAAAACGCCCCTAACAGAGCAGATCAGCCAAAAACACTTATGAATGTAAAAACATTTCATTAGAGAAATATTTTATTCAATAATCAAACTTGGTGAGTCATCACAATTCCACTGTTGGATTTATTCCAAAACTGTTACAGATTGAAAGAGAAATTCCCCCTTTCTCTGGAGGCTTCACAGTTTGATTTGAACTCATTCACTCCTTTCCCAACTTTAAAGACAGACCTAATATTTTGTAATTTTTTCACTATTTTTGTTCTTAATTTGGAGAATGTTTGAAAGGTACCCTTGAAAAAAATATTTTTCATATCAACACTTTTTTATATAGTTAAGGTTTGTTTATTGGAATTTTTTTTCTTACTTTAAAAAGAACGCATCTGAAGTTTTCATTAAATACTTGCACATACATTCTAAGGAAGCCAGATGGGTTGGTCAGTATGCTGGTTCCTGCAAAACCCTAATTTTTAGCTTAGATTAAATGATAAGTAATGAAATTTTTAATAAGTTTATTCTCCCCCACATGAGCTGAAGGAAGACTTGAGGCTTGTTTCAAGGCAACTTACAATTTTCTCAACTTAAATAATTTCTGAGGAAAAAAATCACCTTCCTTCTCTAAAAAAAAAATTAAGGCTAAAGAGTAAAGACAAGAGTCAGATCACAGCTAGACAAGCTTTGTTTTCTCAGCTATAAAACAAATGGAAGCAATATGGCCAGCTCAAAGCATGGCTACTGACACTCTTACCCTAATGTTTTCCTCTCAAACATTTCAGGAGAACAAACAGACAATATCAGAGAAATAACCAAAGTTTAAAATATCTCAGCAATGAAAAACATTTTACTCCAAACTGATTCCTCAGTCTGGTTCCCAGGGTAGATTGTACCGTGCAACTTCGAGGGCAAAAGAGAATCTGGAAAATGGGGCAGTTCTTGAGAAACTGGCACTGCCACGAAAAACCTTCCATCCAACTGAGCCGTTTGCACGATCTCTCTGCTGTTACTCCTGTTGAAAGCAAGAGCTGCAAATCTGGTTTCACCTCTGTTTATAACAGTGGCCACTGGATAATAAGTTCTGAAAACCATTCTCCTGACAAGCATTTTTTTTTCTATTTTATTAATATCCTGTCATCAAGGTTCAGTAAATCCATATTTCTGTAGGTGTTCCATTCTGTTACTGCTCTTCTTAATCCCACTAAAGAAACCCTTCTCAAATAATTCAGCTATCATGCTATGAAACGGTGCACAGAATAACTCAAAAAGTGAAATAGTGACAAATGAAACTGCATTTTCATATCCAAATATGAAAAACACTTCAAGTATGTTAAAAGGTAGGTACATGATATATATCTTGCTGGCTTGAAACTGAAAGGCATGAAATTATGTTTAGTAAGTATTATCTTCGAAAAATTTTCAATTTGTATTGTTATACAAAAATTAAAGGAAAAAAGAAAGACTGATATGGATCATTTGTGTAATTCCCATATGTACTTCCTCAATATGTCATCTAAGTTTGAATAAACACATGAAGGGAAATGAAAGGAAAAGTCAGGGAGAACTTGTTTTCATGTATCACACACCAGTACAAATCTGTTATTGAGGAAAGTGAAGTCTAAAAAAGCAAAACAAAAGACAAAATGCAGTTCAGTTGAAGTACAAGTGAAGCAGTGCTTATCAGATTAGATAAAAGCATAATTTGCTCATCCTCAGAGAGGAAAATCTGCTTGTGAGATCACCATTTGAAATGTGGCAAGTACAGACAATATATTAAATACCTAAGAGAAAAGTAAATAATGAAGCAATATTGTATTTCATCTTGTGTCCCTTTTTATTACAATTAAGGTAGTCTGCAGGCTGCCAAGTACTTGGAATTATAGCAGAAGTGCTACCTAATGATCCCCTGTTACTCAGAATTTAATGAGAAGAGCCATATCCTCAATTCTGGCTTGAAAATTAGTAGGCTGACAAGACGGCATGAAAACGTAGTGAGAGCTGACTAAATATTTATATTGTCTGTTTGCACAGTCTGCATAGTCACCTGAGAGAATGTCTTCTTTTGATGACACAAAGGAAACACAAAAGGAGCAACTTTTATTTGCAAACAGGTCCCAAAGAGCAGGGGAAATCCCTCAGTTTATACTCTGTCTGCTAAACTGCCCAAGGGGTTTTGTCATGGGCATGTGAGAGTTATGATTAGCTACTAAAAACCCCAAGTATTTCTTGAACAGGATGGTGCACGTTAAGTGGAGTAATTAAAAATACTGTAATGCAGTACTATTATATTTGATCAGCTATGCCTACAGTAAGGATTAAGAGAAATGCCCAGCACAGGCTAGCAAAAACCAGTTTATTTGTCCTTTGCATTGATCAGGCCTGACAGCTGAGGAAAAAGCAACTGTCCCTCTTACCTGCATCATAAGATAGGCCAGCAAGCAGCAGAATCCTGCAACAGGTGCTTCCAGAGCTTGGAGTTCTTCCATCTCATCTTGAAGGTGAAAGCATGCCAGAAATGTACTATACCGTTGCTTTTCCACATCAGGCCCTTTGGCAAACCACAGTGTTTTCAAATTAGGTGTTCCACCTACAAGAGAAATCCATTATTTTATTTTGGCAGCAACAAGATAAAACATGTCTACCTCATTACAATCTGAAAGGAAATGACTGATCTGCTTTTGGCACCTGCGAGGACCACAGAGTCAAAAATAAAATGTATTTGACAAAACTTGCAATTGAAAAAAAAATTAACAAAAAATATAGCCTGTAATTTTAACAAAATTTATTGAATACAGGCATGTTTAAGCAGAGTGGACTGAATTCAATCCTTACAATAACACAGACAACCTTGAGACAGCAGGCATTTAACCTATGCAAGGGTAAAGTTTGCCTGCGTGTTCCTTCCCTTGGGGATCAACAGCACTAAATGAAGCTCACTTCATCATAAAACAGCGATTCAGCAGAGAATGACCAGATCTGTTTTTCTCTCTCTCTGCCAGAGTTAACATCTCAGGGGTCCCCGAAGGATGCTCACATCGTCTCCCTCGTGGTCACCTGTTTTAATGAACACCTGTGCCACTCGGTGGTGAGCACGCCTTCTCCACGAGGCACTGTGTGGGTTTGACTCCCCTGCAGCACGTTCCAGCCTGGGAACAAAAACCAAGGCGATCTGGCATTTTTCACTTCCTAGGCTACTGTATGAAACACTGTTGCAAACACACACAAAAGAACTGTCATCGGTTATGAATAATGTATCTTTCCAGACTTTCTCCAGTATCATTCACGCTTGTCTCTAAATCCTTAATATTTACCCCATGCTGCCATCTCCCAGCTTGTGACACGTGTGGGCTAATGCAAAATTCGCTCCTCATTTAAATTACATTTAATCTGTTATCAAAATAAACACTGATGCACGTGAAATAACAGAACAGCTAACTGGTTATGCCTGAGAATCTCAATAAAAGACAGAATCGTACCATAAAGTACGGCTGCTTCTGTAGTTAAATAAAACGAGGTGTGAATTTTAAATGTGGACCAATTAAGCTACATTTGGTAACACCTTTTCCTTTTTTATGCGACATACAGCAGCTGCAGACCAGTTAGGAACACTTGGTGATAATAAATGGTTAAAGTGACAAGGTGTTGAAATCTAAATAGATGATGTTTATTTAGCCAGGAAAGCCCATTAACCAAATGGTACTAATTCTTTGGAGAGGGGGAAACTAGAAGAAACGTTAGTATTTTCTTTCTTTATCTCCCTGATGGATGTTTCCTTTACTGTTTTTAATACTAACTCTCCTGTCAAAAGTTTTAACCATAAAAAGAACTGCTATCATATAATCCATAATTTTCTAACCTTATTTATAAGGGAAATGTACTATTAAGAAAAAATAACAGTTGCTTGACTGGAGGTAGAAATGCAGGTAAGAGATAACACAAATAGTGGCTGTGAGTGGGGTAGTACAGACAACATAGAAAGACTCACGTTACGGGTTTTGATATTGGTAATTGCTGCCTTAAGAAAAAAAAAAGAACAGCAGACACTGACTTCCAGGAAGAAAATCAAATATAACACATATGAAACCAAAACAGAGCCAACATTTCTGACTGAGGCTAAGCAACGCTGATGTGTGAGACAATCTGTACATGGGTAAACTCAAATAGTTTTGATGGTTTCTGCATACGAAGGGATATGCCAAGAATCAGTTAAAAGGAAAGTTCTCTTGCATCCAGGGGCATACCTAATAATAGAAATCCTTCTTTCTTCAGAGTAAAACCATTAACTACGTCAATATTCAAGATTATAGATCTATATTGAGAGAGCTCAACAAATAATTCAAGACATCTCTTCCATAAACACTTTCTTTCATTTTCAGAAACATCTACTTGTGCCTGGAAAAAAGAGGTACTGATAAATTATGAGTTATTAACTCTGGGAAAGAAAACTTGATGCTGTCTCCTTTTGGAACACACCAACAAAAGGCGCTTTTTTTCTGAAAAGATCTCTTCTTCAAGTAATAAAATTCCATGTAATACCCAAGACGAATCTATTATATCAAATGAAAGATAAGCAAAACAAAGAAACAAATATCCTGAAGTTTAATGACTCTCCCACCATACATGGAGTCAAAAGCAGATCTAAGATTCATCTACAGCAGACCCTCAAACTGTTCTCTGCTTTAGGTACATCCTGACTACATTATTTACAGTAATTAGAAAACATTTCTGAAACAGAAATTTACTTGGGTAGGCAGGAAAAGTATTTTATTTTCTGAACATGTCTGTATATTTACTAAATTAACCTAAAAAAAACCCCAAAACTGAGTAACAAAAGGAAAACACACCAAAACATATGTACCTAATTGAAACGTCTTTACTATAAAGACTAGTAATGATAAAATTATCTGTGGGGGTTGTAGGAACCACAATTTCCCATGAACTACTCAAACATATGCAAATATTATTATTCTCAACATGCAAAGTTTGCACAACAAAACTGTGTGAAAACCATATTCAGCACTATGTGAACTGCAGTCCTCAGGAACCTCAGGAAGAGGAGCTTTAAAAAGATCTCCATGGAGGTGAGATACTACTTGCCTAAACACAAAACCAGACAACCCACAAGTTAAAAGAAAAAGCATGTACCAAATCACTTTCTACCTTTTTCCTTTATACTCGCACATTTAATGCCATTGTCATATAGAAAGCAGCATGAGAAACAAAAGCATTTCAAGGGACTACATAAACACTTATTTCATCTGTTTGAATTTCAATAATCCATTTATGGGTATGTAATACATGCAAAAGTTGTGGAATGCATTAATTCCATGATATCATTTAACTCACCACTTAAACAAAGGTGATCCTCACACTTGTACCAACTTTAAACTCATCATTATTGTGTGTACAGATATAAATGTATAACAATAACTGTTCATTTATATTTGAGGTAATGACTATTTAAATTTTATTTTATAACACCAGTAATAGAACTTTAACACTTCTTCATTTTTACATGTTCATGTAAATACCGAACAATAAAAATAAGTTTATAAAAATGTACTTGCTAGGAACACTCAACAGTAACTTCTCAACAAGTGTGGCCAAAAAACTCAAATGCCAATTAAATCTGACCATTGAAGACAGAGACAGCATTTTGAACTTAAACATATTCACAGAAGATGCAATGATTAGAACACTGAAAGTACATCCAAACTCTGTGGTGCGAAGCTACAATATCCTATGCATTTTCAAAAATAAAATGAACAGCAGAATCTGTACAATTCCAGTGATGATTTCAGAACTTTTTCTGTTCCATATAAACCGCACGTGCATCAAATATACCTGCTATGTTCACAACATATGGATGTTAAACAGTATTTTCCTGGATCATGGATCTTCTAACAAAATTGATTTGCTAGTGACACTTATCAATATCAGTGCAGCTCTGTCAATGTGTGTAAACCATGATCATATTCATTCAACTGAACAGAAACATTCCAGAAGGAAGAAAGAGACAGAGACAATGCAAGCAAGCATACATGCTAATTCAGAAGACTGTCCCTCAAAAATAAAAAAAAATAGCTAATACATACTGTATTTTTTTACCTATTTTAAGCTACCATCTTACTTACCATCCTGCCTTTACGATTCGATATTTTGTTTTTAAAAAAAGCTAACATTCAATCTATCACCTGCAACCTTTCCAGATGCAAGGCATTTCTGCTGTTTTATACATGCACAAAAAGTTAGTAGGAATTCCATTTTTTTTTAAGATCAATGCAAAATTTAAAATATTTATCATTATGTACATTACAGTTCAAAGTTCAAGTTTCTTTAGACTTTTTAATCTAAATCAAACTGGAAAACAGTCAGGATTTTCCATATATTTTCAGTACAGCTCTAAATTAGTTTTGATCAGGTTATCAGTTTTTTCAAGAAAGATAAAGAGCCTTTCCAAATTAATTGCAGTTTTGATGTTTCGAATAGGTTTTTGGTAAATTTTTTTTGTCTTTTTGAGTAACCTGATCTTGATTGACAGCCTTGAACTCTAACTTCCTAAAAGAACTTTAAATTTAGCTCTAAATATGATCCCTGTCTGAAAAATGTGATGTGCTGTTGCAAACCTTATTTGGTGAATTAGAAAGCCATGCTGTGGAAAATCAAAGATGCATGAGCGAATGTAAGGCATACAAATATGGACTGCAAAAATTTTAGAAAAATATTTGTCTGCTGAAGGAATGACAACAGAGCACTAAAAATAAACACTAAAAGTCCTCCTCCCATTTTTTAATAGTCTGCTTGAACAGCCTTTCATTACTGAGTTAGTAAAGATAATATCTGAGAAGATTCTGTTTTTACAAACTCCACTTATGTGGTTGCTATAAACAAACACACTTAAAATCCTGTTTATTGTCAACATGAAGGTGGGTTCTATGTGTTGCATGTTTGCAGAGCTATAGAACCAGAGTACATGAGATTAAGTGGATTCCTCTCCAGAAAGGGAGGAAGGAAGTATACTATCTGGGATGGAAAATTTCACAGCAAGAAATACGGTATATTTGCCAGACAATTTGAAATGTAACTACATAGGTACGGTTTGTACTCTGTTGAGTTTTGTTTCCTTGTTTTGCAGCATGTTCCCAGACCACTGCATGCTGAAATAAAACAGTTGCACAGGACGGACTGATCAATTTTTACTCTACATATTCATGTTCCATTTGGAAAATTTCACAGCTATTTCATGCTATCATAAAGCCAATTAGATAATCACTCTCCTAATACTGTGTCAGGGGTACTGGACAGTCAAAGTACTGTATATCAAATAAAAAATCATTTGTACTTTGTCTAGAAAACCTATTTCTTTCCAAACAGTCCTTTAAAAAGGATTTTGAAAAGGCCTATATCTAAAAAGCAACTGGTTTTCCTTCATCTTTGAATTCAAAGACTCTTGTTAAATATGAGTTTCAAATATGAAGATAAATGTGCAATCTTTGGATACCTTTAAAGAAAATTTACTATAAATTTACAAGAAAGTGCCTGCATTTCAGCTTCTGAATTTGGATTTAGACCAGATCAGCACAAGGACTGCTACAGAAGGCTCTGGATGCCGAGGGAAGATCTTCTGGTAATTACCCTCCAAAAGCTGACTAGATAGTAACTTTTCATATGAAAGACTAGAAAAACCTCTGAGCTGCTGATCCATTTGATAGCAGATGACAAAGAGAGCTGTGGTAACAAGGATGACCACAGCTGCATGGACAAACGAACACCTAGAACAATTTTCCCCCTGACACAACAAAATTGTCTACTTCCCATCCTAAACTTGTACTGCATGATACAATTGTATACACACACATACATATACACACACATAATATACACAATTATATATATACAGTGTTCAATCTCTTCACTGCAATGTATGATACTTCCTCATAAATATAACACATTTCTCATAACTCTAATTTCACTAAGAGTGTTCATTAATGTGTTTTTTACCAAAGGGAAGAAGATAAAACCACACAAAACACTTAAGGTTTAACAGAGTAGAAACAGCTTCACAGAAACAGATAGTCTAATCATTTTTTTTTTTTTAATTATAAGCTAGAATGTCTTCTTGGGTTGTCAGAGGTGATCTAAAAATTACTTTTTTAGATTCTCCACTGTTCTCATTAACACATTCTGTCAAACAGCTTAATGGACGAGTTTTAATATGGCCCTACACACCACTTATCGTGGCCTCAGAGCAGTATTTAGAACCTCTAAGAAGTTGTTTGCGTTTTAGAACCGATGTTTGAATTAGCATTGGATTTAACAAGATACAGCAATAACATGCATCTCAAAGCTGAATCCTATTATAATTACAAAGGGTAATTAAAAGCAACTACAAGCATGCAGTTCTTTAGCTCCTTGCTCTCCACAGTCATCCTCAATTCTATATCAAACATATGATGGATTGCCCAACCTCGTTATAGTGAAGTGATCCCTTCAGTTTAGATTTATACACATTTTTATTCTACCTGTAACAGAAGGTTGTACAGGTTGTATCAGGTCCGGTTTCTCGAGAGGATTTCCAAAATAGACAAACCACTCTTTTACCAAAGGATAGGCTCCACCTAAAAAAGACAGAATTGGATCAGTAAGTCAAATGCAAGTATTGACATGAGTTAAACAGCTGGAATCAGCTGTGATCAGGATTCTAAAGTACTAGGAGGCACTTCATGATGACTTGTTTGCTCAGCTTTAGAAACAAACCAAGAAAATATAGTTTTAGTATCTTAATGACAAGTCATCAGAACAAATAAAGAGAGTTTCAATTATGTACTATAAACATGAGTTTGGAGTGGGGAACTGCAACCAAAAATGTAAGTACAAGAGTCTTTGGAAAACACTGTCAAACAGGCTCATGCCTTCCTGCTCCAAGGCAGCTCAGGAAGCTCTGGGGCATGTGGCATAGCCTGGGGACCTGCACGAGCTACCTCAGCCTCACAGCACTGTCACACTGCCACATACCCAGGCAGTGCTTAATATGATTCACCTCCCAACGTGCCCTGATATTTCCTGTGTCAGGGTTTGAGCCAAAATCTTTATAGGGAGGCCTTGATGTCTATTTGAAAGCTGACAGCAATGGAGTCATCCCACCATCAGATGCAGAGCTTTTACAGCCCATTGTTCCAGACTTTTTATCTAGCATAAAGAAATTGTTTATATATAATAGTTCAAGTGGCTTTCCTAGTCCCTAACGTCAACCCTGCTCAGCTCCTCTAAAGATGCCCCTTAAATTAAAAATTTCACTTCAGGAATTGTGCATCTAATTACTTGATGCTTAAAAACCCCCAAACAAACCAACCCTCAGAAAAAAAAATCAAGCATTTAAGAATTTCTGAAATGCAGACTATCCAATTTACAAAAGTCAGCTCAAAAATCATTCCAATGCAAGACTTCACTTAAAAAAAATGAACAAGCATAGAATCAGTGTTACTATCAATGCTGTTTTGCATGTCCAGATTTTTGCTTATGGTAGCCACGTCATAGTGCCCTAAATTTACACTCTCTGTAGTCTGGTAAACAGTATGAATTACAGAGGTTTAGCTAGTCCTGGGCACTTGGAGTAGTGTTTTCAAACATTTTCTCTTTTTTCCTTCCCTTGTCCCTTTCCAGATTCACAGAATTGCATCGCTAATTTCTTCAAGCTCTCAACCAACCAGTACTGAAGCCACTATTCTTAACAATTCCTGCTTTTTATCGCCAATTCCAATCTCCCTGAAATGTACTGCACAAGTATTTCTCAGGCCACGTTGCGAACCCTAATCAAAAACTTCCCCTAGATTAAAACAAACCAAACAAATCTTTCCAACACTGTCCTTTCCTTCTCCACCCAAAAAGGTTTTGTCATACTAATTTCCTGATCTCGCTCATAACCCAGTGCTAGAGATAACTGTTGGCATGAATGAAAAAGTAGTGTGCTATGGTGGAAGGGCAGAAATTCCTCAGATGGATTTCTAGTGTCAGGGGTGAGAGAAGGGAAGAAGAACACAACAAAGTCTGTTTTACAACCCTGCTCCTTCCTTCCTTCCTTCCTTCCTTCCTTCCTTCCTTCCTTCCTTCCTTCCTTCCTCCCTTCCTTCCTCCTTCCCTCCCATGGACCTGCAGCATGAACCCCCAATAAAGGTGAGGGACTGAAGAACCAACACATGGACTATGAGGGACAGTATTACACTAGGCTTGCCATGCTTATCTATTCAAAAACCGATGACATTAAAAATAAAATTTAAAATGCCTAGACTGGGGGAGGGGGGGAAAGGCCTTAAACTGTACATTCCAGTAGCTGAATAGTCTCACATCTTGGTTATAAATCATTGTCTATGATAATGCTATTTCATGAAGAAAACTCTCCATTTAAATACCCCAAAGTCACTTTCAGAAACATTCTGATGTTTTAGCATTCGGTTTTAAGATTTAGTGTGTAGATTACTCTGCTTTATTCAATTTATTCAGCTCACTCAGACTCCTAAATTTTAGCCTGGTTTCTTAAGGAAGCAAACCTAATACAATTAGGACATCTGTCTTATAATTAATTCATGGATGCACTGCTCTGTTTCAACTAGATCTGACAAAGGAGAAGTGATTTCAAATGGATTAAAGTCCAAAACATTTTGTGAAACTGGAGACTCAGCTGACAGAGGGATCCTATTAGGGCAGCAACTGAAAGAAAGGCAGGAAAGTCAACTTACCTGTTGTATCCAAACAGACTGAATGGCAAACCAATACACAAATAGCTGTAGAAGAGCTAGAACTGAGAAAAAAGGTAGAAGGGATTTGGAAAGGGAAGGAGGCAATAGGGAACATGCTCTGGAACGCCGTATGTTGCAGGAGGGAGCTGTCAAGGACATGAGGAGAAGTTAAGATGGTAGAAAGAAGCATGGAAATAGAAAAGCTTTGCTGAGGGGAAGCTGGTGGGAAACATTGCTCTTCATGAGTTCCACAACTCACAAAAAAACTTATCAAAGTGTGTCTTGATTCTAAATACCAGTGAGAGATTATTTTTTACATCAACCACTGAACACATGCACAGTAAAAAGAGAAGTCGATAGGAAGTCTACAGTTTCATTCTTTCAATGCTTGTGAATGTAGGCACAGGACATAGCACCCCATCAGCTAAGTGCTACGTTACTATACTCCATTAGTAACAAATGTGTATTACTGCTCACATAAACAACCAAATAAATACAGCTGAAAGCGAGGTCCTGCAAAATGACAGCACATTAACATACCAAGAACAAAATGGAGATATGATTACTAAATGTCAACCCCTTCTGCATGGAAATGTCTTGGGGAAAAAAACCCCACTAATTTTTCAAACTTTTTTCCCCACAATGCATATAAGAATATCAGCAATGAAATGAAAAAAAATAGCAGTTCCTTTGTTTAAATAGATTCTGAATGACCTGTGAAAGCCCTGCTTCGGCAGCCTAAGGAAAGCTTCAACTATGTGCAAAACACGAGACAGCTGGAAAACGTTGTTACGTGTGTTCCTCTACACCTGCAACAATGCCAACTCTCCTGAGCGGTCACTGGTGATAACTGGCAAAAAATTCTGCTAATGGACTGTTTTTGACAGTGTCAAAGCAAGGATCAGTCTGGCCTGCTAATGTTAGAACTGGGAGTGATGCCAGGACTTCGAGGAGCTGGCCATGGGCTCAGGCTACATTACATAACCTGCTAATTGGCAATGGCCACGCAGGTGCAGGTATTCCATGGACTGCGCTAGTGCCAAAACCTGCTGGCTTTGTTCGGAACTCTTTGCACACATTAGAAAGAGCTTGGCTGGCCTATCAGGGTGTATCATTTACTGTTATTTTCCCCTCCTACTTGAATTTTTCCAAAAGTACTTTTTCTCAGAAAGATGCTAAAGCATTGACAATTTTTATCACTGTATGCAATATTTCACATATTGATCAGAAATGGCTCAATTATTTATAAATGTACTTTTAAAATACACAGGCAACAAATGCCATGTTATCAGAACCACCATCAGCCCCTATTTATTTCTGTAGGGTCAAAAATAAGGCTGTGATTCTCCAACATTTCCATGAGTAAAGGTACACACATGCTTACCATACATCAAACGATACCAAAGGCAATGTTATATATGCAATTCTTCCAGCAGCACTGCTATCTTTTATAGGCAGGCACTGATTTGCTCATTGCACTCCCTGCCATTCCCTTGGGATGTTTCACCACAGCTGTTTGTGGCTACAAAAAGCCAGACAGGGAAACAGAACCAGGTTAGTTACCTGGCTACAAGAAGGGCAGGGAAGAGAGACAGAGGCTATTTTCAGTTTCTCAAACTAGGCCACCACACAGCTGCACAAACAGCTGCACCAGCACAACTGAGACGATGCACAGGGACTGAAATGAGTGGCTGTGCAAGAGAATTATTTAAAGTGGCACTGATAGCAAAAGAAACAGTTATCCCACTACAGCTTCAGGCAAAGTAGCATGGTATGGGCCGATGGTTTCAAAGAATATGACATCCTGCTTCTATGGATTTGTGGGTCTCTTAGGCACCCTTGGAAATCTCAACCTAGACATTCAAAACTAACAGTCTCTTGTTTCAGAGTAGGGGAAACAGTTTACATTAGCTTTAACCTGTTCTTACTAAAACTATAACCACTGCTTTTACTAAATGTTGGCTGCCTTGCCAATTAACAATAAATAAGCAGATCTGCAAACTGCAAAGAGGTCAGTTTCCACCATATTTTAATTGATGATATTAAGAAGTAAAAAAGAGGATCACTAACATGTACATAACCACTGCAAGCTGGAACATTGTGTAGAGTTAGTTGAGTTAGCTTCAAATGTGTAACATCAGCAGTTGTATAATGGTGGCAGACTCCACATGGACTAATTTAATCGGTTGTCTTGTTCCAGGAAGCTCTTTTTAATGGCAATCCAAAGTGATTCTACATTATACTACAACCTACATACAGTATAGACTACTTCTTCCCATCCTATCCCATATCAAATTATAAAAACAAGTCAACTTGACCTCATCTGAGGGAAACTGGCAAAGGATTCTACTTACTTTATAAAGAGCAAAACTTCTTTGTTGGTCTAGCAGTGAATCCATAAAAAAATAATGCTTACACATACTTATGCATTCCAATACAGACTGTGACTAATGATGTACACTCTAGATTTAGAAGCAACTACACACTGGAATAAAAAAAAAACTTATGAACTACTAGGAAGTGACATGGTTAAAGCAGTTAAAGTTAGATACATGCACTGAAAATGCAGATTTAATAGAGGCACCCATGCAGACACAATCTACCTACCTTTCTGGAAGGGTTAAGGATTGAGGGTCTACTATGATTTACTTTAGAAAAATGATCTCTGGAATCGGAAGCCTGAACTGAGAATAAATAACACACGCTATCTGTGGTTTTATTCTAAAATCACTCTCTTAAAAGACGATAACTTTCACATTAAAATTCCATTTTCAATATGACTCTAAATAAACATTTCTGTATTTCAATTCTAATCTTCTTTGAGTACTAAAACTACTGTAACACAAATGCAAACCTGCCTACTACCCTGCCATCTTGCAGCAACAATTGTTAATTAGGAATTTTGGTCTGGGTGTTTCTGAAAACACCAATGAATATCCTGCTGCTTAGATGAATAAGTAAAACCCAACCAAGTTATAATTATCTACAAAATTTAGAGGCAGTACACCAAAAAATGAAAAATGACAGATGTGCATGATTACTGCTGAGATTTTTGTTATTCTCTCCAAATTGCTATGTAAACTCTGATTCAGTTTTTCCTATTATGGCACAACTTCAACCTCTGGCTGCTGAAGGAAGTCATTTACTTAATTACCTTTTTGTGCCTTTCTAAGCAAATAGTTTGAATATTAGGTTTGATGGCGGTGCACTTTCATCAATAAAATGTAAAGCGATTACCACGGCGAAATCAACACATTCAAAAGAATAAAAGTTCAGTACGCTTTTAATTTTCAACTCACTGCCTGAAAGACACTGTAAAGGTAACACTTGACTAATGAAAGTCTGAAGAACATGAAATTGGTCCAAGGATGTGAATAAAGAACTCTCTGTCTTCAAGGAGATGAATGCAAGCACAGATATAAGTACCTGCTACCAAATCTGTTTATACCACTGGATAAGGAAATCATATTTTCTAGCACTTGGATGAAAGAACTAATAATCGCTGGCATGCCTACTTGCATTAGTATTATTACACCAACTTTATTTGACTGATCTGAAAATTGCAGACTTAAAATCAACAGAAGGTAAAACTTTAACAGTGCATTATTGTTCTGTAAGACTGTATTACAACTCACTAATTCAGCCAGAGCCACACTTATCCAAGCAACATTAGGTTTCACATACTCTCAAACTTTCAAAAATCCCTGAAAGATCATTGTTTTGCTCCATCTTTTGATCATTAACAACTTTCACAACTTCCCATTTAGCAAGGAAAAAACCTCCGATTTTTAAAAATCACTTTAAAAGCACTGAAATGGAACAGCATGCATAAAAAGCCCGACAATTTCACTCTCACATTTTCTCTTACGTCCATAAGAAGTACATTTCAGCTGCTCAGAGTTTTTATCCTAAATGCATTTTCTATTCTAAATGCTGATGTAGCCACTGAAGCAATGAAGTCAAGATTTCATATTTCAAAACAGAAAGTATACTTGAATAATGGTGTAAGTAGTCGAATCCTTACCTTTTCCAGATTCCAACAAGATAGAATAAATATGCTGACGAGCAGGGCGGTAGATTAGTGCCTGTCCAGGAATCTCTTTATCATAGTCATCTTCCAAGGAGTTGCTGCACTCAATCTCTCCATTACTCAGGATATTGAAGACTGAATAATTTTCAGATTGGATATGCTGTTCTTTAGCTAACTGTTTGTTCAAAGAAGGAAGAAGGCATTATCTCCAAAATCAAGAAGAATCAAAAAGTAACAAAATGTATTCACTGTTTGAGGAAATAGATATTTCTCTATCAGTAGAAATGGAGGGAATAGCCAGGGAGGGAACAAGGGCATTTTCAAATAACACCACTATAGGATATTTTCAGACATCCATCTTTTTGTGGACAGGAATCCCTAGGAAAGGCATCATTGCCTTTCTTAGCCCCTCCTTTAATTCTTAAAAATTGGGAGCTTGAATGACAGTTTTCTAGAGAGTAATTATTCTTAAAATTAATTCTGAATTCCAACATAGCTGCCCTCCTTCTGTCACCTGAAAATGTATCTTCTCTCTTTGAACAGCGAGTGAAGGCATGACAAGGTGCAAACTTATACTTTTATTGCAAGATGAACTATATAAGACAGCTGTATTTCTTTCCTGATCTGACTTGGTGTTGTTTATATTCTGGCAAAATTGGAATACTTAACTTCACCACACTTTTACTTTGCAATAGCTCTTCACCGTGAAAAGAAATGCAATCTGCGCCAGTGAGGAAAACCAGGTCTGCAGGCATGCTGCTGAAAAGCAGAATTAACAGCATCACCCAGGCTGCACATTAACCACGCACTGGAGGCAGATAGATCTGGCTGCAGCAGCTGGGTACAAGCAGCCTCAGTACCAGCAGGGTCTGCTGGTCTGGAACAGCCTAGGTGAGAAAGCAGCAAAGATGCTCTCAGGCAGCGCAGAATTCCAACCAGTAACACTGGCAATCTGGACTGGCCAAGTGCAGAGACAGACTTTCTACTTCACAACCCCAGACCAAAACTGTGGGAGTGTTCTAACAGCTGAGCAGAGCCAATTATTTCCATGGGGTGCCACTAATAAACTCTCCAGGACCCGTGCCATATGGTGAGCAGGCACTGACGTTTCTCTGCTCTGCATTCCCTGCATGTGTCATGCTATCTGTACTATCTGGGTTGTGCCATCCCTGCAGCTATCACAGATTCTCTCACTGTGAGGTACCGGAGCACTGGCCAGAACCAAATTCACTATTTCTGCAGAATTCTAGTATCTGCACATCTGGGAACTCAGCAGGTCAAAGCTGCAGTCAGGCACTAGGTCATTACTGATCAAAACTAATTCTACTAAAATGTCATACTTTCTGTGTACAGTGCCAATCAACAGAGCACTTATACAATAAATTAATGGTTTCCCTGCAAGAAATAATTCAGTATTCCTAATATATGTAAACTCTGTAATCCCCCAAGCATACTTTGTATAAAATAAAAACAGAGCATCTAGTATTCCCAAGCATGATTTGAACGAAGCACTGAACTATTTCACAGAAACCAGTCACAGATATGAGATCATCACCAACACTAGCTTATTGCTAATTTGCCAATAATCTACACATCCTTATGTACTGAAAAAACTACAAGCTGATTTCAAAAGTATTGCTGTATTCAATGTCTGTATCTTGAAAAATATTTCTGATTCACACCTACAATCAGCTAGAAAGTTATGCTCTTCTGAGAGAAACAGCAACATGAGGCTATGCCCTTGTGGCTGGAATTGAGCTTTGTGTGTCATTTGCGTGCAGTTCAGACAATGTGCAAGGTAAGCAGAACTACATATGGCTTTCAAAATATGAAGCAAAGCACACGCACTACATATACAAATATTTGAACACTTGTAACAAAAACAAAAGAGACGTTAACATGTCTAACACTTTGACTGTAATTTGCTTGGCCCAGGGACTGGCTTCATGTAGGATTCATGCAGCAACAGTGAGGCATTATCCAATGGAGTTTCTAAACATTATTATTTTATTAGAGCAGTAGCTCAGCATGATGCTTCAGAACTTCAACCCTTCAAATTAAAGACCAAGCGAAGAAATAATGACCACTTGTCATAAACACCACATGGTACATTCTCTTAAGGAATAAGGATATTGCCACTATTGTCCTGGCCATAATCCAACCTAGATAATTGCATTCTGGCTATTTTTTCCTTGCACTTCAAGCAGAAAGAGTATTTTTCAACACCTTATTATGATGTATGGCTGCTGATTTTTTAAAATATCTTCGATTTAACTGCAACAGTCAAAAGTGATATGTATTGTATCTATGTGTGGTTAATATAAAAGCCCAAATATATCTACAGTTTAGCTGAAATGAGCATTGCATTAGTTACAATGTAGTTATAAAATATTTTATAGTCTTTTTAGAAAGGAAAATGCAAACTATATGATTACTTTAGAGTAATATGAGGAAACAAAAATAGTTTTAAAGAAAATACTCAAGATAAGCAAGAGAAAGAAAAGAAGGTTCTGTGTTTGAAGTCTATAAGGACCTAATAAAATAGGGAGCAACAGATGGCTAATATAGGGTCTAAAATACACTTCCTTGTATAGATTTTTTTAAAAATCTCAGTATGTTATCTTAATTGCCACGAATTTACAGAACTGTACTCTAGACTTACTACTATTCCATGAACTCTGATGCAAGGTAGCCCATTTTCTATTAGCCAGGTAGGCCACCCTAAGCTAATATATCCAATTTCCCACAGTGACTCAATCTGGCATACCATATCTCACCCCGACACCAGTGCATCCCTGCCCATGTGAGAAGACATAACTAAAACTTGCTACTACAGATCTGCCCTTTGGGAATCAATAAACCCATTAAAGTGCTTTTGGGTCATTCAGGGACAATGAAAATAAGGGTAACTTAAACTGAACCAAAAATCACAAAATACAGACTTACTGCATCTGACACTGTCCTGCACAACATCCTTGTTCCTGAAGTGGAGAGGCATGGATTTGACAGGCGGACCTCTCGGTGGATGAGGGACTGGTTGGACAGTGGCACTGAAAGAGTTGTGGCCAATGGATCAATGTGCAAGGGGAGACCAGCGACAAGCGGTGTCCTCAGGGGTCGGTACTGGGACCAGCACTGTTTAACATCTTTGTCAGCAACACGGACAGTGGGATCGAGTGCTCCCTCAGCAAGTCTGCTGGTGACACCAGGCCGTGTGGTGCCATCGACGTGCAAGAAGGAAGGGATCCATCCAGAGGAATCTGGACAGGTTTGAGAGGTGGGCCTGTGCAAACTTCATCAATTTCAACAGGGCCGAGTACAAGATCTCATGCTTGGGTCAGGGCAATCCCGAGCACGAATACAGGCTGGATGGAGAATGGATTGAGAGCAGCTCTAAGAAGGGCTTTAGGGCGTTGCTGAATAAGCAGCTTGACCTGAGCCAGCAATGTGCGCTCATAGCCCTGAAAGCCAACTGAACGCTGAGCTGCATCCAAAGCAGCATGACCAGCAGGGCAAGGGAGGGGATTCTCCCTGTCTGCTCTGCTCTGGTGAGACCCTACCTGGAGTGCTGTGTCCAGCTCTGGGGTCCCCAGCACAGGAGGGACTTCGAACCTCTTAGAGTGAGTCCACAGGAGGGCTGCAAAGAGGATCAGAGGGCTGGAGAACCTTTCCTATGGAGACAGGCTGAGAGAGCTGGGATTGTATAACTGGGGAAGAGAAGGCTCTGGAGACATCTTACAGCAGCCTTCAAATACCTAAAGGGGGCTACAAAAGAGCTGGAGAGGGACTTTTCACAAGGGTGTGTAGTGATAGTATGAGAGGAAATGGCTTTAAACTGACAGAGGGTAGGTTTAGATTATACATCAGAAAGAAGCCGTTTGCTGTGAAGGTGGTGAGGCACTGGCCCAGGTTGCCCAGGGAAGAGTTGGATCATCCCTGGAAGTATTTAAGGCCAGGTTGGATGGGGCCCTCAGCAACCTGGTCTAGTGGAAGTCTCCCTGCTCAGGGCAGGGGTTTGGAACTAGGCGATCTTTAAGGTCCCTTCCACCCCCAACCATTCTACAACTCTATGACATGATTCCGTAGGAGTTTCTATGTCTCCACCACATGCGCAATTTCAACTTCTGCGTTCTTAGCACAGCTACCTTTGATACCTCAACTGCATGTGCGAGGCACAGCCAAGCAGACCACTGACCAGCTTATGGCTCACCTGTGGGTTCTCAAAGTAAAAAGCAAGCCAATACACAAATCATATAAACATGGGAAATCATATAATACATGGGAAGTACATTTCTGTGCCCAGCTCCTGGCCTGTACAGGAGGAGCAGCTGCTCCCCATTATTTGACCTACTTGACACTTCAAAAAGAGAGGAACCACTTTTTATTAAATGTGCATCTATGCTCATATTAATGCATGCAATAGTTCTAACTGGGGCTCTGCCTAATAGACAAAAGATTTTTGCACAAGCAAATTTAAATCAATGGGATTGATATACTCATTACTGACTTCCACTAAGTAGGTAATAAAGTGATCATTCAGCTTTAAAAAAACAAGTTACCTGAAAGATTTCTTTATCTTGACAGAGAGCTGATGATTGTTGAAGGGGTAACATTTGACAATTTGTTACATTGGGAGGAATCCATGGAGACTGCTGCCCAGGCAAAAGATAGGAGCTCACACCTCTGTAAAGCAATGTCTTGTCTGATCCCAGAGGTAGAATCTCTTCCAAGTGTTTCAGGCTGCTGTATGAGCACGGAATTTTTGAGATGTAATTTGCTACAGACAGCAATATGTTTGTTCTTCTGTTGTAGCTGTTATTCCTGCGGGGACTGGTGGTTAAACATTTGTGCCAAAAGCCTTCCAACACGCTTTCTGGAACAATATCATTGCCAAGCAAGCACGCAAAGAGAGGAAGGTGTGTCAAACTGATACCCAGCACACGGCAAAGAACCTCTCGGGAGTACCTAACAGTGA
This sequence comes from Melanocharis versteri, assembly GCA_013397845.1. NCBI lineage: Eukaryota > Metazoa > Chordata > Aves > Passeriformes > Melanocharitidae > Melanocharis > Melanocharis versteri. Next base: position 1,205,787 of record VZTG01008989.1, on the reverse strand, counting down.
CCAGTCTGTCCAAATGGAGGTTCTCAATGGAAAAATAGGGACATGTATCATAGATGAGGTAGTCACTATCTTGCCCCAGAATTCCCATACAGTTGTGCTGCAAACCATACGCAGCCACCTCAAAGTCTGCCTCTTGCAACGTGCAGACTGTTTTTTGACCAAGTGATTTCAGGGCATAACGTGTAAAAGTAGGCAGAGCTGAAGGAAGAACAAACATTTCTCTCCCTGGCTGTTTCCTGTGAGTCTTGATAAACCGAAATAATCTGGCTATTTCCTCCGTATTCTTCATCCTCCGTTTGATCCACTCCTCTCTCTTTTTCTCTTCTACCACCCCGTCGAAGTAAAACACCAACTTGATACCAGCTGCCATAAAAGCATTGATAAAATCCTCTAAAATGGCAAGGTACTCTCGCCACTGGCCACCGCACACCCAGGATTCTGGTGTGTACCAGCGCCTAACGCAACTCATGGCATCTACCACGATAACAGGTGGGGAATCAGGATGATCAGTGCGATGCTTTTCTGCCATTTCTTTCAGATCTACCGTTTGGCACGCATCAGGGCAAACTCTTGCCACAAATCCCTGCAAGCCTCTAACACCCATGGCTGATCTCCGAAACTCACAGCAGTCTGAAAGAAGAAAAATAAAAACAACGTTCTAAAATGCAATATTGAGAAACAACGAAATTCTACAATAATAATAAAAAAAGCTGCTTGGAAACAGAACTGTTATTTTTCTGCTTTTGCCGATAGCTCATTGCCATATCCCAGCTTTTAACAATTTGAAACAGTTTACTTCCCATCAGCAAACCGAACGTAAGTACTCATTAATTTTCACTTCCAGTTCTGGATTTATATCAGTGAAAAATAAAAATATTAAAAGATTCCCGTAAGTGTGACCAAACAAAATTAACAGAATCATTGAGTGAGGAAGGTTGGAAGGAACCACAGGGTCCAACGTCCAGCAGGGTCATCCTAGAGCACATGGCACAGGATTGCATTTGGACGGTCCTTGAGCATCTCCAGTGAGGGAGATTTCAGGTTAATAGCGTATAGAAAAGTACACAATACTAGAAAAACAAGGATAGTTTTTTTTATTAAAAGATATACATGTTTATGGCATTCAAAAGGGAAAGAAAGTGAGGTTACAAAGCATTGTGAATAGACAGCTTTTGAAAGCATTCCCGAAGCCTATCAGTTACAGACAGAGCTCTGGATACCACCCTCTTTAATCACAGTTTGGTTTGGAAGGGGCCTTTACGGACCTCGCAAGGTGCGGGGGCCGCTGCGCGCAGCCCCNGCCGTTGTGCCCCCGAGCACCCCCGGCCGGCACGGGGGGACGGGGCGGGGGACGTGAAAGTGTCGCGCACCGAAGCCTCTTTAAACCCCCCCGAGTCGCACTTGGGAGATTTATGTCCCCCCTTGGCAGCGCGACCTTTGGGTCGGGGGTGGGTGGTCGGTTCGCTTTGCCGTGCCCGGCGATTGCCGGCGGACGGGAACCCCCGTCTTCCCCGGGCCGCACATCCCGGGATAACGCCCTGGCCGCACATCCCGGGATAACGCCCTGGCCGCGGGCCGGGAGCGAGACCCGCTCGCAGCCCCGCCGGCAACAGGTGGGGACCTGAATAACTTCACATCTTTCCGGGAGGGGGAAGAGGGACACGGGGGAGCCCATGGGAAGATTAGATCAGATGTTATTGCCGGTGAAAAATTAAAGAGAGCGGTGCTCTGGGGAGCGCAGATTAATATATTTGGTGACTCCGAGCGCACAAAGCCTCACCATTGTAGCGGAGTCTGAATGCCTGTGAATAGGATGGAGCATATGTGGCCTGTCACCGCAGGTGCCCACATCTGTTCGTCTCCGGGCAGATGCTCTCAGAAAAGGGGAGAGCATTTCCAAAAGCTCAGGCCCGCCCCGTCCATACCCATCCTCTTTCTCATAATCACCTTCTGCAGAGGAGTTTTTGCCCCCACCTTCTCCCACCCCCTGCCTACCCTGAACGTGGAAAGATGCAGAAAGAAATAAAAACTGCACAAATTGGAAGTAGCTTGGAAAGCTCTGGAAGCATATAATCAAACTGCTGCCCCTTCTCCTCCCCTGAAGTTTATAAGCAGCAGGTTTTGCGCTGCAGCCAGCACACAATGCACAAGATGCACACACTGTGCAAAGTGGGGGGAGCAGAAAAACCCTTCATGCATGAAATGCAGCGCAGTACAGCAGCGCTCTGTGCTGTCGCAGGGCTCTAGAGAGCGGCCTGTGCTGGAGTGGTAGTTTGCAGCTACTATTCCGAGTTCTGGCTTAAGATGACGATTAATAATGCTGGGCAAATAGGGAGTTTTCCTAAGAGAACTGGTGGAGGCAGCGAATATTGCTACTGAAGTTGGTAGCAGAAGGGGATCTTTCCAGCCGTCCAGCGAAATCTCATGGCTGCAATGCAGAACGTTTTTTTGAGGAGTGCCATTGCATTTTTTTTTTTCACCTGTACGTGATCTGAGTCCTATCACTCACCCTCTCTGTGATACTCCCGCCAAGATAAACCAGACCTCAGCACTGCATGGGGTTACACTGGGTTTGCTGGACAGGGCGAATCGGGTGCTGGGGCGCAGGGTAAATATCAGGATCAAGGGATATTTCGTGTGGTAAACCTTCAGAAGGTTTTCTAGTTCAAGTGTGGTCTGCCGTTTCTGGTGTGGTGAGGATCTTGAGAATCCTTGAATTTAAAGGTGGACAAAGATGCCAGTACTTCAAGTGCAAGGCCGAGGTGCTCCCAAGAGGGGAGAGCATGTGAAACCACGCGTCCAAGAGCAGGTGGCAGGGGAAGGAATGGGACCTGCCCAGCTCAGGGCACCCACGGGAGGTTCCAGGAAAAGTTATGTCCCGGACCGGGGGGAACCCGAGGGCTGAGGGAGGGCAAGGCGGGGGGAAGTCTTCTTTCCCCGAACCCCTGATGTCCCGTCGTTGCCTGGGGGGCCCCGCGGTTCTGCCCCCCGGGCGGAGGTGAGCAGCCCTTCACCCTTCCGACTTTGGGAGCAACGACAGCTCACGCACACGAGTGACCAATTTTATCCCTCTTAGTTTCCCACAAGCAAAATCCCGTCGGAAGCGAGCCAGGGAGCAAACCCAAACAAACAAGTAGCGCAGGGAAACGGGGCCGGGGCGGGGGGGAGGGGGTATCTCGCTTTCTCCTCGTGTGCAATCAGTAAAACACATATAG
>VZTG01008989.1:1081643-1200785 GCA_013397845.1 Melanocharis versteri | reverse complement strand
ACTCCGGAGAAAAAAAAAAAAAAAAAATCAAAGCCAAACATTCCTGTACATTTAAACTTTTGCTTATGCGTCGAGGGGCGGGGAGAGGGGAGAAGAAGAGCACCTGGATGTAGATGGCTCGTTCGACTACAATTAGATGCAAAAGACGCACGTTGAGTGGCAAAACGTTGCAAAGATCTGGATGCTTGTACCGAGGGTTGGGGTGGGCGGCCTGGGTTTGGGGTAGGTGCCACAAACCCCTAGTAAATGAATGTGGGCAGCTACAGTCCTGGAACAGTCGAGAAGAGCTGGGCTGAATGAACTCATTAGTGATTTTCTTTTAATTGGTATTACTCAATGCTTTTACTTTAAGAAGTCTTTAAGATTTTTTTTCTCCTAGCGCATTGTAAGATAATTTGTGATCAAGACATCTGCTTCAATGGAAGTCACATTTTGCCATGCAAATGCACGTTTCAACCCAATAAAGTCGCCATAATAAGGCTTTTAGCACGGCATACCTACAGTGAGGTTATTGTAGCCAAATCCTCTCCTTTCGCACACAAGCTTAATCTGTGCTGAAATGATCTGTTACAATTAAAATGACATTTACAGAGACAGTTACACCTTGCATCCTAATGAATCCGCCTGCGCCTACCAAAGGTGTTTAAACAGAGGGCCTAAACAAAGTGGAAAACCCTGCTTCGCATGCCATGCCAGAGTCGCTCTCCAACTTTTATCCCCCGCTTCCATCCATCATTAAGAAACTGCTCAAACGGTAGTAGTCTCTATCCCTTTTTCACCGCACCAGTAAACTCCTTTCCGTGTTTTAAAGATCAAAACAAAGTTGTACTGTCTGATGGACACGTGAAAAAATTATAAAGGTGACGATTGGTGTAAATTTGGGTTAGTTTATTTTGTGCGTGTGTGTGTGTATGTGAGTGTGTGTGTGTGTGCGTGTGTTGCGGAGGGGGGAAGTGCTGGAAGGGATTTCTTTAAAAAATGTGCGGACATTGTTGTAGAGGCAGTAGCGTGCGCCGAGGGGAGCTCTTTCTCTCCCTCGCATTGTGCAGGGAGCAGGTGCTGTCTACATTACCATACAGCTGAGAGCACAAAGAGCTAACTGATTCAGCCCTCACACAATAACAAACGGCCTTAATGACAGCCACGCGAACGACACACACCAAACTCACTTTTTACTAAGCTGAAGGAGGAAAAAAGAGAGAGGGAGAGGGAGAGAGACGGAGAGAGAGGGAGAGGTTGCTGGTGATGATGATAATAATCATAGAAGGGTGCGGGACCCGGGCGCAGCGAGTGGCTCTCTCCGGCAGCGGTGGTGGCGGGGACGGGACCCGCGGAGCCCCGCACACGGGTCCCCTCCGCGAGTCCCCGCCGCGAACCCGCCCGCGCTCTCTCGCCGCCGGACCCCGGGGATCCCCCGTGCCTCCGCCGAAGGGATGCGCGCCCCGAGCGGAGCCGAGCGAAGAGCGAGCCCCGGGTCACTTCGTCCACATTCGCTGTCCCCCTCCCCAGTTACCCGGTTATGCCAGGGTAAATGCGGTGTGAATTTCAGGGGATGGGACTCCCCTCGTTGTGGCTCGCTGGCTCCCACCTCCCTCGTCCCTTTAACGCCGGAGATGCCCCTTGGAGTAGTCACGATCACCGAGTCACTTTTTGGGGTCACGGCGGCTGCTCTGCACGTTCCAAGAGGCAATTACAGCCCGCCGTCCCCGGGGCTGCTCTCTGGCCGGAGCGTGTTGCACTGCCTCTCCCCGGTGCAGAGGGGGTGTTACCCTCTCCCCGGAGCAGAAGGGGGATTCTTGCGGTTACCAAATTTGCAGGAATGTAAATGAACACGTTTTGTGAGCGCGAAGGGGAGGGGGAGGAGGGTTGCACATTTTACAGCTCACTGACCATTTGGCGATCCATTGAGAGGAGGGTTTGGAAAAGTGGCTCCTTTGTGACANGACAGCTCTAGCCAGATTGGGGGGCTGCTCATTTGCATCTCATTAGGCATGCAGTCGGCCGGCGGGATATAAGGGCGGCAGGCGCCCAAGGAGAGGCAGATCCTTAGCGCTTCACCCTCGGAGAGAGCCGCCGAGCCGAGCCGAGCCGCGGCACGGAGCGGAGCGGAGCAGAGCACAGAGCAGGCACCCCCTCCCCCGTAGGAGCACACCCGGACACGCTCTGTTCGCTGCTGTTGAGACACGAGCTTATTTTTGTTGGCTGGGATTCCTCTAAAAACAAAAGTAAACCCACAACAAGGAAAGAGAGCTTCGCTTCCTTTGAAAAAAAAAAAAGGAAAAGAGAAAAAAAAAAAAGAAAGAAGGGGATCAAGGCTCCGACGTGACCTGCCCGCCACCGCTGCTGTTTGACACCCACCAGCCCCGACGTGCGCAGGGCGAGCGCAGCCGCGCAGAGCCGCTCCCGAATCGCACCGCACCGGGAATTATCGCCGCTGCCTCCGCCGCTGCCTCTGCAGGGATTTCCAGATCGCCAATTTTTAATCTTCCTTGGGAAGCCTTTTCTCTGCCTCTGTTGGGAATTAAGTTGCTTTTATTTTATTATTTTTATTTTTTTCTTCCTGGAGAAAAGGAGGAGCATCGTGGATTGCGAAAGAAAAAGAGTTTAACAGATAAATCTTAACATTTTTTTCCCGTCCTTTTTTTCTCTCTTTTTCTTTTGCCATCCGAAAGAGCTGTCAGTTGCCGACAGGCTACATCTAGAGGTATCGACAAAAGGGAAAAAAAAGTCAGAGACACTCCTGAAAGAAGGAGACCGTGACACTAACTCTTCCAGCTCTGCTGGGACAAGCGGCTTTGGCCGCTGTGTTTTTTCCCTTACCCCGAGAGACACTTTCCCCTTTTCCCTCTGACGAGAAGATAAGGGGGAGGAAAGCGAGGGCACCAGAGCTGCACCTCCAAAATGGGAGGTCGGTTCCTGCTGACGCTCGCCGTCCTCTCGGTGCTGCTGAGCCGCTGCCAGGTAAGTGCCCGCGGGGCGGGGGACAGGGATGCCGGCACCGGGGGGTCCCTGTCCCGGGGAGTCCCGCGGGGGATGCCGGGGACTGTCGCTGCCTGTTGCAGCCGCCAGGAGCGGGGAGGGGGTGCCAGTGCCGCCGGGGTCCGGGTCGGGGTCGGGCTGGGGAGCGGGCTGCTCGGCGGGCTGACGACCGCTGTCCCCGCCCCGCAGGTCGGCTCCTCCGGGGTGTTCGAGCTGAAGCTGCAGGAGTTTGTCAATAAGAAGGGGCTGCTCAGCAACCGCAACTGCTGCCGCGGGGGCGGCCCCGGCGCCGGAGGGCTCCAGCAGTGCGACTGCAAGACCTTCTTCCGCGTCTGCCTCAAGCACTACCAGGCCAGCGTGTCCCCCGAGCCGCCCTGCACCTACGGCAGCGCCATCACCCCCGTCCTCGGCGCCAACTCCTTCAGCGTCCCCGACGGCGCGGGCGGCGCCGACCCCGCCTTCAGCAATCCCATCCGCTTCCCCTTCGGCTTCACCTGGCCCGTAAGTGGGGGGCGATGCTGGAGGGAGCGGCACATATCCGTCCCGTCCCGTGCCATTCCGAAAGGCCACCAATCCCCTTCAAGTGTCAAGATGGGAGGGGGACAACGACTGATAACTCCTGGGGACTGGTGGCACTGCCCCTTGGGCCTACCTGCTCTCATGCTCTCCTGGTGGGTTGTCTCTGCTCCTTCTTTCCACAGGGCACCTTCTCACTCATCATTGAGGCTCTGCATACGGACTCACCTGACGACCTCACCACAGGTAAGTGTCCTGAAACACACTTTTCCCCACAATAATCCCAGCCCTGCAGCCCTGTTTGGCCCCTTTCTCTGCAGTGTGCAGCACATTCTCCTCTGCGGTAGACCTGTGGCAAGAGAGGCCAACCTGTTGGCATGCAGCCATGTCATCCTGCCTGTGCAGTTCCCCTCCCATCAGAGACCCCCGCTATGCCCTGCCTGCTTTGGGCTCTCTAATCACTCTTCTCCTCTCCACTTTCACACAGAAAACCCTGAGCGCCTCATCAGCCGCCTGGCCACCCAGAGACACTTGGCAGTGGGTGAAGAGTGGTCCCAGGACCTGCACAGCAGTGGCCGCACTGACCTCAAGTACTCCTATCGCTTCGTGTGCGACGAGCACTACTATGGAGAAGGCTGCTCTGTCTTCTGCCGCCCCCGGGACGACGCCTTTGGTCACTTCACCTGTGGAGAGCGTGGCGAGAAAGTCTGCAACCCGGGCTGGAAAGGCCAGTACTGCACTGAGCGTGAGTATCCAGCTCCTCGTCTCCTTAGGTGCCCGTTGCAGCAGTGTCTCCTGAGCTCTTGGGGTTGGCAGAGGGATGTTTCTCTGACATCAGGCCCCATGGGGAGGGAGGACCAAGCAATGCTGGGTGGATGTCTGGTTCTGTGCCCAAGCTTTACCAGTGTGAGGGATGGGAGATCCTCAGCATTGCCACAGAAAGTTAATGCGGACAGCCCCTTTTCCAGCCAACAAAATGCCAGTGCCAACACTACACTCTTGCTCATTTGCTTTAGACCATCAAATCTGGTAGGAAAATGTTCAGCAGTTGGTTGAGGATTTATTAAAATATATCAGGACTACTTTTTACACCTATCCACCTCTCCAACCACGTAACTTTGATATCATCATCTACAGGGCACATAGCTTCAGGGGAGGGAGCTAGGCTTTGGCAACATCCATGTGATAGGCTTATGGGTAAGCTTGCTATGGTCTGATCCTCTGCCACCTTGTATTGAGAAAATATTGGGAAGTCCAAGACATTCTCTGTGGCTTCTAAGACTGTACATTTCTCATTTTGGGGTACTCATATGCTGCCATTAACAGAAACTGCTGCAAATGGGGCCACAAGAACGTTCAACTTCCTCCCCAGCTCTCTTCTGTTCCATAGCCATGATAATTGATACTAATAAAGTAGCGAGGGACATGAAACATACCCCTGAGCTTGAAGTTTTTGAGGAATGTGGTGTGTTGATACAGCAGGAAAAGCTGGGACAGTAAGCAGATCACAGACAGGATAGTCCAGGATGTCAGATACTTTCCGGTTGTACGAGATTCCGCCCTTTGTAGATCCATAGCGGTGTACACCCAAACGTGCACACAGAGCCCCTGCTGCAGCGTGTGACGGCATTCTCTGTTTGTGTGTATACACGGATCTGAAATATGCTGGCAGATGACGTACTGGGCCAGTGCTCCTCTGCAGTCATCAAAGGGCCAGGCAGGCAGGAAGAAAACAGTTCCAGGCTGTAAAGCAGCCTCTCAGCTTTCTTCTTGCTGTGTTTTCATTTCTCTTTAAACCCCCCTACACTGTGGTCTCAGCTGAGCTGCTATCAAGCCATTCCTGATTGATTATTCATACTGTTAGGGACTGCTAGGATGCTTTTAGCAGTTCGTGGTACGATGTTGCACAATAAGCAGCAGGCAGAGGGCCTTGCATTTTCTTTGATAGTGTTTTAAATAAGAGCTACAACCTTTCCCATGTTCAAAAGTGCCTAGCCCAGTTGTGTCAAGGGGTGGGGAAAAAGGAAGCATTTTGATAATGAGCTCTTTCGGGGCTGTCAGCACTTTTGAATGCCTGTACATCTCTGCTATTCTCACAGTGAAGCAGAAGGCTGTCCATCTTTCTTGACTCATTACGTACGTTCATTGCTGTGTTTTCCCTTTCAGAAAAAAACAGCTTATAACACTGACACAAACCTACTAGGCAGGGGAGATGTGTTTATGTGTGCATGCAGAAAGAATGTTTTGCCGTTAGTGAGTGGAGCTGCCAGTTGCAGATTGCTTCCCGTTGCCTTGCCCCCAGCTCCATTCTTTCCAACTTGGAGGCGATCTGATTATCAGCGCTGGTTCTTTCTTTCTTTTTCTTCCCCCCTCCTTCCCCTCGCATGCCATTGTCTCCGGCTGGCTTTGTTGAATTAAAACTTTGCAGTGCCTGCTTAATGAGTTCCATAACCAGGCGAAGTAATGAGCAGAAGTCCCTTTTTTCCCTTCTCTCATCCTCCCTCCCGCTGGCCCGCTTACCTCTTTTACCAGGGCTGCACCCACCCGCCCGCCCCTTTTCGGAGCAGGGCGGAGGGGGGAAGGAGGGAGGAAGAACTTTAGACTTATTTATTTGAATAAGAAAAAAAAGTTTTTTTGCAGCGAAATCACGCGCGTGCCATAGATTAGCTGTGGGCAGGGATAGGCTGCCCGGTCGCCGGCCGCCGGCCCCATTGGCTCCGGGGCCGGGGTATTGTTGCAGTGGGGCAGCTGCTGGGAGAGAATAGACAATAGAGCAGCTGTCTTGCACTGGCACCCTGCACACCAGCTGTCCACTCTTATCTGCACACACACTTTCGGGGGATATTAAGAGGTGGAGCTGTGTGCATAGAATTGGAAAAAAGGACTTCTGACCCTCACTGGGAAGGGAAGGGGGGTGAGGGGCTGTGGGGAAGGGAGCAATTGTGAGCCCTCTTTTGTCTGTGTGCAACTGTATTAAGAAGAATGCTCATCCCCGGTGATAAGTAAAGTGCCCAGTTACGGGGCAAGATCAATACTCCTGCAGACTCCAGAGATTAATTCAGCTGCGCTTAACTGCCCCAGCCTAGTAAAAGGGACTCACTCCCCACCCGCAAAGTGCTCCCAGAACCAGACTTGTAAAAGAGTTGTTTTGGCACCAGTGCTGATGTCTTTCCCTGCTTGGTTTGTTTACAGCGATTTGTTTGCCTGGATGTGACGAGCAACACGGCTTTTGCGACAAGCCTGGGGAATGCAAGTAAGTTTTCCACTCCCTTCCTGCTTCCTTCTTTGTCTTTCAGTGTTGATGCTCTGGTGTTAAATAAGCCATTGGACATTTGAAGGGTTGGTTTAAAGGCCTTTCTTCACATTAGATGGAAATTTGAGAAATCCGGTTGATGCCAGGTCAAAGTATTATTCCATAAGTCAGACATTAGTGCCATTAATATTAACCTAATGGGTTTACAGTGCTGTGTGTAAGGTTTGGCTCTTTGTTATTAGAGTAAACAAATTAACTATCTGGAACCATAGGTCTATCTAAGGAAGTGGAAGAAATAGCTAGGACCGATGAAAGCTGATGCTACGGTTGGACTTGGTGACTTTCTCACATGAAGGATCACTGAGGGCTTTTAGGAAACTTGATCTCTGGCATCAGTGTGCTTGCAGAGTTTGTGATAGGGTTTCCAACTATGAGAAGCCTAAATCTGATGAGACTTTGTTGTCATCTTTTTTTATTCAGATGCAGAGTGGGCTGGCAGGGGCGATATTGTGATGAATGCATCCGATACCCAGGCTGCCTTCATGGTACCTGTCAGCAGCCGTGGCAGTGCAACTGCCAGGAAGGCTGGGGTGGCCTTTTCTGCAACCAGGGTGAGTTCTCAGTCCTTGCTCGAGCATCTGTTTTAAAATGCAGAAAGCAGGCAACTATTTTCAGCTCATCCACCCTGTGCTAGTCTTGCAAAGTAGCAAGCATCTTGGCTGCTCTCATTAAAAAAAGAAAATATATCTTTTGCAGACCTGAACTACTGCACCCACCACAAGCCTTGCAAGAATGGTGCCACGTGCACCAATACTGGTCAGGGGAGTTACACTTGTTCGTGCCGGCCTGGGTACACAGGCTCCAACTGTGAGATTGAAATCAATGAATGTGATGCCAACCCTTGCAAGAATGGTGGAAGCTGCACTGTAAGTTCGTGTTGTTTGTGTCATCTGAAACTCCAAGGAAGGAGTTAATGTCAGTTTTACCAATTTTCAAAATCCCTTTTTGGATTTCAGAGCAAGATCAGACAAATATTTTTATCGTTTCTCATTTCTTCCCCCCAGGATCTTGAGAACAGCTATTCCTGTACCTGCCCCCCAGGCTTCTACGGGAAGAACTGTGAGCTGAGCGCGATGACGTGTGCTGACGGACCGTGCTTCAATGGTGGGCGATGCACCGACAACCCTGATGGGGGTTACAGCTGCCGCTGCCCACTGGGTTATTCTGGGTTCAACTGTGAAAAGAAAATCGATTACTGCAGTTCCAGCCCTTGTGCTAACGGTAAGGCCAAACACGCTGCAGTGGTCTTCTGAAAGGAGACCATACACTTAACTTTGGCTTCTGGTCTGGAGTTCATAACAAGGCACACTGATCAAGGCACACTGATCAATCGTAGAATCATAGAATGGTCTGGGTTGGAAGGGGCCTTAAAGGTCATCTAGTTCCAAACCCCTGACATGGGCAAGGACACCTTTCACTAGACTGGGTTGTTCAAAGCTCCATCGAACCTGGCCTTGAACACTGCCAGGGATGGAACATCCACCACTTCTCTGGGCAATTTGTTCCCTCACAGTAAAGAATTTTTTCATAGTATCTGATCTAAACCTGCTCTCTTCCAGTTTAAAGCCATTCTGCCTTGCCCTATCACTACATCCTCTTGTAAAAAAGTCCTTGTCATGTCAATAGTTGACTTGGTGGAGGAGCTGTGCTAAGAAAGCAATGGTGTGGCTTGGGCCACTGCTGCAGAATGCATTTTCTGATGGGGTGGCTGTGGCCAAGTAGCTTGGTCTGAAGCTTCATGCATGAAAACATGGAAGATTATACTTTCGAATCCTTTGCAAAGAGTCTTAGAGGTCTGTGGATGCAAATGCCACACGAGTGGCATTATTACTTGTGATCTGGTAACAGTAATCTTCCTGTTTTGATTAAACTAGTGTAGACTTTCTTTACTGTAGTCCTCCTTATTCACTGCCACTCAAACTCTGTAACATGAGATGTGTTAACCTGACTTAGACTAGTGTTCTGGTTCAAGCTGAGTGAAATGTTAAAAAAAGGAATAGAATTGAGAATGAAAAATAAATCTGCTTAACAAAAATCTTTCTTAAAAAAATGTGCCTTTTATGTTGGATCAGACTTGGCAAAGGTTGAGCTAACCTCTCCAAAAGAAAGCTTTCCTCGGCTGCTGGTTGTGCCAGTTGCCCTGAGAGCAGCAAGTGGGGGGCTGTTGTGTCTGGCTGCCCACCACTCAGCTCGCCCCCCTTCATGTCTTGCAGGAGCCCAGTGCGTCGATCTGGGGAACTCCTATATATGCCAGTGCCAGGCTGGCTTCACTGGGAGACACTGTGATGACAACGTGGACGACTGCGCCTCCTTCCCCTGTGTCAACGGAGGGACCTGCCAGGATGGCATCAATGACTATTCCTGCACCTGCCCCCCAGGATACAACGGGAAGAACTGCAGCACCCCGGTGAGCAGATGCGAACACAACCCTTGCCACAATGGGGCCACCTGCCACGAAAGAAACAACCGCTATGTCTGTGAGTGTGCCCGGGGCTACGGTGGGCTCAACTGCCAGTTTCTGCTCCCTGAGCCACCTCAGGGACCCGTCATCGTTGACTTCACTGAAAAGTACACGGAAGGCCAGAACTCCCAGTTCCCCTGGATCGCTGTCTGCGCTGGGATTATTCTGGTCCTCATGCTGCTGCTGGGGTGTGCTGCTGTGGTCGTCTGCGTCAGGCTCAGAGTGCAGAAGAGGCACCACCAGCCTGATGCCTGCAGGAGTGAGACTGAGACTATGAATAACCTGGCGAACTGCCAGCGCGAGAAGGACATTTCCATAAGTGTCATTGGTGCCACTCAGATTAAAAACACAAATAAGAAAGTAGACTTTCACAGCGATAACTCTGATAAAAATGGCTACAAAGTCAGATACCCATCAGTGGATTACAATTTGGTGCATGAACTCAAGAATGAGGACTCAGTTAAGGAGGAGCACAGCAAATGTGAAGCCAAGTGTGAAACGTATGATTCAGAGGCAGAGGAGAAAAGTGCAGTACAACTAAAGAGGTATCTCACATCTGAGTGCAGGGGGCAGCTTGACTTTGAAGGGGGAGTGTATATCTCATGGGTAGCATTAAGCAACAGCCATCTGACCTGTTCTTTCTCTTTTTGCTTTCAATAGTGATACTTCTGAAAGAAAGCGACCAGATTCAGTATATTCCACTTCAAAGGACACAAAGTACCAGTCGGTGTATGTCATATCAGAAGAGAAAGACGAGTGCATCATAGCAACTGAGGTTAGTAGGGTTGGAACAGCAGAGAAAAGTCTTGGTCCTCAGCTCTCGTCCAATACACGCCAGGGCAGATAAACTCCTTTCCACGATGCCACAGTGGTTTGTACCTGTTGAAATCCAGCCAGCTTGAGTTTGTGATGCTTTGGATGTTGTGAAGACAGGCTCAGTGACTTGATGCTGTGGTTATTGTGGGTTTGACAAGTTTTGTAGACTAGGGTACAATGGTAGTGTGGTTGAGGTGTGCTGACCCAACCCTCAGTGTGCTTCATGCAGGGTCCTGACCCTCTGCAGCCTTACAGCCCTCTTCATATGTTCCATTAACCTCTCCCAATCTCTGCTTGTGTTTCCTCTTACCAGGTGTAAACCAGAGGTGATATGGCAAGGTGGTTGTTCAGAACAATTTCAGAGGAGACGTGCCCCGATGAATGCTGCTGAAAGAGGAATGGGAGATAGATTCCTTCACTGACTGCTGCTGAGAAACTAAATTCAGGCTTGAGCTGGTTCTCTACTGAAGTTAGCAAAGTGACTGCAAAATAAAGAAACAAGATGGACACCAGGCAAGGGTCTGTGTTCAAGGATTACTGTTGCACTGCCTTTTATGAATTTTATCATTGCACTATGGTCAGTTGCTTTTCTATATATATTTAAATGAATGGACTTAATTACTACATAAGAAGCATGCACTGCCTGAAGTGTATATTTTGGATTATTATGAGCCAGTCTTTTCTTGAATTAGAGACACAAACACTGCCTTTATTGTCTTTTTTGATACTAAAATGTGTTTTTACTAGGTGAGAAAAAGTGTGTTATTTTTTTGAATCTGTAAAAATATTTTCATTATAATTGTAAAGCTTGAGTATTTTGTGATGTTCATTTTTTTATAATTTAAATTTTTTGGTAAATATGTACAAAGGCACTTCGGGTCTATGTGACTATATTTTTTTGTATATAAATGTATTTATGGAATATTGTGCAAATGTTATTTGATTTTTTTTACCGTTTTGTTAATGAAGAAATTCATTTTTAAAATATTTTTCCAAAATAAATATTATTAATGATAACCAGAGTGCTATGTTTATTCCACGATGAACCGACTGAACTTTGCAACCAGGCATCTGACAGGCTTCTGTGGACTCATGGGGGCATTGAGTAGGACCGAGACTTACTACAAAGACTGGGGAACAACTTGTTGTGTGTAGACCCTCCGTGTTTCCCCTCCTAACCTTCTGACCTGTTGACCCCATGGTTGTGCTCAGTCTTACCCCAAAGGCAAACGGCAAAACCTTGAGTAATATTTGCCCAGTCATGTTGGGCTGTGTGTTTATATAAACACATATGGAGTCACTTCCTGAGGAAGAGCAAGAGTTGAGTGCACTCCACTGCAATCCAGACATGGGGCTTGTCATGACTCAACTGCTCATTTTTTGCAAGTTCAAACGCTTGTCTGGAGTCCAGGGGAGTTTGGGACACACCAGCGAGGGAGGGCTCCTAGCTCGGTCCTTGGGCTGTGAGCTCCCCCAGGCTTCCCTCTCCAGGAAATGGTAACAGTGAGCGGACTGGTGGCCACAGCTCTCCTGGCTACAATACCTGTCTGAAGTACCAGTTGCGTCTTTGGTTTCTGCTCTGCCCCTGGTGCCTGCTGCCTTCTTAGTGGGACAGAGTGTCATCCCATCCCCTGGCTTGGCTCTGAATGCTCAGGCAATTTCCCCAATTCAGTTTGCTCTAACGAGCTTGCCTTCACATTGTGCTGCATGTTAATCAGCAGACACCCTTCAGAAACAGGCAAAGGGTTCTTCCACTTCAGGAAAATAAGGAAAATCTAGGGAATAATCTCATTTTTACTCCATTAAAGCTGAACCCAAATCATTGTGGGCCACCTCGTGTAGCTTTGCAAAGATGGTGAAAATCCTCTGACCCCATTCACTTCAGGGGAGGGGGATGATATCCTAAACACAAAGAGTGGGATAGCAGATATAACCAAGCAATTATTGCAGCTGGTTATCTGCATGTATTCCCTTTATTTCAGTGTGCGTAAGTACATGAACCACTGGAACTCTACTTTGTTGTGAGATCAGTGGAAAACTCATACTGACTGCACAGGCTTATCTATTTATAAGCTTAGCTTTTCACTAAGCAAAACCTTAGACAAGGCATATAGGCATATTCACACGAAGCGTCCTGACATGGTTATCTTCTCCATCTATCCCAAAGTGTCTGTTTAAGGAAAGTTTTCATAAGGAGAGTGATGGGAGGTATTGAAAACCAGCCTGTCAGTGATGGCCTGAACAGCAGTTTTAATTTGAGCAGTAACATAACAACCTGCCAATAAGCAGTCAATGCATCACATATTAAATGAGGCATGATGGTGTGTATGGCAGCGGGTGCTCAGTGCAACATAACCTCACAGATTGGAGAGAAAAGAGAGCCTTGGAAGGTGTTATTCCTATCTTTGTTGCTCATTTGTTTTTCAACCTTGGCCAAAGCACTTTATTTCTCTGTATTTCCTCTTCTTCACAAACTTTATGGAGGATGCTTGTCTCTTACGATGTACTGCACTTTGCACAGCCAGTGCCATGGTCTTGGCTGGGCCTTCTTAATGCTGCTTCTGTAGAAATAGCAGTTACAAAAGGAAGGCCATCAGTGGTTGAGTACCTCTGTAACATCAGGTCTTCAGTGCTACAGCAAGATCTAATTTAATTTACTGTCAGGTAAAATTTACTGTCTGGAAAAGCACACAGCTCCTTGCTCTTGTGAAGATGCACAGCGTCGGCATCTACCTATCTTTGCTTAAAAATAAAACAGCTTTGCAAAGCTGAGTTCGTCCAAGTGCGCTAATTATCAGCAGTGCTGAGCTTGGTGAGTGACAGAAAACTGTAGGCAAAGGGAAGGGCATGGTCCTGTCCTTCTGAAACACCTCCTGAAATGATGGCTACACAGATCAGCCCCATGGCTTCTTCTATTTCTGCCCTGAGCAGGGTTGGGACTACAGTCACACACAGGATTTATTTCTTCTACAGGATTACCAATTCCCCCAGTCCTTGAGTATGTGTGTATACAGTGGCTCTCAGTGCCCAGAGTGGGTTGAGGTATGCAGTGTGGAGCACTGGTTCCAGGCTCCTCACCTGTAGTACTTGGGCCTTACTGGGATGAAAAAACGGATGATCGGGGCAGGGGGTGGAAGTGGTGCATGTCTTGCTTGAGAGAGAGGATGGCAGACGCAGGTGTGGAGCCATGTGTGCCGGTGGTGCACACTGTGGCCAAGGGGCAGTGATGGGGCTCTGCTCGCTCCAGGATGGGAGCTCTGCTGCCAAAGAACGGCAGGAACCTCCTGGTCAGCAGGGTCTCCGAAAGGCCTCTTCATTCTAAAACAAGAGGAGAGCCTGCCTGGGGAGTCCCTTTAGCTGGGACAGCTGAGAATTCAGGGCCCGATCCAAAGCCCATTAAACTAATGGAAAGGTTCCAGCAAACGGCAGGGACACGTGGCACCATGCCCCTCCTGACACAGCACATCTCCGTCTCTCCCCAGGGAAGCTGCACGTACTGGTGCAGCGCGTGGCCCTCCAGGTGGTGGATATGAAAGCTGGGGGCTGGCCTAGCCAGGTCTGTCCCCTGGGCACTCGTGCCCCTGGTGCCAGCCCATGTGCTGTGCCAGGACTTCGGTGGCCTGGGGTCCCTCCTCAGGCTGTCACTGTGGCACTGTTAATTCATGTCCATACCTCGACCTGCGATGTCTCCTTCTCTCTGTCCTGCAGCAGCCAGGGAGGACTTGGCCTCCTTGTCTGCAGCCAGTTCTCAACAGGGTGGCCAGAGAGGGCACCCCTCAGTCCACATCTCCGCCAGCAAACCTGTGTCTCTGTGGCAAGTGGCATTTGCACTGTTGGCACAGACAGGACATGTCAAGAAATTGGAAGCACTGAAGAAGCTGGAGAGGTTAGCTGCTGGGAGGTATTAACTGTCCTGGTTGTGGATGGGGATTTCTTAAGAGTGTCACATCTTTCAGCACACAGAACACTTTAGGTTCAGACAGCAGTCTTAGGTTTAATTGCAAGACACAGCTTTATAAATTGATTTAAATTTATATTTGTGCTTACTTTGTACATGGTGCAGGACAGTTTTTGTGTGTCAGGAAACTTGGGTGCTATTCCTGGCTTCACCACAGACCTGATGTGTAACCTTGGGAGAGGAAGGATGGTCTGTAGTCAAGGCACTGCAGAGGGCCTCAGGAGGGCCCCCTTCTATTTCCAGCACTCCCTCCAGACTTCCTGTGCAACCTTGGACCTGTGTCACTTAATCTTTCCAGGACCTTAGGAGAATGGGGGCCTCCTGGTTGTTCTTATAGGGAGAAGGTCATTTGTGCTTGTGAGAGGATACCGTGGTGGTGGTGGGGAATGTTAAAACACCCTTCGAGGCATGTAAGGCTATTTCCTATTTCTGCACATCAGACTGCTTGTCTGTGAGGTGGTGAGCTATTTTTGCAAAGCGCTTTCAGATGCTTGCATGGAATAGAGACCCCTATCACAATTGAAACATCCATCATCCCAGAGAGGATATGCAAACCCTGCACTGGCAGCGAGGAGACAAACTGGGAGGGGGAGGGAGGCAGCTGTGCTGGTGTAAGTGTGTGCACAGCGTGTGCAGGGGGAATGTGATACAGCTGTGTGTCCATGGCCCAGAAAGGATGTCACACAGCACAGTGTTTGCATGGATGGCCACAGTGCCATCAGCCGCCTCTTGCAGATCAGCATCTGCAATCAAGGTCTGTAGTCATCTCTCTGCTGTGGTAGGCTCTCTTACAGCAAAACAATTTTGCAGGTAGAGATACAGATTAAACTCAGCTTGGAACTGTGAGGGTCAAGGAGGAAAGCTACAGAAATGATACAGATGGGAAGTTTTTACTGATAGACCCTGGGAAAATTCCCTATTTTCATGGCCTAACATCCAAAGTCATGTACTCCAAATAAAATTACCTGAGAACTATTCCTAGGCTAAATCCCAACCTGAGAAGCAGTCTCTTCTGACACTTGACATGTACTTGTATCAGAAGAATGAGGAGCCTCTCTGTTCCCTTCTCTCCTTGGGAGGTACATTTTTCACCCGGCTGTTAAGACCTGGCTTTCTGCCTGAGTCTGTGTTACCTGCTATGCAAATCAGAGAAATCAAGAGCCTGGCCGGAAAAGACCCAACATGTACTGCGAGGCAGATTTGCAGATGAAACCTGGAGCCTACTGTTGTGACAACAGGACAGCTGATCCTGCTGCTCTCGGTGAAGCAGAGGAGGATGACAGACCCACTGCCATGTGGGGGCTTGCTGCCTAGTCAGTGGGGCAGGGCGGTATGGGAGGTGGGGCTAGAGGTCACAGCATCCTCATGACAGGTTGGCTTTTTTCCTTAGGAAGAAACATCCTTGGTCTTTTCTCCTGCTGCTGCAGCCTCATCTCCTGCACCAACAAATTCAACACTACTGGGGCTGCTCTCTGGCCCTGTAGCCAGTCAGTATGGATCAGTCTGCACCCACAGTGTTAAACTGCATTACTCCACCAAATCAACTGCTTACATCAACACTGCCTGAGAGGGATGCTCCTGCTTTGTGCTGAGGAACAGCCTAGGACTCTGATAACTGTGGGGCAAAAGCTTGGCAGGGCCCACCACAGCAATGCAACCCTACAAATGATTGCATTTTAGAGACCAGGAGCTGCTTTGTTTTCCAGGACAGGTGTATGCAGACTATCTTAGTGACATGTTCAGGAATACCTTACTCCATGGCACAGATGAGGAATGGTGTGTGTCAGCTGTGGGAGTAACCCTGAGGATCAGTGCAGATCCATTTCACCTCCTGGGCAACTATATAAACTGGCATTGCTTACTTCAAAGCCTGCCTCATGCATGTGGTACATATGAAGAGGGCAATTTTTTTTATGGTATAAAACTATACCATCTGAATGGCCAGTGTGGATGAAGCTATGTTGAAGAAAAGTCACGTACATCAGTGCAGATACCTACCCTTCCCTTGTTTATTTATCTAAAGTGTGCTAGTAAAGGCGAGTTTGTACCAATGTGTTCTCCAGAGCATGGCTGGGCAGCTATAAAGAAGCAAACATCATTCAAAAAATACATGGCTGCTCGGAAAAGGTTTGAGCACTTACAGCAAGTTCGTGTGTGTATCTTCACATGGTAATTTCCCAGGGTGCTGGAGGCTGAGCAGGAGAAAGGATCAGAACTGGGCTGACCTGTGTTCTTTTTCGTAACATGAAACTGGAACTTTGTGAGGACAGCACTTTTCTGTGGGAAAGAACACAGCAGATAGACAAATCTGAAAAGCCCTTATTGCAGGGAGGATGTGCTGCAGAGCCATTTCTACTCCCACCAGTGCCAAGATAGTCATGCTGAAGGCAGCTGATGGTCATTTCTAATCAGAATTTTTACCTACAAGAAAACTAAGTTTTTCCATAACACTTACAAGTCAGTGTTTTTACAAAGGAGATTTTCAGTGGGCAAGCTGTTTTTCAGCTATGGTAAACTGAAATACCCTCTTGAAAACCTTTTATGAGTTTCATTTTCTTCATGAAGCAAGATAGCAAAATGACAAGTGTTTCCCAGCAAACAACAAATTATCTGGAAACTTCCTTTTTCTTTTTTTTTCTCCCCAAAAATAGAACTGATCTGGGAATTTTGTCTCATTAAAAAGTTGTATATTTTACTTTTGATTTTGCTTTAGAATGTGAGCATCTTTAAAGATAAGTTCTCCCCCTTATCCCATTTTCTGGCTCTAAGTAGCACTTCAGTGTCCTGAGGAGGGTTGTACTTAGTATAAGCAAACTGCATTTTTGGCCAGATATCAGAAAATACTTTTAATGGTAGCCTGCATAAGGGAAAACTCATATTCTTAGGAACAACTAATTACATGAGGCAAAAACTGTTATGAGGTATGAACTTTATCATAATACTTTACCATTAGTCTAAATAATTCAGAAAGTTTTCAACAGGCACGGAGTGAAAATACCTCATCTACATTTAAAATAAAAACTGTATGGAGGAGAATCAGGCCTTCCACATGATCCAAGTTCTGCAACCAAGATAATTTGGCTATTAGTTGTGTGCTTTCCTTTTAAAGGCACTAAGAGATTTTCCTTTACAAGGTTTTCCATACATTCAAACGGGGGTGTTTACCAAGGCCACCTGTCTGAAAAATGTAAGCCTCTCACTTCAGTCTGGTTTTACCTTAGTGCGAATCAAAGGGCCCATGGAATTCTCCATTGCCCTGCAGTGGTGATGGCTTGGCACAGCTGCTGCTTCTGTGACTGTGGGTGTCTTTGGAAAAGTCAGATGCCCGTTACCCTCACTCAAAGCAAGCAGGATTGTTCAGAGCGAAAACTAACATGGAATGACTACACATCCTGCTTGTCATAGCCTGTATCTTAATTTTCTTTCTTTCTTTCTGTATCAATTTAAAGAAAGGAACCGTGAAAAATGTATGATGTTGTGTAAGTTCTTCTAATTGACTTCAGGAAGTGTTATCTGGAATGGCAGTTGTGAGCACACAAACTCAGCAGACTTATCTGCGTTATCTAATTACCAGACTATAAAGTTCTGCTGACATTTCCTTTTGATAAATACAATACACTGCTTTCTTTATCTATCTGTATTAAAGAAACAATGTTCTCCTAAATCCAACCCCATGCATACTTTTTACTAAAACAACATTATAAACCCCAAGACTAACAGAAATGTTGTCACAACTTCAACAGTCTTAAATGAAAACAGTGGCTTTCAGATGAAAAGCATTATCTAAAGGTGGTAGGAAACCACTACAAATCTCAATGTTTTAACTGTGAATAAGCATGAAACAGATTTGACAGATATTTATTAAGCAAAAAGAGAGACCTAGAAAAAGAAAAAGGTGACAAAGAGCAGCAATATTACATGCTTAAATTTCTTCACTGGTGCTGTGCTTAACTACGCACAGAAACAGAGAATCAGTGCGTCATTTATGTTGGAAAAGACCCTTAATATCATCAAGTCCGACTCTTAACCAAGCACTGCCAAATCCACCACTAAATCATGTCCCCAAATGCCACATCTACACATCTTTTATATGTTATATTATACTATAAATTACTGTTTACCATAAGGTTTTTAAATGAGGCTTGCCTTTCAGGCCTTACTTCTGCATGCACACAGGAGGTTTTTGGATGATTGTGGAAAGCAGGGCTTTTCACAACTAGCTTTGCTGCTGGAATTCTACAGGTAATGGACATAAAGGAAAGTTCCTCTAAATGGTGCTTGTTGCTGTTTGATTTTCTGTTTTGTCCTGATTCACCATCTTTGGATGCCCCCTGCATCGGGAAGGGAAAGCGCAAGAGGCAGCCAAGGGTTGTTGTAGGAAGAGGTAAGGCAGGACGTGGTTTTGCCTGGAGAACCCTGCTCTGCTAGACAGTGTCAGGGTGGGGGAAGGCAGGTGAGGAGCCTCCTCCCTGGCTATGCTTGATCTGAGCATGGAGATGGAGGCTCTGGCAGGAGACAATACTGACACAGAAACATTGCAACACCTGTAGCACTGAAACCCCGGTTTGTACGCTTTCTGCATCTCCATTTACCTCAATGAGAACTAGGCACTGGCGGGGGCATGTTGGTTGGGAATCCTTTGGCACTTGTACACACCCCCCAGGCACTGTGTGCCCCCACCTCTCTGACCAGCTAACCACTGCATATCAAAAATCAGAGGCTGCACAAATATTCGACAAAAGATACTGTATGTTCAGCGCTTTTAGAATCCACATTTTAGAAAAAGAAAGAGCCCACAAGTGAAAAAGAAAAGCTGCGATAAGCTGTAAACACACGTTGTAGATCAAATGGAGCCACTGAGTTCTGGGGATGTTCCAAAGATCACTTTTCTATCAGTTAGAAAAGATACCCATTTCTGTCAGAAATGCTAAAGGAAGTGTTAATGACGGGAATAAATAACAGGTGCTGGGAGCAGCTGTTACTGATTAACGACTTGTCTTTTTTTAAATAGGTTTTCTGTTGGGGGAATCAGAAGTTTTCAGTAATACTCCATTGTAAGACATTGGAGGAATGTTTTTTCCTTTTTCTAATAATGTGCTCCCCAATTATTTCTAAGGCTAAACAGATTCAAGATTTAATCTAAATTAATATTTGAATTTCAGGCCATCAATAATTGAGGAGGATTCAAACCATAATGCTTCTCAATTACACAAATTACTTGCTTGCTTTAATTGTTTTTCCTGCCAATTTCCTTCTTGTTTTCTCTCGCTCTTTTTGTTCCTCCCTCTCTCCACCCCTTTACCTCTCCATGCCCCTCTTTCTCTTTACCTGAGGTATCTGGAGATGGGGGTTCCAATGCTGTGTATATTTGGCCCTGAAGTTGGTTTTTTTATAAGCACATGAAGGATGATGAGATTGAATATCACAAGAAAGACTAGCACTGTTGCCATTTTTCAATGATGAAGTGATTTAAAAGTCACTGAGGACAGCTCAGTGAAAACATCTGCTCTGTGCCTTGGGGCCATCAGGGAAACAAACAAAACAGTGTTACGGAAAATAATATGGAAAATACAGTAATAATTAGAATTAATTCTTATTTAATAATTTTATTTCATATCCATGTAAAACCACTTCAGAAATATTGGCAAGTACCATAATATCTCATTTTTAGCAAAAATGGCACAGGGCCTGCTCTCCTGGACCCTTTGAAGTCAATAGCAAGGCTGGTATTGACTCAGATGGAGACAGAATTTCTTACAGAAATCTAGGTCACCCAAGACTGCCTTTCCAGTAGTCTAGAGCTCCATCTCCCTGCATTCTGAAATGGACAGAATCCACAGTCAATTCCCATCTCTGCATTTCAAAGCAGGTGGCCTCATAACTGAATGGATTTCAGGGACTGGTGGAGGTGGTGAGGCATATGGAAAGGCTTCCACGTCATGATAAAATGTTAGAGTTTCCTCACTAAAGGGTAGGTGAATATGAACAATAGGAACCATTTCAAGAGCTTACCATGCTTTAGAAAAGCATTCTTGTTCATATCAACACTGAGGCAACAGTAGAGACAATAAGTAATAGAATACAAGCCTTGATATGGTGAAGCATAACTTTACCATATCTGGAGCATGTCATGTGTTACACACTCTTCCTAGGTGAGTTTCTGTGCTCACTGTTCCTTAAAATTCTTTGTCTCTTTCTTTTAAAGTGGTTATTTAAAAACATCACCAAAGACAAAATGCAGTATGAAATAAACACAATGATTTGTTCCAGTTTAGAGACAGAGCTGAAGTTTCGATTTGCATCCCCACTGTTAATGAGTGAACAGAAACTCTGAGTTATCTTCATCTGATGTTTTTCTCTCTTGTCTGAAGATAACATTAAAAATGCTGTCAGGCCATGACTTCCATATACTGAGCCACTTAATTATCTTTGCTCACAGAAGGAAAACACATTTATTTTGCAACAGAGACATAACTGGGGACAACACTGCACTATTCTATACAACACCAGTTAGTTGTGACAGTTTTGAAGAGAAAAGCAGATACAACTGTAAATACGAGGAGAGGAGGAGAAAGTTATGGCTAGGCAGAAGGTAATGACATGGATGACAGTGGCCATTGGCTTATGATCTGTGAGGATAAATCAGCCCCTGTTGAGTGCCATGCACCATGGTAGCCTCCGAGTGTGGTTCCAGGTGTAATGCCACTTGCTGCACCCCCACTGCCATCTCCCGAGTGCTGTGACACCAGGGCTGTGTGTGCTCCCACTGCAAACCCAGCTCTGGCTTGTGCCTTCAGCCCATTTGCAAGATGTAGAGATTGCAGGTCAGTGGAAGAAAGACACATGCATGTGGTCCCAAGCAATTCCAGAATATCCTGCACAGCGGTCTCTATCTGCCATCCACCCATTGTATTTCTCATCTGTTACCACTTCTAAGATTATTTCTTTTTAGCTGACATGACCAAAGCAAAAAGAGTCTCTACATTTAGAATTACTGATTGCTATGAACACTTCACAGTGGCTCCAAAAAGACATCCTGGGCTTAAAACAGCTTCTGAAAACATGAAGTGCCAACTCTAAGAGATGTCTTTGGATGTGAATGCTAATCATGACCCTCCCCAACTGGTTTAAAGTTCTTCAAGAAGTATTCCCTCTCCCCAAAGAAATCCATTCCACAGTTTTCAGCATCCCTCTCTGACAACCAGGATTTCAAATCCCTTTATCTGGAGACAAACAGAAAGAGTGTGCTTGTGGTGAATAATTTGAGCTGATATTCTTGCCAGCTGTTAAGGGACACATGCAAAAAAAAAAAAAAAAAAAAAAAAAAAAATCAGTGACATCTGGTCAGCACTGATATGTCCTAACAGAAGTATTTGTTTGGGAGTGGGGAAGGGCTGGTGGGGGTAAAGAGAAATACCATCTCCATGCACCTCCTTGCCCCCTTTTGAAAAGTGAAAGCGATAACATTGACCACAGCAACTGGAACAAAAATTGCAACTTACATCATGGGGAAACAGTGACATTACATTAGCCCATATTACACAATGGTTGAGCAGTTGCTTTCACACACTAAGCTTTCAACTTTAACTTTTTTTTTCCCCTTAAGCTACACAATGGATTTTTTTGCTGAGTTGGAAAATATCAGGAGACAGGCAGAAAGCCTTCCTTTTGTTCCTTCATCCTGCCAAGCACCTCATCATAAAGATTTTTTCCCTTCTGTTCTGTTTTTCTTTCCCAACTTCCTTTCCACTTTTCACCCTCCCCCATTTTTTGTCAAATAAATGTGACTAATTAACAGCATGGCTTCTCTCCACTAAATCGTAAAACCACCTCCTTTAACTTCATGAAGGTGATAACACTGCATCCTGGTTTCTTCTTGGGAAGTAGACTTGTAAACTACCTTCTAAAGTGCTTTGATTCAAGTGATGGTTTTTTTGGGCCTCAAACTGGAGGACAAGTTGGTTTTAGCTCAATAGGAACTTTAGCTCTCTCCTTCTCTTTTGGGCCTGTTCACTGAGGTACACCCAGCACAAGTCAGTAGATAATAGAAATCCCAGAATGGAAACACATAAAAAAAAGTTGTTTCCTGGGGTCAACAAAGGACAGGAAAAGAGCCAACAATTACTTAAATAAACAGTATTCAGAGAAAAAAACAAAAAAACCCCCATACCACAAAAAAAAACCCCCAAACAAAAAAAAAACACCAAAAAACCAAACCACCCCAAACGCCCCCCTGTCTGTACAAACTGGCTTACATATGAGGAAAGCAATGGTTTACAGCAACCCACTGCTCATTCTGCTTACATTTAATACTGTTAGGAAAAGGAAATCAAAACCAAATAAAATTTGGAGAGCACTTACTTTCAGAAAAACAATTTTTTCCCTTGCTTCCCACCTCATAATTATAGTCAGTTTTTATATAACACTTTTCATCATCAGAGCAGTAATGTCTGCAGGGTGGACATTTCCTGGGGATTATTGACTAGCTGAAGGTTAACGATTTTCTGCTGCACCTCAAACCAACAGCTCCTCCTGACTTCTCAGTAACTCTCTAAAAATATTGCTTATCAAGATTAGGAATAGAAGAGTGGAAGACTAATTGTGAGTTTTGTACCTTGTGGATACCTCAGAAGCAGCATGAGAAACGAAAAATGTCTTTACCTGCAAGAAAAAAATACAGCAGGGGGAATTCAGTAATTGCTTGCTAATGACTACGATTTACTGTCAACATGGCAAAACTCACCCATACTAGCAATCACTCTAGTAATTTCTGGCTTCTCAGAGAAACCATAGGGCAATTGCAGGGGAGAACAGGCAAGTGAAATTACCCTGCTGTGAGAAAATGCTTTGCCTTCATATCCAGAACGCTCAAGGAAAAATCTAGATTTGACAATAGGCAGATGATCTGTGAATTTAAAGTGTGGAAAGCTATTTGCTCCCCTGCACTGGCTCAGCTGTCAGAAGATGTCCTGTGGTTGGAAAAATTTAATAGCCTTTTGCAGAAAGCAGTGTTAAGGCAGGAGACAAGAGTCAGGGCTCTGAGAAATCTGTGGGAACGGTGTGTCTGGCCCTTCTTGAGAACCTGTGTAAAGAAGGGCATGTGAGGACATGTGATTTATTTTCTTCACTCTTTTGAGCTGTGCTTCCTACGCTTCCCTCTGCACTTTGGCCTTAGAAACTGGCTCTCTGCCCACAAGGTGGGTGAGGTGTTCTGAGAGAACCCATTTGGTATGATAGATCTGGAGTATCCTTTAAAGGAAGGAGCCCTAACTCCCTTGAATAGCTATTTCCAGAAACACAAAACCTATCAGAACACATGTGAAGATCAGCTGAGCCACTCAATTCTAGCTAATCTGCTTCTTCCTAATTGTAATCTCTTCTCAGAAACGTGAGCTCAAATGGGTGAGACATTTCAGGCCAAGTGAGAAGAGGTATACTCGTGTCTCCAGTTTGCTATGGTGCCACTTTTTACCTTGTGAAGCCTTGTGCATGGAATTCATGTCTTGCAGAAGATGAGTAAAAAGCCATAGATCCCTAGCATTTAAGTCCTCAAAACAAGAATTCATTGGCACACTAGTTTCTTCTGTCTGTACGGGCAGAGGCTGTCTTTGCTCTATAAGAAAAATCCAGTATATTCCACATCAACTTCAAAAGGTTCAAGAAAGGTAATTCTTGACTCTAGTACTTAAAATTACTTTTTTTCTTTTAAATTCATTTATCAAAACACCTAGAAATAAAGAAATTAAGCAATAAAACTAGTGACAGTAGTTTAGTTAGGGAGAGACCATATATATATATTTTTTTCTACACATGTGTATCTTTATCTGGATCCATATCTCTGACACACATGCACACATACACCACACACATCACCATATTCTGTTTCTTTCTATGAACTCCTCAGAGATTTTAAAATTTATTTAATGAAATTGAATTGTTCCTTCAAATATTTTTGAGACTATCTTATCTTCAATGAATTTCTGATGGAGCTAGTGGCAGCTATTATCTTCCCCAGAGCTACCATGACTAGAGTTAATTTTTGGACACAGGTGTTCTCACAGTCAGGAGAGGGGTCTAGTACTCTTGGATCATAGTTCTCACACTGAAATGAGGACAAGATTTTGATCTAACTCTGCTGTGCTCCAATTTCCTATCTCCAAAAAGGGAATTGTTGCACTTGTACTTCTTGTAGTGTTGTAGAAGCACCTCTGAACAGTAGCACTTCAGTTATTCCCTCCAAAACAAAGTAGAAATACCAACGGGATCACTTCTATCAGGAAGTAAGCAGCAGCCTCACAGAGATGGCAAACAGCCTTTCAGAGAGCATACAGCACTCCAAGTACAGTATAATCAGCACTTCAGGTGCAATGGCTTGGGAAGAAAAGTGTTGCATAATTATGTGAGCATAAATGGTGAGGTTCAGTGCAGAGTGGCAGTGAAAGCCTTTTGGATTATGAGTTCTTTTAGAGCAGTCAGAACTATTTATTTAAATTTTTGAAGTTGTGTGGTTGATTTTTAATGTTATTGTCACTGAAGCAGCATTGAATTATAGTGTCATAGGTCGAATATGAGAGCAGAGCTGTCAGATGATCTGATGGATAAGAAACATTTCTGCAGTAGAGAAACAGAAAAAATAAAAACTAGTCACATCAGGAAAGTTGCTCAGAACTGAGCTTAACTTTATGAGAATCAGTCTGAAAGTTGTGATAACAAATAACGAAATATTAATCTTATTTACATGACTCATTCAACTGCAGCACCTTGAGTCACCAGTGAAGGATCAGGTACTAACACACGATAAAGGCATAGGGTGAGATTGAAATGACCCCTTTCCAGGACCTTAAACAAGAGTTAAACAAGATTGAGGCACAAAGTGATTGATTCAGAAACCCAGTTCCCCATTGCTGGAGAGATACTTGGTATGATTCAGCTTCTGAGCTTTGGATCACAAAGTTCCTTAAAATTCCCCCATTGCTACAGGAGCTTTATGATTCTGGGGGCAGGCACTTGCCTCCAGGCCGAGCTCATTGAACTTTGGAGACATCTGTGCTCTGCCTGAGAACCCTAATGGGACTGACCTCGCAGTGTGTCTGAATCCTAATGCACCCCACTCCATGGAGGCCTGTACAAAGGATGCTAGGTGGGGTGGAGTGGGTGATTGCTCAATTCACTGAGCACACGAAGACAGACAAAATGTGAGCATTGAAGGATAAAATGTATGGTTTGCAGACATCTTGGTTTGCAGACATCTTAGTTTGCTGATAAACTGGCAGCAGCAGAAGTGAAGCAAATGATCCTCTCAGCTGGAGAATTAGGAAATTTATTGGCTAGGAAGACAAACGTAGTCCCACATTGTGCCCCCCAGAAGAGAGTCCAGTTGAAGATGATGGCATTCATGCAAGCAGTTCATCACTCATAACCTGCGATGGTCAAGCAGATAGCCAAATTAAATAGCTGAAAAAGATTCTTCTTTAAGGACCGAGAGAAGAAATCCTGCTTTGACAGAACTAAATACTGGCCTATCCAAACTAGAAATAGAAACACATGTAGATAACTTCTGTGAAGTTCAGATGGAAAAATCTGAGGAATTAGAATGTGCTGAAAAAAAGCCTGCTGGGGACAGTTTGCTAGTAATCTGTGACTATATTATTCCTATGAACCTTGCAGAACCTTACAAGCAACTCAGAATTAGCACTAATAGAGGCTATTTTGGGTCACAGAGAGTTTTCAACTGTGAGGCATTTCTGATTTTTCTGTTCCTCTTTTTCTCTTGATGCTTTCTGATCCTCAGCTGCATTGCAGAGCCTGACATGGCAGTGAGGTCAGCTTGAGCAGGTAAGATCAAAGCCCAAAGGCAGGCACAGCCTCACACTGTGCTCTCTGGCCAACCCATTTTCATTAATGGAGGCACAATCCAAAGACTGCTGCAATTCTTGGCACATATGTAGTGGTGGGACTAAATCCCTCCATACTGGTTTTTGCAGAAACACAACAGGGATCTCTGCTCCTTGCTCTGGCCTGTCATCTTTCCAGTGATTGCAAGTAACAAAAAAGAAAAGTGTGTGTGTGTGGGGAGAGCATACCACATTCTGCAGTAGGTGGATGGGGTCACGGCGCGTGTGCATGGCCCGAGTGGCAGTGTGCAGTGTACGCCTGAAGCTATGTGCACTTACAATTAGTTGAATTTCACTGTGTTGGAGATGGAAGCTGACAGGCCACCACACAAAACCTCCCTGCAGCCAGACTCATGCTGAGATCCAGAGCGGAAAAGGATTTTAACTGAAAGGCTTTGAAGGCTTTAAATATGGAGGCAGTGAATTCATGCACTGTTTACCTTTGCAGGCCAGGCTTTGACTCTGTCTTTCATTTTGTTTTAATGAAGTAGGTGGTCTCATGTAATTCCCAATTACCGCAAAACTCCAATGCCCTTAACCCCATAGCTTACAAGTTATGAATATTCACTGAGGCTCACCCAAATTCTGAAGAGCTGACAATATCGCAATATTTAGACATAAACATCTCAAAACAGGTGTATCTTCACAGAACTGTCTATTACAGGCACGTAACAGCTTCTGAAGAAGCATGTGCTGGTGACTCCACTGCAATACTGAATTAAATAGACCAGAAGTCTGAGCCACTGTGGAAATTTCTCTGTTTCCAACTGAAAGAGCATTCTGCCATTTGCAGCCTATTTATTCCAGTACTGATTTAACTTATGAATAGATCAGATTACTCAGAGGAAGGTCAGAAACCTCACAGGAGCAATTCACCTCTGGATGATGTTTCTATCTGCCTCTGAACATTTTTTCTAGTTTGTAGTCTAAGAGATGAAGACTGGCATATAACATATAACGCATATTTTAGCTTACCCATTGATGATATTTGAATGACATTCCTCTTAATATAAGTCCTCACCCTTTTGTGAATCACAGACCTTATATCCCACAGCATACTATAGAGATGGGCTCATCCTACAAACTCTACAACCTGGCTCTGCCATTTCACTTCCTTGCCCATGGCAGGATATTAATTCCAACTCTTTATCCATGGCAACAAAACTGACCTTGCACCTATCCTAGTGGTAAACCCCTGAGCAAAGTAAGCTTAACTTCATTTAAACAGAGAAAAGATCCCAGAAAGTAAAAGACTTCAGCCAAAGCCCAGACAGCTCAATTGTCATCACAATGTACCTCTGACCTGCAGTCCTCTAAGTGCTTGCTCTTCATCCTCCTGCCTAAAGATGGACTCAGGCTCAGGTGGGACCAGTGCCTACTAAACCATTACCTCATCCTATGGCCTTCCGAATACTTTCAGCTAGCAGGCAAGCAACAGCTTTCTTTTAGATTTTGGAAATACCCTGAGAATTCCCACTCTTCAGACTGTGAGCTACAAGGGAATTCAGTGTGCACAGACAGCTTCACTTGTGGTCCATGTTCATTAGTGTTCAGACTGACGTTGCTGAAAGTTTCAGCTGGAAGAGTTTTCTTTTCTTGACAGATGTATCAGGGATCACCAACTGAAAACTGAAAAGGAATATCTTCCATGCAGATATATCACTTACTTCTCTCCAACTCTAGAGAAATGCGGTAGAGATTATATATGCCAGTGAGGACCACTTCCAGCCTTCCACATGGATTGCCTCTAGCCACAGTCCACCTGATGATGGAAAGGGAATCGTGGCAGCTCAGGAGGGCGCCACATGAGGGACAACCATGTCTTTTTTTGAATCTGCTTTGAGAATTGAGGTGCTGCTTTCCTTAGTACCCTGTCTGCCAATTAACAGTGATGCTTGGTGTGGGTGCTGAAAAGGACATTTGTGTATATGTGAGAGGAGCATGTATGGTGAAGACTTACACAAGGCACAATGTGCAAAAGACAGATTCCTTATAATTTTTTAAGGCTTCTTTCATTCCTTGTATGTATCCCATGCATCTATGTCTTATAGCTGTACTAGCACACAATCTCCTTGTGAAGTGCAATGTTGGGAGTAGCTCATTCAGATGTCAGGTAATCCACGTGCAGCATGGATCCTTCCACTTGGAGACTGCCTCATGGGAAATCACCCTCTTAATACTTCTGTATGTATCCCTGAAAAAGAAAACAGATACAGGGTGGATTTCCCACTTTTTGAGGTTTCATTTCACAGCTTTGCTGGCAGTTCTGACACCCTTCACTGCCTTCCTTCTTGTCTGCAGTGGGGCAGGCACAGATTTACCTTGTGGAAAACATCACTGGCCAGGACCATGCGGGCAGGCTTTGGAGCACCTGTTGGTGCGCCAGTTAGCCAGATCATCCTGGCATCTCTGATGTCCCATGGCCAAATCACCATTCCCAGGAGGCCTCTGAGGGACACAGGGTAGGTGGCTGTGGCTTACAGTGTAACTGAAAGTCCTCCTCATAATATCCTCTTCCTAATACTTTATATCCTCACAACAGGGGAGGTATCAGTTGCTCAGAGAAACACTGATCAAATTAAAGATTAAAGCTATCCTCTCCAGGGCATGATTTTTTATTAAGCTCTTGAAGTTCATATTTTATTTCTTCCTATATTAACATCTTAGATTCAGCTCACTTTGTCAGGTCCCCCCTCATACAAGCTTAATAAAGTTCTTTGGACATACCTGCATGTGAGCCCCAATGTCCCTCCACTGACACCAGTGAAAGCTGGACTTAGGCCTTGGTCCTGTTTCGCAGGGAGAATTTTAACTGCAGATCCTTAGGCCCCGGGGACTGGGCTTGATAGCCCGATGGGTCCTTTCAGAGCCCCATGCTTACACCAACACTCTCCTGGGGCCACCAACAAACAATGGTGTCCACCTGCAGGGCACTGCAGGCTTGGACCTTTACTACCCCTCAGCCTCCCCAAGATCTGTGCTGACAAGAGGTCTTTACCACTTCAGAGGACTCCCCTTTGCCCTGAAGTCCTTTCTTGGCTCAAAGAGCAGATGCGGTACAGGCAACAGCAGTGCCGGCTTCCCCCAGCACTCACCTGGAGGGAGCAGCTGAACAAGAGGAGGAGGTGGTTCAGCCCTACTGATTTTTCCATTCTTCAGCCTTTTAGCTGAGTTGGCCTCAAAAAAGCACCAATTACTGCCACCTGTAGCAAGGGGTTTGATGATGGGGAGAGCTGTCAGCTGGGAAGTGGACTGACACAACCAGTTCATTTCACATAGGTCAGCAAACAGCCATCAGATTAAAATGATTTTTGTTCGCTATCGACCTGGGCTCGATTGGAACCAGTGACCCGGAGATGAAAGGCTCAGAAAGAAGGGTTTCTATCTGGTGTATGGTCACACATCACTTCTGCCTCCATCTCACTCATTTTCTTGTCCAAAACGCTTTCTTTTCTTTTTCTTTTCTCCACCCAAAAAATTAGAAATCCATCCTCTACTCTTTTAATTGCAATGCACCATATGGGGATCTGTTGAGGTTTTGTTAAGGCTTCAGTAATCTATTAGTCATTCTCCCCTTTGTGTTACAAAAGATCTATCCTTCAAGAGGCATGTATTGATTTCAGCATTTCTGCAGCTTGTTTGAATTTGGAGGGTACTTGGTGAAGTAAAGCAGAGCCTAGTTTGAAATCAACAACAGTAGCCAAATAGCACAAACAAGAATCAGTCATAGACATCAACATGCAAACTATACAAGGAAAAGTTAAATGAATGGGACAGGAGGTATGCTAGTAGCCCAGACCTGCTTCTTTTGGTGAATAAAGCAATGTTCTCTTTGATCTGAAATGTCTCTATCCGTTTTTAAAATACAGGCAACTCGTTAATTTTACCTTACCATACCATTCTCTCTCCTTTTTTGGTCCTTAGTCTCCCCCTACAACATATAAATGAAGCCGCTAACCTTTTTTTGTTAGAAAAAAGAATATATGCTGGGAAATTAATATGCTTAAAATTATTTTTGTGATAATATACTGTTCCACACCTTCTCCATTTATTATTTGTTAAAGTGAGCTTCCCTCTCATCTATGCTTAAGTCCCACTGTAATAATAGGAGCCTCAACATTCTCCTGAATTGTTGCTTATGAAATTCACAAGATGCTCACAAATCTTAGTTTTATGTTAGCACATAGTTAGTTTTCTTTCTTTCTATGTCAGGACAAAACAAATAACGGGACTCAAGTAAAATTTTAGAGCTTATACAAGTGATGCCAATAAAGATGTGGAACTCTGCAACGGTTCTCCTTGACATGATCATGACATTAATACCCATTTTTTAAGGATGGCAAAGAATATCTACATAAAAATGCTACATTCTCTCTTCTCCTAAATGAATAGTGCAAATATGGTAGCCCACTACTTAAATCAATGTAATTTTCAGGCATTCAGAACAAGGCATTTTTCTAGGACCATATTCCCCTGTAAAATTCATTATCTGTGATAAACTATTCATTTTGATTAAACCTGCAATCGGTCCCCTAAAACACTGGTTATTATCATCCTCGCTACAGTTCAGCAGTACCATCATCATCCTCACCACCATCATTACCATATGAATCACTGGTAATAACTGATTTTGTTGGGATAATTGCTTCTTTGTCATGTCTGCAGTTGCATTTCCAGCACATGGGTGATGGTTGAGAACCAGGAATGGGCAGCAGTTAATTCCTCCAGACACTTTCATTTAACCCACAGAAATCTGCTGGCACTAGCCCTTATTCTGAAGCTTTTAGAACTTACAAGCTTGAGCTTGCTAACACGCTGGTCTTTGGGTCTTTAGAGGGAGAATTCTTTCTCTTTTATGGAGAGTGAGCCCTTTACATTCAGGTTGTAATATGGAAAACACATAAAAATAGTCCTGGAAGGTACCTTGGGAGGTCTTCAAGTCTATAGCACTGCACCAAGGCAGGATCATCCCCCTTCCTGAGAAATATTTTCTATCTGCTTCTTTCAGACTTTTAGTGACACAAATCCCGCAACCACTCCTAATGATCCAGTTGGGTGCTCCACTGTCACGACTGTCAGAAAGTTTTCCTAATGTCCGAATAAGCTCCTGACCTGTGGATAAGGAGAGCAGTTTATTCTCTTCTTTACCGGAGACCTTTTGTGTATTTGAAGACTTTTATCCTAGTGCCAGTCAGACTCTTCTGAATGTGACCAGCTGAAATTGTTCAGCCTTCTCTCATCTTCTTTGGGCTTCCTCCAATTTCTGTGCATCTTGCTTCAACAGCTATACTCAAATTTGCACAGAAGCACCAATGGTGAGATAAGTACAGGACTGTCACACACACTGACAATACCTGCTGTAAAGTCAATATATATGTATAACATAGAGGATAAATTA
Organism: Melanocharis versteri; assembly: GCA_013397845.1. NCBI lineage: Eukaryota > Metazoa > Chordata > Aves > Passeriformes > Melanocharitidae > Melanocharis > Melanocharis versteri. The sequence goes on along the minus strand of VZTG01008989.1, from coordinate 1,169,450 downwards.
TAAAATTACATATATTTATGAAAATAGACAGAATATCTTCTTATACAAGCCAAATTAATACAGCAGTGGCATAATTCATTCAGAGTGTACAACAACTGCAGTCTGGCACAGTCCCGGCATGGGGCCAGTACCTGTGGCTTTACCAGTTGTTTTTCTTGGGAAGAACACTATTCTGCCCTTGAAAAACTGCTAGACCAGATATTTTTTGCCTCTTTCCTGGAGAAGTCACTTCCAGATTAGAAGATTTTGACCTGTTTTTGTCTAACTAGAACAAATTCTAGAAACAAGAATTTTTCTTATGAATTGTACAGCAATATTTTTTGCTGAGAGGTCTTATGCAATGGACTTCTGCGTGGTTTTTGCCCATCTCTTGTGCACACAAGAGTATACAGGATACCTTTTTGTATGGTGCTGTGTGATAATCTGCTTGTTCAGTGAGGTAACTGGACCCATGGCAGCTCCAAAGTGAAATCTGGGGCTACAGGGATGCTGAGCCTTTGCTAGGAAGTCCTGTTGAGAGATGCAGGAGAAACCACCTTAGATCCATGCAGCACTAATACAGCTGCATGGCTGCTAGAACAAAGTTTCCTTGGTTTTGACTAGGGTGTTAAGAGTTTGCGCTTGCCTGGAGTGTGGGCAGAGCGAGCTTGTGTCAGCCTACAAAGGTTTTTGCAGCCAAACCCTAAGCCAGTGATGCAGAGTCTAGGCATTTCTTTAATATGTTCTGATTCATTTCAAAAACTCTGTCCCCTGGAGCTTTTATGAAATACTGCCTAACCAGTTGTTTTCCAGCCTGAGTGCAGTACACCATCAGCTGTCCAAGGAGCTAGTTTATGGAAAAATATTCCATTTGGAGTGCATTGAGCTAAAAGGTGAATGTTTCAGGTTACCTCACGACAGACAGAAATGTGAATGGCTGTCACAAGTCTCCGATCTAGAAAGCCTGAAAACTTCTACACTGAGAAAATCTCCCAACTCTGCATTACTTATTCATCAACCAGTAGCTGGTTTGCAAGACCACAAAATCTGGTATTGTTCAACAGAGTGCTGATGCCTAAATATAACGGGTCCACAAATAGGACTCTGTAATGCTACAGAAACATAAACAACACAGGAGGCACTGCACAACACAACTAATGATGCAGTAGTTCAGGCTTGAAAAAGTGTTTATTGCTAGATGTTGTGCAATTCTTTGAAAAATGTACACATATCACCAAAGTCTCTTTATTATTGTGTTTAGTTCCCTTGCTGGCTTATTTTTAGGCACAGATTCTGTCTACAAGCTATTTTTGGGTAGGGACTGCATGGTATGTTCACCAAAGCAAACTGTGTGAACGCTGGGAAAGCGTAGTTTTGTTCAGCTTTCCTGACTATCTGCTGTGACAAGAAGTTTACTGTCTCTGGCTGAAGCATTAAAAATAAAAATGATGCATAATAATAATAATAGCAAATATTATTATACAACTAATATATACAACTATAGCCACTTTTGCTCTTTCCTCGTTGATTTGCAAGAATAGTTGTCTTCATCCCTTTTTACAATACTAAGTTGGGTTGCAGTTTTTTGCTATAAGAGGCACTAGTGCTGAAGAATGTGGTGACTCTTCTTAAAAACTAATAGCTTCCTCTAAAGGATATAATAAGAGACAAAATTTAGAAAATTGATAAGGGAAAGCCAAAGTTCAGTAAATTGGTACCTGGAATTGCTAAAGACAATGAACAGGAATTTTTAAACTACAGTAGGAACAAAATAAATTCTGTTGATGTGATATAAATATTAGGAGATGAAGATTACAAAAATGGATTACTTGGATGTGGAAAAATAGGTATTTCACAGCTTTTTTTTTCTTTACTTGATGTACCCCTTTTCATAATAGCTCCTTTTAGACACTGAGTTACTGGAAGACAAACAAGGCAACGTCTTTCAGTGATAGTCATTTATGAAACATCAGGGATCAGTAACTTACACACAGAAATTCAGAAACCACTGACTGACGAAATCTTCAGTTTGTTGACATTCAGTTTAAACTCACCTCAGTGCCAGATGCTCCAGCTGTAAAGACTGCAAAACATTCAAAGAGAGCAAGTAGGATGATTCAAGAAACAGTGACCCAATTAGCCCACCATTTATCTGAGGGGGAACAATGCTTAGACTGGTAAAGATTTTAATCAATAAAAAAATTAGATGATGGAAATATTTTTTTGATTAACATCACCAAAGAAAGCTGAACTTGCCAGATAACTGCCACCTCCTTTAGTGAGATTCAAAGTTCAACTTTTAAAGATAACCATGGAAATACAATATACTTCATACAGCATGGATGCTATGGGACACTAAGTAAGACTGAAATCCTTTAAAATATCACAATAGATCACGTTATAAACAGATTAATAGCTAGATATTGGCCTGTATGGAAAAGAAGGTGTCCCTGGGTAATTACTTTCTATGAGATTGTTCCTAGTGTGCTTGATGACAGCCAGATTCAAGCCTCATCCTGCTCATCTTGGAATAAAAAACTGCCCTTCTAAATATAAATTTACATACAAAGATCAGTAGAATCCTTGATGATACAGCAGTTCATATGGAGCAACGTGATCATGTGTCAGACAAACAAAACATCTTTAAAAGTGCAAAATGGTGCATACTTAGGAGCAAAGTAGGTGGGGCGGTCCTGGAAAAAGTGGGTTTGCCTCCTGGCATATGACAATTTTGGAGAGGGGTGGCACTTACAGTGGACAAGCTGCTTGAGCTATGGCAAAGGGGTCAAAGCAGTCCTCGGGTGCCTGCACAGGATTTGCAAGTGACAGTAGTCAATCCTCACTTAATAGCCAAGAAAGGAAGTGGCTTTCACTGAACACCTTAAGGAGTTCAACCAGTTTATATAGTCAAAAAAAATTAAATATAGACACAAGTTTGAGAAGAAATCTACATATTTTTTACAAGGTGAAAATGTCAGGTTCAGGAAGGCCAAATCACGCAAAATTAACATGGAAGCAAGGCCCACTCAAATGAGAAATTAGGTACATGTTTTTGAAACTTAAAGTCATTAAAATACTGGCACAAACTACCACAGGAGGTAGCCGTTTCCTTTTTTTTTTTTTTTTTTTAATTTCTACTCATTAAAGCAGGATGGGTGATCTGTTTTAATCAAGTACAGGTAATTAGGCGCAATATGGGAATAACTGGGAAAAATATGATGGCATATGGTATGCAGAAAGTCAGAGCAGATGATCTAAAAATCCCTGTGGTCTTTGACTCTGTGCAATTATGAAATCTGTCTGATCAAATTTAGTGCTAGCAAAGTGCAGACCTCCAAATCCAGCCTTGGCCCAGGACTGTCTTCAATGTCTTTGAACCCAGGCAGATCAGCCTGGTGTTACCGTAGGCATCTCAAGTGGATGGACTCACTGAAGTAACGGAATGTTGAAACTGAACAAGTTTACAGTACCTACGAGCTGTGACTGGGTCTGGGTGTGCTGAAGAAGGAGGTAGGCAGCAGCAGATGTTTACCTTTCGGCAGTGACTGTATACAGATACACTGTACACAGTGGTAGGCCACATCTAGAAATCAGCAAGACCAGTGGGAGGATTCTTGCTGATTTAAGTTGATTTAGGATTACGCCAAACCAAGGCGATGATATTTCCACTTATTTAAATAGGAACAATTCAAACCCAGAGGAAGTGATAAAGGGTTTAATATAAATACGACACACATGCTGCTAATGGAAGTTGATGGTGCAGTCATTCTAATTCAGCAGCTATTACGCGCTGAATGCTCCTCTCTGACATGTCAGAGGTATTAGGCTTTTAAATGTTTACCATACTGTAGACTCATAGACTGCAATGTCATCTTTGCTGTTACCTGTGACACAGATCCCAGCCTTTGATTACGAAAAAGCTGCGGGGGGAAATACTGCAAAACTAAAGAGCACTTAGGGTCAGGCTCAAGCTAACAGCAGGCACAAACCACCAAGCCCAGACTGACACGCAGGCCCCTCCCTGCTCCCCTTGATGCCATGGAGCAAATGGCCTTAGAACTTATGATGGCAACAGGACTGTCTCCTTCCATCCGAACGGCACTCCAGCACATGGTGTGGTGTTGAGTCAAGCTGCCCTCTCCAGGACTTGCCAGCAACACTCCCTTCTCCTTCATTTTTCATCCAAGGAATGTATTAAAACTAACCAAAGCCATCTCCTTTAGCAGGCACTCAGTGTCTGCACGTTAAAAAAAATGAATGAGTTAAAGGCAGGACATCAGACACGATGTTGAATTTCCTGTCTTTTGTGGTCAGTATCTTACAACACTCAGACATTATTTCCAGGCAGTAGTGGAGAATGATATAGGTTTTGTATGTATTAATGATTTTAGTGAATGTGGGGGCTAGTCACTCGTGTGTGCAGTTTTGCTTTTTAGGATTTTTTTTTTCATGTTCTGTTGTTCTTGCTGCTGCAAACACTTGTGCCTGGAGAAAAAAAGAATTAAAACGGGGGAGGAAAATAGATCAGCCTCTATCAATTGGCCTGTTCAGCAAAGAAGGAATAGATTTTACTCTAATCTGTACCATTAGCATAACAAGAGAAATGCTGGAGCAGTTGTTAATAACAGCAAAGAGGTTGTTTAAGTCAAGCATGTGTTTCAGCTCCACGGGCTGATTAATCTTGTCACCATTTTTTTTTTGGTGGGGTTTTTTTTTTTTTTTTTTAACCCCCCCCCCCTCCCCCTTTCCCCCCGGTAAAAATTTTTGTAAAAAAAAAAAAAAAGAGGCAGCAGAATAGCCACGTCCCCGCCTTCAAACCTGTCTCTGTGTCTACCCTTACTTCTGCCTGGATTAGTCGACATAAAGCTGTTTTCTACAGGCAGGGCCCTCAATGGCAAGTTAAATTCAGACAGATTGTGAGGAGTGGAGAACATGGGCCTGAGAAAAGGGACCCGGCTCCCGCCCTGACCCCGCTTTGTTCCCCCGCCGTGGTCACCTGCCACCCCGCACAAAGGCCCGCGCCGCCGCCGTGCCGCGGCCGCCGCCGTGCCGCCCTGACCCGCCATGGCCCCATTGGCTGGCGCCCCGCTGTTGCCGGGGAAGGAAGGCCGGGGAGAGGCCGGGAAAGGCCGGGAAAGGCCAGAGCAGGCTGCAGGAAGGATCCCGCGCGGCCCCGCTGCCGGGCGCTGCCGCAGAGGCCGGGTGGAGGCCGCCGGCTGATGCCTCGTGGGCGGTGGGAAGGAGGTGGCTCATGGCCCTGCGACCTGGGGCGAGCACCTGGGCGGCCGCTGCCGAGGCGGGGTGGGCGATCGCCCGGGATCTGCTCCTCTTGTGACCCCTTCCCCATCCAATACAGGCCTCCCCTGCCTGTGCTGTGCCGCGTTTCCAGCTCTGTCTGGCGGGGCGGGAGCTGGAGCCGCCTGGCTAACCCCACAGCAAACGGAGTGGGTGAGCAGGGGCAGCCGGCAGCTCTCGCTTGCCACCCGGACCTGCCTGCACACAGCAGGGGCCCCTTTCTCCTTTGCAAACGGATCTGCTGGCAGTGATGCTGCAGGGAGGGGGAGAGACAACAGCTCCTCACCTAAATACCCTGCATACCCATCCTAAAAGGAATTTTGTCCATACTTGTTCCTGCCGCTGGAACAACAGGGAAAAAAATCACTGCTGCCTTCCCGCAATATTTCCTGACAAGCGAAAACGTTTATACACAGGTTTTTCTGTAAAGGTGCCAGTGCTGCTCTTCACTCAGGGGAGCTGCTGGCAGGCTGACTGGCGCTGGTTCAGGTGGGGCTGGTGCCCCTGGCTGGCACCTCTCACAGGAGCCGTGCGCTGGCTTCAGCCAGGCCACGAGCAGAGAGTGGCAAAAATGAAGAGCATCAGAGTCTGTATGGTTGGCCTGAAACTGGTAAAAATATCCAGTGAGGCTCGCTGAAGCCATGTTATGCCATGAGGGTGCAAATCTCTTTCTGTTGAAAGCAGCGCTTATGTGCCTCCTCACATCACATCTGGGGTTTGCTGTGTATTACTGGAGATCTTGGGAAGGTCACAGTGCCCTTCGTGACGGGTTTTACCTTGGTTCACCTTGTTACAGGAAATAATAAACACAGAGCTCCTCCTGCAATAAAAGCTGTCAGTAGAGGATCCCGTATCTTAATGGCAATAGCAAAATATACAGTAGTGCCTCGGGGAACTACAGGCTCAGGAATGGTGGGTGGTAGGTTTGCAGCAACTGAGCTCTCACAGCCAACCTGGGAAGAATCTGTAGCTTCAAATCTGTCGTTCAGAGCATTTGTATGTTATAATCCTGTTCAGTATCAGAAGTCATATTTTCTGGCTGCTGAAATAATTTTACTGCTTTCTGCCTATGGATATAAAATTTTTTAAGAGTGGATCATACATAATTTGTACTTGTGGGTTCCTTCACCTGCACGCTTTCTCATCCTCCATTTTTAAAAAAGAAATAATTAATTTCTCTGTGCAAATGGACCTGTTTAGATTTTGTAGCCATTGTGGAGACTAGGTGCTAAGTCCAGGGATCCAGCTATAGATAGTCTGTGCTTCCCCAAGCTTATCTAAATTTAGTGGTAGGAAAGCTGCAAGTGAGTTACCCAGACATGGTTTTCCTTCTGTTATCTGTTGCCTGTGGAAAAAGGATTTCAGACTGTAGAGAGGACCTCAGTCATGGATTCAGCAATGTATTTTAAATAGTCTTAACCAGCAGCAACTCGGCAGATCTGCTGTGTAACATCATACCTGGCTTAGCCTGTAAAGTGCCCTTATTCTCTCTAACCTTGTACATGCACAGAGAGGACATAAACCAGTTTTAAATCAGATGTCCTCATTTAAATTTATGGTAAAACTGAAAATGGACCTTAAATAACTTGCAAATATGTGAAGGCTAGGTGAACTGGTGCTAAAGAGAATAGAATGTCTGTACTTGTTCTCCATGTTCCTTCCATGCTGGTACTGCACTTGGCCTCATTGGAGCTCGCAGTGTAAAAACACTGCTGAAATAGCACAAGTCCCCATTTAAAATAGAAACCACAGAGATATTAAATGCCACAATTTTTCCTTTCCTCAGTATTTTCCCCCCAAAACGTAATACAGGTGATGCAAAATATAATACAAATGAGACTAATAGAAACAGTAGCCAAATGTCGTCTTGTAAGTACTTCTCTGATATTTGCTGTGTTACCATGTGCTGTATTGCACTGCCTGACAGTTCCTTGAGACTAGGCGGAAGGAGAGATGATGATTTGGGGAGTGGGGGGCTTAGTTTTAAAAGCCTTCTTTACAAGTTCTATAGCTGTTTTTTCTCCCTCCCTCTCGCTAGTATTTTGGTCAGCACTAAAATGGATTTAAAAATTCAGCTAGTTATCATTAGCTGAGTCAGCCACTTTTCTTACTTTAACTACTATGAAATTTTAAAAGTACCTCTGAGGGGATTTAGGTGTGATTTTATGTGTAGTAAGTAGCTCCAAATTAATGAAAAGTTAAAAAGAAGGGGGAAAAAAAGAGGATAAGAGATGCATGAATGCATTTGGGGAGATAAAACATCACTTGTGATTTATGTATTATAGGGAGGGATACTTACAATGCTTATGTGGATATAAAAATTGCCATAAATACAGATGTAAGTGATAACTATATTATTTGAAAGTCCACAGTGTTACAGATGATTTGCGGGGAATGGGAGTGACGCATACATACGAGAGGTGAGATGTCTATTTTAATAGCACCGGTTCTCTACGTGAAGATTTATGTGGAGAGAATTGACTTAAAAAATCCAACCGCTAGGAACCTGGCTGTCTTTTAAGTGGGTTTTGGTCAGAAGGTACATAAGGGCAATAACTTTACAGAATTGTAAACATGGTTTTACTAGTAACATCTGTTGCGCTTTCTTTCTCCTTGCCCCATAGTGGGCTATTCTGAGCTGACACCAAGGATATTGTCGTGAGTTAAAAGTGGCTCTCTGGAGACGGGACCGTTCTGCGCTTCCAGTCTCATACTCTAAAAGTTCCCAGGAGAAGCGCTTGACACACTAACTGTTTGACAGAAGGACAAGGCAGGATGACAGCTTGGGACGCCTATGTCCATCAGAAGTCGCAGTCTGTATCCCACTAGCAGAGGGTATTTAAAGATCAGACACATAAATAATAGCATTCACACACATTTGGTTACAATGCTTAATAGCCGTATCAGGAATCAGGAGAAAAAACAATGCATCCTTTATAGTATTTTTAAAGGAATTAAAACTGCTAGTTGGGACATTTTTTGCTTTTTGTATCTTTGTTTGTTTTTAAACCTTGACTTAATGCCAAACTGTCATTATTTTAAAAGCAAAAAAAAAAACCCAAACCAAAACAACCTAAAAAAAAAAAATCTGCTTCATTTTCCCATCCATTGCAAGCTCTGAAGCTTTTCCTACCAAAAATGGTCCAGCCTGTTTCTTTTTATTTTAATGGTTTGATGCATAGGAAAAGGGTTAACTGCATAACTCAATCACACAATATCTTAGATTACAGATAGCCTGCAAGAAAAGGTTTTGCAGCGTGGTAATAACTACCACTGCATCGTGGGAACAGGCTGTGGCAGACAATGATGGAATTGACAATGGTGCATACAAAGGCCACCTTTGGGAGAAACCATATCTCACAGCATGCTGGGAAAAGTGAGAAATAGTAGCAGATGCTGTCAGGACTATAAGCAACAGATGCCTCCTGGCCAGCGTTCAGCCAGTACAACCAGATCACACCATTCATAAGCAGGGAACATTTTTTTTTCTCCCTCTCTTTGTAGGAGGGAGGTAGCAAATACAAATATTGCAGAGGAATTAAAAACAGCAGATGGTGGCAGCAGGATTTGATGAGATCAGGGTCAGGTATGGGTATACATTTGGTAGTGGCATTAATCATCCTTTCCCTTTGGGAACTGAAAGTTCAGGCCACTAACACAGCATTAAATTGACCACCTTCAGGTTATGTTTTACTTACCCAGTCACCCTCAATACCCCCTTGTCATCCTCCCCCCTCTTGAACAGCATGGCCACATAGCTCTCTCGTGCAAGGCTCTGGTAGATTTAAGAGAGTTTAAAAGAACATATGTTCAATATTTGGTTAATTCAATTTGTGCTTAAATCATTAATAAGCCAGCCAATCCTGAACAGGAAACGTTAAAAGCCTCCTATTAAACCCACTGCATTATCTCTCTCTCTCTCTCTCTCTTTCTCTCTCTCTCTCTCTCCCTCTCTCTCTCTCTCTCTCCCTCTCTCCCTGTCTCCCTCTCTCTCATGCCAAGCTGGTTGTTTTCACCTACAAATGCTCTCTGTTTATTATCTGCTTGAATATATTTGGTCACCTTTCATCTTCCATGTATTGCTCGAAACATTTAGCTTATAGCTCCCATCGTAAATGCTCCAAAGGAAATGAGGTAAATAATACAGCTCCCTTGGAAAAACAAAGTTGGAAGTGTAAATGAGCTTTCTTGCATGGGTTGCTCAGTGCATTGGGTTCAATACAGTCAGATCATTAAAGGAATGTAAATGAACAGTTCATTTTTGAAAGTGACACAGATTCCTTTTCAGAAGCTCGTTTCAGATTTTAGTTTTAAGAGTGATTTGAACGCATTACAGGTCTCTGCGTGAGGACTTGTCAAACCTCTGAGATAATTTTTCAAAACCAAAGTGTATTTTCTCCCAGTCATTGCTCTATTACTGGATTGTTGAGTAAACAGGATGGTGATGACGGCATAATCATTCCAGTGCTAGGGTTGTGGGTTTATTTGGCAATTAGAAGAACAACAGTCCAGTAATTAGAGGATCTGCGTTCTAGCATTGTCTGTGATGCTGGTTTCCTCACCTTAGGTAGGTGATATTTTTTCCATTCCTCAGTTTTCTCTGTTGTGAAATTGACATTTTCATTATACCCGCATCAAAGGAGTAGTGTGGATGGTTAAACAAATTATTCTTCATTTGCCCAGTGAGTTTCTGGAGTCTGAAAAACATGCCCAGTAGGCATGTTGTGTCAGATGCCAAAGTCTGACAGTAAGGCGCTTGTAATCTGAAACTTTGACACATAAAATGTAGGTTCTGAAATTCAAGTTGCAGGAGAGGTGAGACTTGACTTCCCTTTATTGAATTTCTTTTTTCAAACTCTGGCCTCAGGCTTGTGCAGAGTGTTCTGGGAAGACACCCAGCATTGCTTCAGCACCCTGACTATCCACGCCAGTCGACCTTCCTGGCCACCCAAAGCATTGATTTCCTAGAGACATAACAGGGTATCTGGCAATGAGTTGTGGGTCAAATCAGGTCCTCCAATAAAACCATCAGATTTAACTTGACATGATTTGGTCGATATTTGCTATGTGGATGATAAACTTCCGCATCCTCATTAGAGGTTTTTCTTTTAATTCTAATTCTAGAATTCATCCTATCCATGCTGGGGATAGACTGGAGATTAGGGAGGTACTATTTAATTTATTAATCTGTCTGTTGCATAAATATGCTGAGATGAGCAGGAATGAAGAAGATATTTTGTGCCCAGCAGGAGAAGAAAATATTTGCAGTCTCCTTTTCATATGTTTTCCTTCTCCCAGACTGTTATCTTCGACATCATCAATTCACTTGCCTCAGGGTCTACTCCTACTAAGGCCAGGTGACTCATCACTACTGAAATGGTAAAAAGCCTGAGCTTTCATTATCCAACATACTCTTCTGTTGTAATTATTTAACAAAAAATGAGGGAAATCTGTGTTGTTAATGGGAGATTGCACTGGAGATAGATGTTATTTCCTGCTTACTCTAGCACACAGAGTACATGAAAAATGAATTGTCTCCGTTAAAAGGCAGAGGGTGTAAAATGAGCAGAAGGGAATGATATTTTTATGCTAAATCATTTTGCAGAGCTGTGGGCCAGATGGGACAGCTAGAAAATTTAGTTTGACCTGATGTTTATCAGAAAAGATTACATTTTTTCCAGTTACCTTTCTCTCAAGCCTGGTTCAATGCATGCTTGCCTAAAGCACAGCTTGTGCTCTCATGATGCACAGGTTATTATCTAATGAAATTCACAGCTTTGGGATATTAATAAGTAAAATAAATGAAAAAGCAGTAGAGACCTGTATGGATAAAAAGATTACCTACATGAATGTGATCCAGTCTTTTATTATGAATGATAAGGCTCTTCTGGGACATTAACATTCAAGGTATCTACAGCTACAATATTGAGGGGTTTATGACACATTTTATTATTCTTTTGAAGGCTTTGGCTTTGACTACTGTATTTATGATACTGGCAAAGTTATGAGAGAGGAGTGTTTATTCTGTTACTGCTGCGATATCCTGCTATATGGCAGGCCTCTACTGGATCTTATTGGAGGAAATGTTTGTATCACAATCTGGGCAAGCACTCAGTTTACAACTACCAGCAGCTAAATGTCTGCAGAGTAGCATAATCAAACAGAGTGCTTTTACTGGATGGATATGGTTCCTCTGGCTGAAAGAAACCAAGCAACCATGTTGGCTTTGACACCTTTGAAGTTTTGAAATGCACATGATTTTGTTGTACAAAGTGTCTGACTGAAAGTGAATTTTTGTGGAGTCTAAACAAGACCTTTCTTTTCCAGAGGTATGGATAACATTCTAAACTAATCCCTAAACCAGACACTACAAAGCTCTGTAAATACAAATTTGAATGATGGTGTTTTGGAATCCACACTGAGTTGTGGAGCCAGCTGTTCAGAAGTGGGGAAAAAATTGTCCTGAATCCTGGACTTTGGGGTACTGAAATCTTGCAAACAGGGTAATAGATTTCTTCTCCTGAAATAACTTTGCTTTTAATAAAATGACATGCTTAAATGTGTTGTCTAATTGATCCTATTCCATACTACCCTTCAATATGGTAAGAAAGATGTTCAGTATTAAGTGCATGCTTCCTGGCCCATAAAAAGACATTGGGGACTGGCAGCAAAGACATTTCCCGGCAAAGAAGGCAGAGCCATGTCCAGGGTGGTGCTGATGGGGTTTGCAGCATAGAGACAGAGATGAATGTAGTCAAGGATGTGGGCAAGACAAGACACGTCCGTGCTCCAGCAGGAATATGGGGATGCAGCTTTGGAGACTTCGGAGCGACTGCAATGCTCTGTTACTCTGGCAGAGTGCAATCCATGTTGAAATACAGGTATCTAGAGTTACCTCCTCAAAGATATGGCCTCTATTTAAAAATACTGAGCTCCCTTTTAGCTTATACGGAGGTAACCAAAAGCTTTTTAATGCCTCTGTAGATCACGTCTTTGATTGAAGTTCTAACAGCTGGATGAAGCTCTGACCTCCCACATCTGTCTCAGATGATCAGCAAGATCCATTCTTTTAATTTCCAAATTGAAAGAGAATGGCTTGTTTGAGAACTTTTTTTTTAATAGCTAATTTTGTGTGGTCAACACAATTCTTTTCCCTTGCTCTTTCCACAGACTTTGAAACTCCTGTGATTGCTGGTGAAAGCAAAAATTAAAACCCAGATCTTTTGAAGCCTGACCAAGCTTGTGTATTTGTTTTCCTGCTAGTTTTGGGATAAATCTTTCCACCCAATAGGAAGTTCTTTTGTTTTAACTTTCTGTCTCGAGGAGCCAATCATCAAACTTCCTCCAGTGCCCACAAGTTCAGCTGTCATTACTCCTTTCTTCTGAAATGACTAATTTCCATCACTCCATGTCATCCATGAATGGGAAAGCAATCAGCACCATTTAGAGAGAAAAACCACTTGAGCTGCAGGATCCTTTTCCCTCTGTTGGCTGATTGTGATTTCATATCTTTTATGTAAAGCAGACTTTCAGAGCTGTTACCTATTTAAGGAATTTTTCAATTAACATTTTTTTTCTTCAAGAGTGACCAGGGCCTTTCGATTCCATCACAAAGGATTGGCTTACTTTTCATATAACGCTGTGCTCAGCTCAGTTCCTTCATCCTGAAAGTCTTTTATTTGGCAGTGATAATTTAGTTTAAACCCTCACCAATCAATAGCTGATCAATGCACAGCAGGAGAGGATTTCTATTGAAAACCCATTACACTTCAAGAGACTGAAAATTTCTCAATTGAACAAAAAGTCCTCCAACCTTATTCAAAATCTGTCTAATTGGCTCTTAGTTAAAAACAAAAATAAGCCTAAAAGGGGAAGAAAGTTCCATATGAACATTAAGGAGAGACTGAGGTTAAGGGCTGGTCCTGAAAGGTAATGAGAACCTTTAGTTTTGGAAGAACTTGGTCTATCAGGACATGCTAAGGTTAGGTTCCAGTGTTAAAGTGCATATTATGAAAAAGGTTATATTTATTTTTAAATGTTTGCATTAGGATTTTATTTTTCTGGAGTGTGAATTATATTATTTCTGAATAATAAGTCCTTCATAGGTTTTCTGCTTTCACAGGAGAGGGCAAAATCAAATCCCAAACAACGTGTGTAATCCATTTTTGCTAGCTAGTTGTTCTCCTAACCAGGGAGTATCATAATCACAGGGTGTAAATATTGTAAAGCTGAGCTCAACAGTACTTGTGATGTAGAGGTCTGTGCTTTCCTGCAGAATGATCTTCAGCTTTCTCCTGTGCTGTGAACCTCATGTAACTGACACTGTGGGAAACTTTGTCATTTATTTCTGTGTCATCACTTCTCTGTCCAGCCGAGATCACAGAACCACACTGATAACAGTTTTACGACCATTTCTGAGGTTGCTCTGTGAAATGCCCATTGCAAACTCCTGTTTTGGCAGGTGCTGATGGTATCCTGCTCTGATTTCTCACAGTTCCGTCTGCATCTCACTCCTACTCACTCCTGTGCTACTTCTCTCCACTGTCTCAAGCAGATGAGGCGAGACATCTCCTCAGCTGCAAGAGCACGTGCTCCTGGCAAAACCAATAGCTGTATCTGTGCCCCAGCTGCATGACTGCTGCCACAGAGCAGTGGTGGCTGCCTCCTGGCCTCAGAACGAGCAGAAGTACCATGAGTGCACCTGTGCAGGCGGTGCCCCAAGGAAGCCTTCTGCTGAGGGTTACCTCTCTGAACACTAAGGGGATCCCCTATTCTCCTAGTCCAGGACAGGCTGTGCCCCAAGTCACCTCCCTGAGGAATCAGTAATAGTTGCAGGCTTCTCAGAGGTGCGGGAAAATTGTACTTCTCCACGTGATCTGCAGACAGAAGGGAACACTTTGGTTTCTCGTCTTTAACCCCACTGGGCAGCAGATACTTGGGCTCTGGGTTTGCTTTGTCCAACCAGGACAACCCAGAGGCCCCGCAGAGCACTGGTATCCTCTTTGACCGCTCCTGCAGTGGGTCTCCTGATGTAGTAGACCTCATGTCAACGAGAAACATTCTCCTCCCAGCTCCCCTTTCTTGTAACCCATGTCCTCTGGAACTACTGATAACTCCAAACTGTGAGACCCACACCAGACTCACCAACAAGACCTGAATGTCGTTTGTGTCACAGTGCAGGTTGAAATTGCTCCTCCTAGTTTGGCATGATCCAGAGATGGACTTAGGTTCTTCTGTGTGGAGTTAATGCCCCAGTTTTCAGGCTAGAAACATCTTTTTGAAGAAGATCCTTTAAATGCCAGAGACAGATCAGACAGATGTTAGGTAAAATGAGGAAGCATTTCAAGGGATCCTGTTTCCAGACTTCAGTCCCACCTACAGATCCTCTTGGACTGAAATAATAGTAATGTAACAGTAATAATAGCAACAGAAATAACAGTTGCACATGATGCCTACTTTTCAGTAATTTACTCAGGAAATCACACTGTAACACTGGTTCTTGAGCAGTTTTTGCGGGAAGTGAGGTTTCACAGGCTGTCATTTTAGTGCTCTCGATCTTCTATGACACTTTCTCACCCATTAGCCAAAATTTACTTTGTAGGGTGATGTTTTGCTTTATTTTGCAGAAGAATTGGATGCCNTCTCTCTCTCTCTTTCTTTCTCTCTTTCTCTCTCTCTTTTTCTCTCTTTCTCTCTTTCTCTCTTTCTTTCTCTCTTTCTCTCTTTCTTTCTTTCTTTCTCTCTTTCTCTCTTTCTTTCTTTCTCTCTTTCTGATTTAGCAGCAATCAAATAAAGCCTCTGACATTTCCAGGCATGCAATCTTCCATACTGATATAAAATAGTGACTATCAACTTTGTACTTGTCTTTCTATACACTGAAAAAATTCCCAGTCTAAGCTGCTCCAATGATGATTAAAAAGTAGATAAACAAGCATAAGGAAGAGCATTTATTTTGACAAGACAAAGTTTTGGCACCTTTACCCGCACTCCCTAATCTGTTAACCTGAGCACTGGCTTCAGCAGGCTCCTGGGACGAGGTACTATTCAAGAGGGCAGACTGAAAGCCCTTACTTTAGTTCTGAGTAGTTAAAATCCAAAAAGGTGCATTGTGCGAGTAGTCCTTTCATAGCCCCTGTGCCTTTAATGATAGCCATTTCTCCTTATTGAACCTTTCTTCTCCTTTTCTTCTCTGTTCCTCTCTCTTCCTTTAAAGGCTCCTTTGAGTAAGTGCTGTGCCTCTTATTTTTCTTTTCCTTTTCCTGCTTCCTCCCTCTTATTTGTTTAAACCATTCCCTTGTTCATCTGCTCTCATTTTCTTTCTGCCTTTAACCCCCCCATTTCAGAATTATTCTCTGTTGGTTTTTTTTTTTTTTTTTTTTTCTGTGTGGGTGTGAGCACATTCTCCTGCCTTATCAGCTCTCTGGCCCTTTCTCTACAACATCTGAGTGGATGCTGGAATGATCTTTAGCCAGAATCTCCCTAGGGGTCTCAGTCCCAGGCTCCAGAGCTTCTGAAATGAGATGGAAAAAGAGAGACACCCTGGCAGCAGCTTGTCCCTAATGGCCAGATGGCCAGCACTCACATTAATACAATATCAGGCATTGCTGTAGTTCTGCCTTGGAAACTGCTTGCCTGTGCTGGCATCTTCTCACACTCCTCTGACAGCCATGCCAGTCCCAGCACCCTCTTGGGAAAAGAAATGGAAATGACCACATAAATACTTTGAATTCAAGTCACTGTGCAACAAGAATCATCTAATATTTTCATGCGTGAATGTTTATGTTATCCCCTCCCCCTGCACACCCTCCCTTTTGTCCCCCTCCACTTCCATTATACATTGTCCTTTCCTGTATGTTTTGCTGATACTGAATTCAGCTCCCTTGCAGCCTGAGACTGATGTTTTTGAATTTACCCTAGCTTTCATGTGTACATCCTTTCACACTGTGCTTTGTCGGGTGGGACACCAGAAAGCAGTTGCACATGTCAGGGCTGGAACTATCTACAAAGGAACAGTGAGTTGTTAATGTTTGGCTGCGGTGAGGTGGAGGAACAAGCAGGCAGTACCTTTTTTTTTTTCATGACCTTGTAATACCGTGGGGCTTTGCTTTGTGCCATGCCATTCCCAGAAAAATACAGATGTGGAACAGAAAGTTTTGTGGCTGATGGCAGATCAGAGGAGGCAGAGGTGGAAAAAAGCTGTCGAGTGCATCTGCACTTGCAACCACTCTTCCTTGTGCCATCAGGAGTGCATGACTCAGCCTACCTCCTGGCCAGAGCTGCCCCTGTGGGTCTAGATTGCCAAGAACTGTGCTGAACACGGTGCAGCGTGAGCAGGGCTGCCTGTAGGGCTCTTTTTCCTGGCCTTCGACAGGGTATGTTTTGGTTCAGCTTTGTCTCTTGTGAGCTCAGACTTGGCCTGCTGTAAAGAAACGCGTGTTTGGTGTCACTGGAATGTCCAAGCTGCAGTTGTTGCTCACTCCAGTGTGTCGGCTTGTCTGTGTGCAGCAACCTCCATCCTGTGTGCCGAAGGAGGAGAGTTACCTGCCTGTGTGGGAGCGTTGTGTCCTCTCACGGATCCTGGAACTTCCCACATGCACGTGTTGATATGGGTGGGCAGCCCGAGCATGTAGGAGCACCCAACACCTCAATTCAGCATCAAAGCATAAACCACTGGGCAGCGAGCTGAAATGTGAGGCACACTGTAATTCCTCTAGAGGAGCTGTGCGTGGAGTCCCTCATTCCCGTTGGTAAGGGACTGCTCAGGTGGACATTCCCCTGCTGGTGTGAATAGGGGCACCACCCAGTGCTATGCATGCAGCTTTGTTTGCTTTTTAACCTCTGCTTGTCTCTTGCTTGTCTGTCTCCCTGACAGCTTTCTAATCTTTCCTG
Source organism: Melanocharis versteri (assembly GCA_013397845.1). NCBI lineage: Eukaryota > Metazoa > Chordata > Aves > Passeriformes > Melanocharitidae > Melanocharis > Melanocharis versteri. Next base: position 1,152,287 of record VZTG01008989.1, on the reverse strand, counting down.
GTTTTCTTTTACTTGGAGTGGAAAGGGGAGGGAGACTTAATCCTATACCGCTTCCTTTTTTTTTTTTTTTTTTGGGTTATCCTTTCTTTTTTTGNTTTTTTGTAGGATAATCCTTGCTTGTTTAGGATCTGACCCTGTTCCCATTGAAGTAAATCCCAAAACTCCTATCTCGTTCAATGAAAACAAGAGTAGACTCTAAAACCATTACTGTTATTAATTACATTACAATGATGCTAAATGCAACTGCTATGATTACTATGTTTTCTACAACTATTAGTATTGCTAGTATTGTTATTGCAACTAATAATATGGCATTGCCTATTTATTTTCTCTTTGGAGCTCTTTGTCAAGGCTGGGAGCAACCTATGCACCTTAAAGGATTTCTGGTTGAGAAGACAGAAATTATTTGGTGGGAATCTAGTCAGGAAATTACCTCTTATGCTAAAAGAGGCAACAGCATTTAGTTGAGTTTGCATCTGGGGAGTGTACAATAGCTGGAGTTAAAAAAGGTGGAGGCTGAAACAAATAGAGCTTGGCAGATCTGGCTCAGCTTTGTTGAAAATGTTTATGAGCCTCTGAAGTGGCTTGAATGTCGTAGGTCTAACCAGGCAGTGTTACCTTTAGACTTAGGGAGACATAATGAGAGGGGAGAACAGGTGGCCTGTCACTTTGTGCACAGAGGGTTAGTAAATATTTGTCTGCAAACAGGGCTGGCATTAGCACACAAGTCTGAGTGGGGCTTCATTAAACACAGTTTCTGCTTCAGATCATTAATTCATTTTAATTATGTGTCCACTGGTCAGCGTGGGTTGGGGCGGACATGGGAGAGACGTGGGAGACACGTGGGAGTCTGCAGGGATGCCCCGTGCGCGACAGCCGGAAGGGCACCCCCCGTGCACCCAGCCCACGTGCACCTTTCTCCTCCCTCTTCCTCTCGCCCAAGAGCTAACAAATTTTGCACAGGACATTTCCTCTGGGATTAAATAATGCCTGGCTGGGGTTAATGGCACTTGGCTGTGCTTCATGTCAGCAGCTCCACCTAGCTGGTCATTAATCCATGGCCTCAGGGGAAGTCCTGTATTTCAATTATTGTTGGATTAATGAGATTAGATCTAGTCTGTACCACTCAACACTAATTTTTTCATTTGAATGTTTTAAATTGGGTGAGTGATGGGGAAAAATTTTATGCTCTTAATATATGAAAAATTCTCCTGTATGTAAGCCGCATCTTGGGCCTTCGTTTGATTGAGGCAACACCCGAGGAGACAGCGGCTACTGAGGGAATCAGAAAGTGCAGGAAGGGTAAGGTCTGTGTTAGAAACAGAAATTGCACTAACCATGGCTGTCACATTAGAGCTGGTGCAATGGGCTGACAGTGAGTTCCACTTAAACACCAATCAATATTAATGGCAATGGAGAGAGCAGCTTCTGGCCTGAGCAGTGTGTGAAGTAGTTCTTGTGCATATTTATTAGGACATAAGTGTGTAGTACGGGATCCTCTTCTGCTGATCTAATCTGATTATATTGTCCAAGACAGCTAAATATATATCGATAATAAAAGCATATGCTGATATATATTGAACAACTAATATGCTATTTGATCTTCCTCTATGGTGGGGGATATAATTTCTATCTCTGGATTGCTGGGCTTGTCTATCTTTTGTTCATGTCTTTTCTCCAGGTGTAAGACAAGGTATTAATCAGCAAGTATTAATCTCAAGTGCTAACATATGTGCACCTTTGTATATGCCTATCCTGAAGCCGTTTGTGTTGGTCTTCTCTCCGTGTTGACCTCTGCCTTTACATTTCATGCCCAACAGTTAAAAGCACCATTGCTGCCCACTTTTCCTTCCTGCATGTTACTGCACACTGATGAGGTGCTGTGGTGTCCCTTCCTGGACCCCAGACTTGCCCTCCTGTCCTCTGTTCTTGGCTGCCAGCGGGCACAGACAGGAGATGCACGCTGTGGGCTCTGGGGTGCTGTGCAACACTGCACACTGACCCTTGACTTTGCTTAGAAAGAGGAGGGAAGCTCACTGATTTCTTTAAACTTCTGATGTGTTTTCAGGCAAAACTGAAGCAGCTGTGAGAGTTCTGTGAGAAGAAATACAATATAGGCCTAATGTTCTTTTCAAAAGCCTAACTAAAGACAGAGATATCCCCATTACAAATCAAAACGAGCAACTTCTGTCCAAAGACCGGATCATGTTAAGTATAAATCCACAGAGGGGTAAGGCTGAGAAATTGAGACTCATGTACGCCTTTAAATGTGAAGACTGCAGCACAGGGCTCTGTTTGACACTGCTTCTCCTTCTAGCCCTTGAAGCCTTCATGCAGGGGCCTCTTGTGGAAGGAAAGACGGAGGCATTGCCTCTCCGCTCAGCTTCTTCCTCAAGGCTGTCCCTCCCCAGCCTGGTGAGAGCACGGGATCAACTCCTGTGGGACGGGGGAAGGGACCAAGCCAGGTTTTCCACTTTCTAGGGAGGTGTTCCTAGCCCAAGTACACCACATCAGAAGGCCAGAAGAGCTGCTGACATTTGTCCTCCAGCTGTGTTTAAAGGATAAGAGGGTCCTGTTCAGTCCTGGGACATAAAGCATTGAGTCACTAGCCTTTAGAAGGGAAGTCAAGGTGGTAGGTAAGTGTGTGGTCTGTACCATCCTCAGTAGGGTGGTCAGAGATTTAAGACACAGTTTTCCCCAGCTGCTCTATGAGTCCATCATGGCATAAACTGCTTTGGACACCTGTGGGCAAAAAGTGTGCCAAGTGCCTGGAGTGTGAAGAGGCTCTGCACTTCCTCCTTCTTAATGCAGGTGCTGCCAAGAGTCCAAGGGCTGCGGAAATCTTACTGGGGCTGAGGCCAAAGAAGGGGAAATGAATGGACAGGAAGATTGGCCACCATTCCTTTCATCAATATGAAAAATTTCAGTTAAAAAATAGAAGCAGGTAAAACCTGCAGGTATCACGAGATCTCATCAGTGATCTTATCTAGCCCGTTGTCCTGTCTTGATAATGGTACTAGGAACTTGTGTTCATTAGAGGAAGGTCTATTAGTCTCCTCAAAATAGTTACAAAATAACTAATTCTGGCAATGTCAGTCATTGTCTGGATTACTCTGAAAGCCCACAATTCTGTATACCACATATATATATGGGTACGTAAAATGATTCTGTCTGCTGTAACCAGATGTCCCCATTATCCATGTTAAGGATAGAGGGCATCGTGAATTTTTCATGCAGAGTGATTTCCATTTAAGTGCTGATCTGGATAACATTGATCTGTAGTCCCCTGGTCATGTTATTATTCTTTCATAGACATGAACAGTTTTGATTCTTCCAAGGGAAATATAATTTTTTTTCTTTGCCTGTACATTGGTGTAATGAATAGGACACAGAAAGAAAAAGAAAGGTTGAATGGAGCAGGAAGCCTGCGTGTGACATAACAAAGAGAAGAGTTTTATAGAGAACTTTCTAAAAAATGCAAAATGTTGACCAGAAGTATCCTTTAGGAAAGTGATACATTTGATTATTATAGCCGTAACAATGAGCTTTAGTTACAGGAGTGGTAAATTGAGTATCTCACTGGGGACAAGGCTGCAGATTGGACTTCAACTTGGAAATGATATACATTCGAGTAAGCTGAATNCAGGGAAAGCAAGAAGAAAAAGAGAGAGAGATTATGGGGCGTGTGGACCATATAATGCTTGTGTTTGAACTTGATCCACCTGAGGAACCAGCAGGATGATATGGTGGGGGCCCACCTTGTCCCTTTCATCTTAAAATTCAGAGGAAGAAACTGTTTGCATCAAAATTTGGCCTCTCTTAGAGGTTTATTTTGTCATAATACTCATCTGTGCTAGACAAGGATGGGCAAACATCTACCTCCATGTAAATCATCTGCATTCTCAAACACACAGCAAACATCAGGAGAGCCGCTAACATGTGCAGAAAGGTGGGGGAACATGGTGAGGGAGAAGATCTTTACTATCTCACTTGAAAGTCAAACTGAGGAGAACAAGAAAGCCACCAGTCAGTTTGCCCAGGCCATTTTTTCTGGGTAGAGATGACAAATATCCATCTCACCTTATGACTGTGGCCCATATCCTGTGTGATGAGATGCTGCTGAGCAATGGAAAACAGCATCTGTGAGAAGTGTCCCACCTGCTCAGACTCTCTCGTATGTTAGTCACTGTTCCTGGCACTGGTTCCTCGGTGTCCGAGCTGAGCCCTTTGCCAAGCGTGTGGTGCAAGGCTTTGCCTGCTCTATTGCCACAGCAGAGCCAAAGCTGAGAGGTGGAGGGTTCTGTGGCAGGACTTAAGCCTGTAGCATCCGCCCACAGAGAAAAAGGAGCAGTGTGTTTAGTCTCTCACTCTTTTGTGCAAACATTCCCTGAAATCAGCGGATTTGCTCACTTCCACGAATTTTTCACTTTTGCTTCCTGTGCTGAGCGTGTTGTTTGAACAGACCCCTGGGTACCAGGTAGCAAGAGGGCTGAGGCAGTAAGATGTCCCTCCCTCTTTCCCCAGCCCCCCTTTCTTTTTTGGAAGCCACCAAATTTTACACAATCTGTTCAACTCATCTCCAGAGGTAAAAGACAGAAACAGTTGCCAGTTATGTGGGGCTCAGTGATCAGCGGTATCAATGCAGTCCCTTCATTTGCCTCCTGGCTCTGGCTTCCTGATCGGTATGGCCGTTAGCAGAGACAATGCCAGCAGAGCAGATGCAGAACTACAAACCACTGAAGGATGAAAGGGAAAGAGAAAAGTCTGTTTATTGCAGCCAGCTCTAAAGGGGGGGGGAAAAAAAGACCCAAACTCCATCCAATTAAATTTTCTAATTAAACTGGGGACACACACATTCTCTCCCTCTCGCATTCCCTTTCTGCACACACGTACACGCTCATGCACACGCGCATCCCAGTGCTTTCCTGCAGTGGGGGTCTTGCTGTGGAGCTCATCCTCCCCATTCCTAGTGGGGCACAGTATGACAAACAGAGGATCCTGGTCAGGCTGTAGAAATGACAGCGATTTTTTTTTTTTTTTAATGGAAAAACTTCACTGCTTCAGCAACAGTGTTTATGGGAAGAACAGCTGATAAGGAAAATATAGAAGAAGCAGTAAGGAAAAGAAGAAACAGTGTGAAATAAGTCAACCCCCCATGTTTTAATAGCAGAATCATAAAATTAAACAGACTCTCTGGAAGACTTAAACATTCTCTATGCTGATGCAGTATTTTGTTACTTTTCCAGTTCTGTGTGTGTGGCTGGAGAAATCCTGATGTGACTAGCTGAAAGTCCTTGGCCGTGCAGCTGGCCCTCACAGCTCCCTGCTTTGGCCCTATCACTGGGAGAGGATGGCTGGGGTGACACACTGCTGGAGCCAGCCTCTGCCAATACCACAAGAGCCTTCAGGGTAACTTTTTTAAAATATGGCTTGAAGATGGATCGATCTCACTAGAGCATTGAGGAACTCCCGTTCCCCCAGCATCTCTTTCCAAAATAGTTGCAAGGGAAATGCAGAAGGTCAGTCAATTTAGAAAAAGGAGAGCTGTAATAATACACTTGATAGTAAATACATCCAAGCTAAGCATGAGTCCCTCTGGTAGTTCAGCTGTGCTTTGAAACTGGCAAAAAATTGTCTTGAATTGCAACTTAAAAAAAATTATAGCCAAAACACAGTATATGATCTCGGACATCATTCGTCAGCAACAAGCATCTGTTGATGGGTGTCTTGGGACTTACCTCCATAAACATGCCACGTGCTGCTCAAAACAGGAACTTGAATTTTGCAGGGTTATACTGAAACACCAAGTGTAAATGAGAATCTGAATTAAAGTGTGGCCAACATGCTGAGAATAGCAGAGGCCAGGGCAGGGGCACTGCAGCAGATCATGGCAACACCCAAAGTTACAATCAAGCCAATCAAGCGCCGGTCACCTCCATCACTTTCCTTTGGGAGATCCCAGATGTTTCAAGTGTCCAGTCCCTGAGGGTGAGCCAACAAACACCAGGAGTGGTGTCTGCAGCATGGGGCTGAAACCTAGTGGGATGTTTTCACCACAGTTGGTGTTGCTGGTGTGGTGGAAAAGATGATCTCATATTTACAGAAGATTTGGGCTGAGATGAAGGTTAACTGGCAGGAGCTCCCACAAGGTGACACAAAGGGAATGACTGGCTACAGACAACAACCAGAGGGGCTGGATACAATTATGTCACTCCCACCATTTATGTATAAGAAGCTGTGATTTATGAATCAGGCTGAAAAGATGTCACTGGATATTAGGCTGCCCCTTGAGTTCCAAAGTAGCCTCTGTGTTGAAGACCTCATCTGGGCTTGATGATGGTGCTTGCGTGTTCACGCAGGACTGTGGCACCTCCGGGTGAGACAAGCCGGGTTGGGGGTACCATGATCTCTCCAATGGAAAGGCATCGAGACTGATTCTGTGATTTGCTTTCCTGCCTCAGTTGTCCCTTCTCACAGGCTCCATGGAGGAGGCTGGGGTTCAGGATTGGCACAGCCTAGTAAAACACTGGGCCCAACCTGATTGTGGGTTTTCTGTGTAGTTGATCCAAGTGAGTTAACATGGATTTGCAGACTTTTGGTTTTGTTCTAGTGAACAGAAAGCTTGAAACCACTCTCAGTTTGGCAATTTCTAAATCAAAATAGGTAGCGCCCCAAACTTTCTGGTTGTGGGCAGTTCTGTGTTCAGAACTGACACAACAAAATAATAAAACTGAGAAGTAAGCAGCAAGCCCTCATTAATAGGTCAGCACATAGGTGACCAGAAGTGAAACTGATATAAACTCAATATGCACTCAGCCTGTAGAATATGTTTTTCACAATCAGTCCCCTTTTCAGTCTTTCCAGCTGCCCTTCATAAAGTCTTTTACCTGAGCATCTGCTCAGGGGAAACTGCAAATTATGCCTGTTTACCATGTTCACAACATCAACCGATGAAAGTTTTTCAAGGACATATTAAACCTCTCTTACACTGGACACATCTGTTTATTGGGCGAATTGTCCTATGTCTCAGGATGTAATTCTGCAAAAGCTGCCAAGATCCTACCTTTTCAATAGGATGATGGATAGTAATTCTCTGATATAGGTGCTGATGTTCTGCCATATTAATCTCCAAGACTGACTCAGATTAGAAAAGTAGTTTTTGCTGACTGTCACCAGTGAAAGGAGGCAGATCAGAGGAGAAAAAAACAGTTGACCCAGTTTTCAAATCAGGACCAGGTGCCAAATTACTGTCTCTGAACATTCAAATGAGTGCACTGGTCTCTAAATACCTGTTTTACTAATCTAAAAGACACTTGAGGAATGTGTTGCAGGGTCAGGGTGCTGAACTTCATTGTCTGAATTTGAAAATGGGGCATTTCATCCCAGGAGTGCAGAAGCAGAAAGGAGCTCTGGTTGTCATCCACTCCAGTCTCAGAGCTTCACTGGCAGCAGCCAGGCAGTGTGCCTCAGGCAGAGGCTGAAGCAGAGAGACAGAACTCTAATTTTGGAGGGAAGGAAAGGCCTGGGATCTGGGGACAGGGCTGGATATAAGAGCTGCGGGAGGGATCAGACTGGGTTTGGGTGGTATGGCCATCTGCCCATGGGGAAAGCAGGAGTAGCGTTAGTTGAGTTTAATGGGAGAAATATTTAACAGCAGTCTTGGCATTTGGATAGGCTGTCACTTAATACCCAGGTAGCTGATCAAGCCACCTCCAAGATGCCTTTGGTCCTGAAAATCTGCTGTTCATACTTCTGACTCATCTGATCAGAAACAAGCAAATAGGATTTGTGCCACTGACATCTATGTGAACACACTGTCTGCACCACAGTTAGATAAGGGAGCTATTTTCTGAGCAGGTGATACTTTTGCTTATGTTTGTAAATATAAATGACTTATTTCTACTTAAGGTGATCAAATGCCTGTTGTTAGCTGTGTTGATCCATGCTGGTCCTGTAGATAGCCTCTGGCCTTTCCTTTTTCTGCATTCTTTTGGACAAATAGGAAAATACATAATTATTTTCTTTAATGTAGCTCTCTTCTGATTCCCGCTGACAGCGGGACCCCTGGATGCTTCTGTTCAGTGCTCCACTTCACCTCCTTGATGAGAAAGTGGTATTCCTCACCAAGAGCATGAGTTGCCCTCACCTTTCTGAGGAGTTTGAAATTACTTACATTTGAGGTCTTACAGGTATCTCTGTGGGGAGAACGGAAGTAGATGGACAGACAGAAAGATATACAGAAGAACAGTCTATGGTCAGATTAGAAAGAAGTACCAGGAACCCACTATTTTCAGAAAAATAAGTTTTTGTTATGTAAAAGAGCAATTGTTTCATATTGCAAGATAAATACCTTCCTTGGGAGTAGATGTTAATTGGCATGTAGTAGGGGGTTTGATTCTGTGCAAGGTTTTCTTCACTCAATCTTAACTTTTTTGCTGCCATGATGTTAGGGCAGTATTTGTTATACTTGAACAGAGCAAAAGCAATATCACATTTACATTCTCTTAGTGAAAAAACTAGTGTCATCAGTTTCCAGAGGAAGACGAATACCTCCAGATGTTTTTCAGTATATTTCAGGTCAATGCAAAAAAGCAATTTCACATTCAAAGAACTTCTACACCAGGTTTCTCTGTGGGAGGGGATTCAGCTGCTGCCTCTGGCAGAGACCTGTTTCCCTCCCTAACCCCCATCTCTTAGGTCCCCTTCTTCTGCCTGATGTGGTGAGATGGTAGGGGATCCTCTGCTTCTTGTGATGCAGCCGGCTGATGCATTTGCCACAGAGATGGTGTAGAGTGGCTCCACCAGCCAATCTCCTCCTCAGGGTCCCTTATGCTTCTTAACCTTTCCACCTCCTCTCTTAGCACCATGATGAGCAGATCATCTGCCTGGTCGCATTTCTCACAGCTGCTGTCTCTGCTGTCATCCAGTTCCAGTGCCAGACTCTGGCACTCCCTGCAGCCTGAGGCCTGGACAGCTGTATGTTTTTGTGGGAGCTTAGTCTGCGTCACCGCATCCTTTCCAGCAACTGCAGAGGACATCGCTCCCCTCCGAGTGGGTACCACAGCTGAGCTCCTTCCGAGAGACTGATGGCCACCAGCTCAGCCCTTATTTTGAGCTGACAGGTGACTGCACCCTCCCCGCCTGTCCTTCCCACGTGAACTGCCGTGCCCACTGCTGCAGGGAGTTGGGATTGCAGATGGGATCGTCAAAGTTTCTAAAAGGAAATGAGTTATTGACTTTCTACCTTCAGCTCCTTTGAAAATTACCACCTGGATTCATTTCAATGTTGTAATAATGTGTAAAAACACTTAATTTGAAAGATGTCGTTTAGCAGCGAGGTCAAGAGTGGAACAGTGGAAAAACAGCCAGACAGAAAGTAAAGCTATTGGAGCATTTGAGAGGGTCAGTGTTGTCAGGAAATAAATCCAACTTTTCCAGGTAATACTGAGCCATGCAATACCTTTCTTGTGTCTTTGAGAGTTCCCAGCAAGCCTTCTGCCTTGCTGCCTAGAGTGAATCTAAAGCTAAGCCGATCAAAAGATAATGACACTTAGCTTTTTGGATTGCTTTTTTTTTTTTTTTCCAACTGAAATGCCTGTTCTTGCCTTCTGTTGGTCTCCTGAGAAGTCTGCTCCTGGTAGGAAGTTGGAGGGAGCTGTAGATACCTGCATGCTCACTTTTGGAGCGAAGTGCAGTTCAGCAGGATGCAGACCAGACAGGTCTGGAGAAGGAATCTGGCCTCTGCTTGGATTCTTTGAAGTCTAATAATGACTGAGAGACCTCAGAGAGCCTGGTCCTTCTGTATCAGAACTTAAGAGGGACTCTTTCCTCACAAAGCCTTTCACAAACCTTGTGAGAAGGTGAAGTACAAAATATCCCTATCCCTCTGACAAAATGAATTGAAATTTTCCTATTAATTCAAAAGTTTTTAAACAAAAAATTGACATGAAGTCACAACTAGATGAACTAAAGGGTAACTTGAGGTAGAAAACTTGAAGTGCAGGATTATGTTTGCTTTTACTATAGCTGTTAATACTGTCCATTTGCTTCTCAATACTGTTCCTGTGACTGAATACCTTTTCTGCATGACATATTAGTTGACAAGATGACATCCCAGAAGATATTTGAAGAAGCAGAGCATAGAGACAAGAAAGGTGAAAAATCTTTTTGAAGAAGGAGTTGCTCTCACATGCATGTCTGTGTCTCCCATCAAGGTGGAGATTACAAGTAAATAAGTGCTATTCATTCTCTAACCAAAGTTTGATCTGTCTCTGCATCCCAATCGGCAGCTCAGCCCCACCAAGTCCCTGAAACACTGTTTGCATTGTTGACTGTATGTGGTACCAGGAAAAAGCTGGTGTTACTGTTATTTAGCACCACCATTCTCGAGGCTGCCAAAATCCTTGTGCCAAAAAAGAAAGGTCATTTGAACCTCAGTGTCTGACAAAACAAGCTCAAACTGTCTACTGTGGGAACACGCTTTTTCTTGGGCTGATCCCATTCTGCAGCCAGAATGGGTAATGGCAAGCTCTTCCCCTCCCGCTGTGTCTGGAGGTGAGTTCTAAAATCCCAATGAATCATTTTGTTTGTTTTGTGACGCCTTTTATTTTTTTAATAGACACTGCCTTTTGTTGATGACAAAAAAGTGGCTCCTTCCATCTCTGTGAATAGCAGTTGCTGCTGTGGGCGGCGTGTGCGTCTCGTGGCTGCTGGGGTGCGCACCGGGGCTGCGCTGGCCCAGCCGGGCGGGAGGAAGATGCTTTTTCCAAACAGCTCTCTTTCTCTCCGGATGCCTGCATTGGTTTTATGCAGCTGCGCTGCTGATGAGACCTTTGCGTGGCTACAGTCCGCAGAAGTCTGACCCCTGGGTGCTACATGCCCCTTCAGCTAAGTCTCTGGACACCGTGGAGGGGTTAAAATGATTGATCGTGGGGAATAAAGGCTCCTAAATCCGCGTGTTTCAGATGCTGAGTGCCTACAGCTCCCGTTTCAAGGAGCAGACACTGGACCTATTCAGTGGGTCTGGGAAAATGAAGCCACACAATCACTTAGGAAGATGAGGAACTTGCTTTGTGGTCTCATGTGTGGTCTTGTGAACCTGCCTGTGGTCTCATGGAACAAGCCACATTTTGGAGAAGGAAGAGAGCCCTCTCCCGTAGGCATGTCCATCTAAAGCAGTCTGTTGCTGCGTCACAGTAGGGCTGGTACTGTTTTCAAGCCTGGCTGGAGGCACATGCAGATTGCAGCACTTGCTGTTTCCTGCAGGACCAGGCTGGCAGCTTGGCCTGACTGAGGGAGGCACTGACTGGGGATTTGGCAAGGCCAAAGGGATATAGGCTCTTTCAAACTCCAGGGCATCCATGTTGGACCCATGCCCAGCCCAAGCAGATTTGGTGGCTAGAGGAAGGCCAGGTGAGTTTCATTCACAGGACACTTTGTCTCCAAGGAGGCGAGAAATTCAAATAAAGTAGTACTAGAAGTCACTCCCCATGGTAACTGAGCTTCAGGTGAGTTGTTTGTGGCAATTCCCATGGCTAGGAATGATTTCTCAGTGAGTAGCAAAAATCTTTTTGGGGGTCAGTGTTTCCAAATGCCAAGGCTTAGGAAGGTTTTCACTCTGCCAAATGCAAACTCACTCCCCTTCCAAGCATAAGTGGCTGGGAAGCACCTCACATCACCTGGCAAGTTTTAAAGCATCACAGTGCTCCTGGGGTATGACCAAGGAGTCCACAATTACGGCCTCAGTGATGATGCTCGCTAATGTTTACTAATGTGCATTTTAATGGTTTCTGAACCAGTGTGGTTGTGGAGTGTGCTTCACTGGACATATTTAAGAGCTACCTGGACACAATGTTGTGCAATGTGCTCTAGGATGACCCTGCTTGAGCAGGGAGGCTGGGCCAGATGATCTCCTGTGATCCCTTCCAACATAACCCATTCTGTGATTCTGTGAACTAGTATCAGTTTATCTCTTTCACGCAATGTCTAAGCAGTAAAAGATCCATAAAAAGAACCCTACTAAGGGAGTAGGGGTATTGACTTTGTGGTCTAAACACAAGTTTATTTTATCTCAGTACTATGGAACTGTAGATACAAATCTAGGCAAAATTGATACTGCCTTCAGCCACTCTGAAACTGATAAATTGAGCAGTTTGCTATCCAGAAGTGGCTGAGCCATGCAGTTCATGGTGTTTCTTATAAAAATAAAGGTTTACTCAGAAGGACTCTGAATAAATTTCCTTTTCTCTGAATCAGGCTTTTGGCTGCATGCACTTCAGCTCCTTAGCTTTTTTGATATGCAATGTGCAATGTTGTACATGAATTTTCAAGCCTCACGGGATGTCTGTGCTATATAAATATAAATATAAATAATTCAAAATAGCCTTACAGTTTTTTTCAAAGACATGGATAGCTCCTGCTCTTTCCATGTCTCTATTGGTCTTTATTCATATATCCAAAAAATAACGCCTCTGTCCTGTCTTTTCTAGTGCTGCCAGGCTCCCTTCCAGCACTGTGTATGCACATCTCATTTACTTTTTTGGAAAAGCCTTTCCATAATAAAAATATCCCATCAGAAGCAGTTGTGTGACCCTGAGGAGGGTATCCCCTAGTGCCAGTGGAGAAGTTCATTTGCAGAGCTCTGCCTTCAGCCTAGTGCCACGCACTGCACCGTCCTGCAGGAGTGTTGCCATGCCTCAGCACTGCAGCTGTTTTCCTTGAACATGACACTAGAAAGGGCAATGGGGCTGGTTTTTCTGAAGCAGAAGTTAGGGGCATCCCTTATTAATATCCAGTAGTATCCCCTGGAAATGGGGTTTCAGTGTGTCACACCTGCTGGCAAACTGTCACTGTCCCTGTGGAAACTGGTCTCTGATGTTGCTGTGGGACTCCCTGGTTGTCCTGACAGGGATGGACAGTGGCACCTTTACATACCAGTAACCAAAGCATTGGTGCTGCATCAGCTTATTAGCAATATAACAGCTGAATATGGGCGCATTTTCAGTCACCTCAAGGGGAGTTTGGCACGTAGATAAAGGGTAATAAACGGTGCCTTGCTTTGATATGGAACAAAACAATTAAGTGTAAGTAGCAACAGACCTACACTGTGATGGAACCTCACATGGGGTGTGTTCTTGAAGAATAACTGAGCATCAGCTAGGTGAAAGCTTCCATCATGGAATGTAGGACACAGCTTTCACAGGAGACAGCAGTGACCAGAGATTTCAAAGCAAAGAACAAGACAGAAGAAAATCTTGTTCTGAGTGCCTCTGCACCTGACCCGGTAAAACAAAGGTGATTGCAGTCTAGAAGGGCAGAGAAGAAAAGAACAAACAAGGTGGTGCCCGGCATTTCAAGAGTCTCTGTAAATAGCTCTCCTCTACTGAGGGCTAGCATACTCTAGCTTTGCCTCCCCTTCCAGGAGGAATGCAATAGCACTAGTAAGGAAACGTACCTGCAGCTTACAAACAACTGAGCATAGTCAAGGCTGTCAGCATAAAGACTTTTGTGGCAAAGCCTAGTTTGCAACTATTGATGCCTGATCATAATTGCCAGCCCCTGGTGCAACACTTTCCCTGCCTGTTTGGGAGTGTGTATGTTGTGTTCAGACTTGGCTTAGAGCCCAGAGCAGCCTGGGTTTTATTTTCCTTTTGTATGAACATGGAGAAGATTTTCCAGTAGGATGGATGGCTTAGCAGATAATGCACTGGCCTTTCAAAGTTGGGAACGTGGTTTGGGTTCAGTTTGAGGTCTCAAGCAAAATGATATTACCGGTCTAGGCAATTCACAGTCAGTTTTATACAACAGCCTGTACGCTGTAAATTTGCCTCTGACTTGCCTTGCACAGATTTACTGTATCTAAAGCACAATGCTAGCAAGGTAGTGGTGTTACATCAGCCTCAGCTACTTCCACCCCACTCTCTGCCCTTCTGTGGCAGTTCATACTAGTATTTGAATTCTGTTTGTGTGCAAAACTCCAGAGTGCTGTGATCTTCAACTTTTTTCATCTGAGCTTGGCTTCCTCTTTTATTGTTTGGGTTTGTTAACTGGCTGCTGTTGTCCTTCTCAAGTCCCAATAACCATTTTTCAACCCCCTTGTTTTTCCACAGGAAAGCCAGGAAGAAAGGCGTTTTCAGAAAGGCCTCCCTCCTTGCTGGGTTTCATGCACAGACTTTAATCATTGCCTTGCCTGGAAAAGGGAAAGAGCTTTTCTTAGAATGTCCTACTGCAGCATATAAAGACTTCCCCCATTCTCCCTTCCTACTCATTAAAGCACAATTGTTGACTGCTTTGGGGTCCCTCTGGGTAAGGCTTGTTTGTAATGTCAATTACCTTGCGTTTATGAGTTAAGAGCTGTTGCCGGTCCTCTGGAAAAAGGAATCCTTCATTTAGCTGTCACTGGCATACACTGCAGTTCATTCGGCCAAGAGGAAATGGGGATTAAAAGACCTGGTCCTGCTCCCGCTGGGGGCGGTGGTGTGGCTCCTGGTGAGAACAATGGGAGCAGACCCCAGCCTCAGAGGAGAGGGTGGTCCTAGCTAGGGTGCTCCCCTGCTCCCCCTCTTCCCTAAGTGAATGATGATAATTACTGCAGGAGCGTCTGCTTGGTTCACTTCCTCCAATTGTTCCCAAGCTCTTATTTTGCTTGATGCTCAGAAAGGGTCATTTGTTTAGCTGCATAGCAAAGCTTGTCTAGAATGACTTAATGTGTTCCTGAAATGCTTGAAAAGGTGGGTGACCACCGCAGAGACAGGCAGAGAGAGTAGCTGAACAGAGGTTCTTTGCATATTTTAGGCCATCCTGGTCAAAGTGATAGGGATGGTTGACAGTGTTGGTGGCACGAGGCCAGTTTTTTGATGGGATATAAAGAAACTGTGACCTCATTTCCAGATGGAAATCTACCCTGGGATAACTTGAGACAGTGTTCAAGAGCTCTTTTTGAGGAATTAAAGTGGTTCACCTGTCCACTAACCAGGTGCTTTGGTAAAGGATTGTTTTTTGACGTTGTGGACAGCTGGATCCAGCAGAGTCCTCCGCTCCGGATGCTGCGGAAAGACATCTGAGGTTTTCTAGCAAACACCTGACTTGGGATGCAACCTACTGTCTGCGCTGGTTCCCCACTGGTCTCTTAGGGGAGAGACAGAGTGATAGAACATGAAAGAGGGAAGTTCTGTCAGAAACCCAAAGCTAATGAAAGCCCAGTTATGACACTTTTCACCCCAGATGACTTCATTGTCACTGGGATGGGCAGCTCTGAATGGGATGGAAAAAAATCCCTATTTTTTCAGTTACTGAACGAACACGAGACTCTATCACACCACTATGTGATGGTATAATCAAGTAGACTTTCAGCCTGGTGTGCTAAGCTTTGCTTGCAAACTCTTCCTCTGCTGCTGGTAAGACACTGGGTATTTGTGTTTGTTTTTCCATTTTGTGGAAATGTGTTGGGAAACATCCTCAATAACAGCTGAGCTTTAATTGCTGAGAAAGCCAGCAGCTCCACTCTATGTCACAAGTTCAAGTAACAACAGTTGGAAAGTGCAGAGATTTTTTTTCTGTAGCAAGAGATATTCTCACCCCAGAGACAATGCTTGTTAATAATAAGCCTCCCTTGCATTTCTTTTCACCTTTCTGAGTGCCTTATGTTGCTGAGCAGGCATGAAACAAATCTCAGAAGACCTCCAGTGAGGAATTCTAGAGTGACTTCTTTTATCTAGAGAAAGGATGTCAAGATACAGAAAGAAAATCAAATGCTTGAAGTTGTGGTGTCGAGCTGTGATTGCAGTGAGCCCTGACAGGAAATGAAACTGAAACAGACTTCTGAGTGTCCTAGGCATTTCATGGTGGAAATGTGGTCAATCTCCTTCCAGCTTAAATGGGATCTCTCAGCTCCCTTGTCCTCAGATAGCAGCATTTTCCTATGCAACTCCTCTTGGCAGAGTGATGGGCTTTTTTTTTAGCTTTGAATTGCCATGAATATTCCTCACTTGCAGGAAGTCACTGATGATGCATAGGCTGTATTACAGCCTTAAACTGAGCATATTCAACATCTTACGGAGAAATCCGGAAATGTTATGACATCAGCTCTTTTTTGTAACCGGCCATGGGTGCATCTTGAGAACTCAGATCCTGTGCAGCCCCAACATTCAGTGGCTTTGGGTTTATGATTTCATTGTAAGGATTGCCTACTGCATCACTAAAGACTTCCCAAAGCGTGCTTTGCTTTGAGGCAGGGAATACTTCACTACTCAATGCTCAGCTCCTAGGTTTCTCTAGTTCCAGGCAGAAAAACTTCCAGTGAAAGACTTCACATTGAAAGTATATCTCACTGGCATCAGATTAATAATGCAACCTCCTGAGCCTGCTGGATTTTCAGAAAGAAAATGTTAAAGGACTGAGGTAGTTTTCACCCACCACTCTTTGTTTTCACCTGATTGTGCGAGCCTCCTCTGTGTAGTGCCCTTGTACACAAGCCATGTGTCAGCTGAGCTGTGGCAACCTTGGTAGCTGCTGGCCATCTATGGTTTTGGTCTGCCCTACATGTGAGGTAATTCCATTTAGCTGAAAACTTGCTGAAAGAAGCTTAAAGTGAAACAGATTAAAAACACAGACACGGACAATTACCGAGGTTTGACTGGCATACAGCAACTCCATGAGCCCCGCACACAGGCTGTGTGTCTGAACCCTTGAGCTGCTTGCTCACAAAACTTGGTTTGTTCACCACATGTGCGCATGGGTTGTGATGCTCAGGCAGAACATTTTGAGAGACACTGGCTCTGGTGAGCCCGGTGTGCTGCCTGCTCCTCCTGTGCTCTCAGGGAGAGGGTGATTTTTCTGGATGCAACCTAAAGGGCTGACTGGTCTGGTTTTACCAACTGTGCCGATTGTATGATGATGTGTGTTTATGTCAATATGTGCTGATTGGGCACATTCTCATTTCCAGTGATCCTGGCTAGCAAGTTAGCTATTTAGTTTTAACAGCAGCAGCATGTTGAAAGTAACACAGGCAGAGTAGAAAAACTGTGCTGCTCCCTGAAAACAGAACAAGACCAGCCTCTAGTAATTTTTAAAACCAGTTGCTCCAGAGTGGATAAATACTGGATATTTTTATCTAAGCAGGTCACATTTTGATGAGGAGCCATAGGGTCTAGGGTTCAGAGGGCAAGAGCGAGTGTCGCTAAGGATCTTGCTGTGCCGTAATCCCTCCTAAGCCATGGGTTTGCAGGGTCACCTTGGGTGTGACACTTGATCAGTCAGCTCAACCTTAAGCAAGAGGCAGCCAGACTGTCCCCTGCCAGCCCAAATGTCACAGTGTCCAGCTCTATAAGTGATTCTTCCCTTTCCCTAGCAGAGGTAGCTGTTGATATGTTATAAATGAAACAATCAATCCTTGGTTCCCAGTGCATTGCTAATAAATAATTGACATCATTATGAGTATTGTGAATTTTAAAAACTTGACAGAGGAAAGTTCATTGTTAATAATAAAGGGCTGTTGTCTTAAGTGGACGGGGATTTTGGGTGTTGCATTGCCAGATTCTACAGTTTTGTCTTGATACTTTATTGATATTTACTGTTTTCTGCATTGATAGAGCTGAGAAAGTGCTTAATCAGGGCTTGTCAAGAGCTATAAGACAAGATTATTCAGAAGTACAGAAGTTTTTTTTTTAAAGACATCATCAGCATTTTTAGAGTAGGAAAAGCAAATGTAGTTACTTAGAGGCTGGTAGCTGAGCCCAGAGGGAGGAAGAAATGTAGTACCTACACAGAGGCACCCAGGGCAATTCCACACACCCACCTGGCATCCAACTTCCACTCCTAAATGATGCAGCTGTTCCCTAGATGTGCTGGATGCCCAGAGACATCCCAAATGACACTGGACACCTATGTGTTTGACTTAAGAGCTGTGATAAAATCCCAGCACTGGTGAAGCTGGGATAGGAGACAAATGTGTTTAGCCCATTTCTTAGGCTGGTTATTTGGCCTTATTAGACTGCAGAAGAACAGCTGAGGACAGTGGAAACCTTCTCGGATTGCATGCAAATGGGAGGATTGTCGAAACGGGAGGATGGCTGAGTCTCCTTTGGAGGAAGAGACAACTCCAGATGCTGGCTGGCACTGTGGCACTCCCTCCTCCTGAAATGCACAATTGTGAGAAGGACAAGGAGGAACTTGCGGTAGTAGATAATGCTGCTTATCAGAGTCTTGGTTGGTCTCAAAGATTGACATAAATAGGTGAACAGCACCCTAAATGGACTGCCCTTATCTATTCTGACCCATTTATGATAGACAGAATTTGGTTACTTAATTTAACTACTCATGATTGTGGCAAGCAGGACAAGATTTCATCTCAAAAGTCATCTCTTGATAGTACTTTCATATTTTTTCTCCTTGCCTTTACTTCCATGATATCTGGACTATATTTTTTCATTAGGGCTTTTGGCAAGACCAATCAACTTTTCTATGGCTGTTTGCCACTCTTCTGAAATCTCTGAATATACCTCTCATAAACCTAGACAGCCATCTTCTCTCTTTCCCTTCCCCCCGAGATTTTTCTATTTCTTATAATTTCTAATCTTAAGCTTAGTAAAGATGTTCTCAGAATCAAAACCATAGAGAAGTGTGTCAGGATGGGCTGATCTAATTGGCTCACAAACTCTAGGAACTGGCTTGTGGTTAAAAGAATGACTCAAAGCATTATCTTTTTACTAAAAAAGCTGAAGAGTGTGTTCTAAGAGACTGGGATAGTATTTTCATGTTGGTAAAATTTAAGCTGTGTGGCTGGTGAAAGAGGAGTTTCTGCATGCATGTCGTGTTTGAAAGAGAGTAAACTGTCTCTCTATCATCTCTTTCCTGAAACATCACCCCTCCTGCATGGAAGGATGGCACATGTGCTCGTGTTACGTGTGGTAGTGCCCTGCGCTGATTGTGAGGTCTCAGCATCATCCACTGAGGCAGGCAAGACTCTGGGCAACAAAGACACAGCACTCAGCAGTTCAGGCATTTAAAATGTCAGCTTATGTGGTCCTCTGTGCTCGAGTAAGTTTAAAAAAATGGTTAGATGCAACTGGGGTATGAGAGGGAAGTGGAGATTTTGACCACAGAAACTTTCACTGTCTCTTTGGCAGCAGAAAACAAATCTATTAGACACTGAACACAACAAGGCTCGTCAGGGCAGTGCACAGGCCCTGCCAAAACTGAGGATCAGGTCTTTCAACCTAACTGGTTCATCAGGGTGGTATGGGGCTGCTGGGCCAGTCTTATCCCCCAGCAGAGCCTGGCTGTGTTGTGTAGTGGTTCTGGCCTTCATTGCAACTCTGAGCTCTCATCTCTTCTCTTCACACTTCTGTTGTACTTGCTCATGTTTATCTTGTGGGGATCAAGATGTACTTGAACTTTAGAAATGAAAATGGAAATTTGAACAGGAAACATGGCAGATTGACATGTTCCTCATTATCACTGCTACATTTGTTAGACATATGTTTTAAAAATCAAAACACTGCAGTATTCAAAGCACTGGGGGTGGGGGCGAGGAGGGAGACCCATCCATGCCCCACCCAGGGTGTTTATTCTTGAGGATGATTCAACTGTGGATGAAACTCCACAGCGAACCATAGCTGATGCTGAAAAGTACTAAGTTACCATTCAGAGATTTCCTGACTGAAATCCCAGCTCCTCCTCAAAGATGGTGTGAGCTTACTGTACAGGGAAAACACCATGGACCGGATTACGCCCTCTAGGAAAAAATAAACCCACAAAATGCAGTCTGGCTACACCTATCAGCGTTGGAGATGGAGCACTGTACGCTGGTGGCAACCTAATAGCCTTCAGTTTAAGCTGGTTCCTTGCTGAACCCCCAGGTATCATGAAATCAAAGCTGACCTGCCTTTGACGAGTAACATGGCATCCCTGCTGAACTTGTGCAGCAGGAATGTTGTCCCACTCTCACAGAGTTTGCTGGGCAGTAGGGCTGACCGGCACACACACCTGGGGGCTCTCGCCTGCCTTGTGTGTGCAGGTCAGCAGCTCACGCACTGCCTTTCTGATGTGGGGCACATCAGGCTACGCTGAGATTCCCCAGATCAGCAAAGTGTGGTGAGATAGAGCAACCTCCAAAGAGAGAGTGAAAAGCACCTAAGAAAGGGCAGGCATTTCTCATGCTTCCTGGTAAAAAGAAAAGCAAGCTAGTTGGCTTGCTCCTCAGAGCTTCTCTGGGCTCTCCAGTTTCTCATCTGCTGAGAGAGTTGGCCTTATCCTGCTGTTGGAGTGCCTTCGGACAGCGCAATATGGACTAATGTTCCCTTGGCATCTTGGCCTCTGTATGCACTTTGGTGAGCTTCAATATCAGCCTAAGTCAGAGGAAGGAAGAACCTCAGAGAGAAGTTGTGCTCCTACTATACCAGCCCCTAAACCTGAAGGATGCAACTTCATCAGATTAGGAGAACCTCTGAAAGCGATCCTTGGAGAGCAACAGCAATGTCATGGATACAGAACTTCCCACAACATTCTATTTCCACTAATTAAATCTGCATGGCCTCTCCTGGCCACAAATAATCACAGGAGAGAAACTGGAAGGAAAGTACAGTCATTACCAGTCAGTAAACTGACTTGTGGGTCATTTTTATTTAATTGTTGAGGAAAAAAGTCTTCTCACAGAAGAAGTTAACTACCTGAAAATGCACGGACTTTCCTGGTATTCAGTGAATGAGAGCAGAGATTCTATCGCCAGCTTGCAGGTGTGTCCTCGTTCACCTAGCTGTGGTAACCATGTACAGTGTTAGCTGCAGAGATCTGGAATGAGGTTTTAAAATGCTTTTGCCTGACACAAGTCAGGCCCTTAATGACCTGGCCAGTAGGAAAGTAACAAAAGGACTGCAGCAAAAACGTATCAAAATCAGTAGGGAAAAAGCCGTTGAGACAGGTGGATTCAGAGCTGCAGGGCTGAAAACCTCTGGATGGTCCCAGACGTGGAGGACAGTGTCTGTATTTAAAGCTACTTTTGGGAGCCACAGCCTTCTTACTTTCTGCTTTATGGATAGAAGAATGCAGACAAAAGGATTTAACTTGGAACACACCCTATTTTTAAGATGCAAAATGCAAGAAACTCTTCTTGGGCACACAGCTGTCCCTTCTTGGTGTAAGTCATGCTGGTTTTTTAAGCACCCTGTGGTCATGTGGGCATTGCTCTCCAGAGAAAATAGCAAGGCCCCTGGAAACAGTTACCCAGTACCACTTCTGCAAGTAACTCGAAGGAGAAAGGAATTTGCTCAACAAAAGTTGGGAGAAAAGAGCTCATACATTTCTGATCCTTCATCTGTCCTGATAATACAAGTTTGAGTTAATTTTGATGCTTGCTTAGCTGTGGTAAGTCTCTGTGAGGTAATACCTTTCCTGTGAAAGAAGATCCAAAACATGTACAAACAGATCACAGAATAAACAGAATGTAGGTAGTTTCCCAAATTCTTCACTTTTTAAACCTTTTATGGCCTGCCCCTTGTAAATCTGTCTAGGTCACTGAGGGCTGTATTCTGATAGGCTTTATGAGGGAACATGGTGGAGTTTGAGAAGGTGCAAATAACTCTGTTTTTCACATCTGTTCTTCAGCAGGTGAGAGAATTCTGTCTTTCTAGAGTGGTATGAGGTAGGGAATTGTGGAAGATGACAAAATCATAACCTTGCTATTTTTTTTAAATTAGGTGGAGTGGACACCGCTCAAAAGAGGCGTCAAAGTTTCTGTGTCAGAGCGTGTTCCCTCCATGGCTGCTGGTAGTGTTTTTCCTATCTCCACGTGCTACTGGGCTGCCTGCTAGGTCTGCTGAGGTCCTGGGAGCAAGGTGAGGGTTGGCAGCCCTGGAAAGTAAGATTTTTGCTCATCCCTGTCTTGGCCACAGGCATCATCCAAAGGCTGATTTGTAAATTAGACACCAGTAGTAGCTGACCTGTATGTGGACTTTACTCTCATTGCTGAGTTAAGAGGACCCACCCGTGGAGAAGAGAGGCACATGTTTCCCAGACACCAGTCAGTCTGGGCTCCTACGAGGGGGCTCCCTTGAGAGGGTCACTGCTATGAGTATGTGGCTTCTTGGTGTCCGAGTGTAGCTCTTCCTCTGAGTTTATTTAATTCCATGTCCATACAAGTGTATACTCACAATGTGATGGGAGAAATGAAGCCTCTTTTGCATGGTAAAAATACTTACAAGACAGTCACTCTAGTGTAACTATGAGGTGATATTATGTTGCCATAATAATGTAATCACCTGCTCTGCTTAAAAACCCCACAATTTATCATTTTCAGTAATGGTTTTTCTGTTATCAAAGTTTATGTGTTCGGAAGATGGTGGAAGCAACTAACCTGTTTCTCAAGTTTTCTGTTTCCTATTTTATCATTCTAGACTTCATTTTATAGAGAGTTCTTTTTTTATAGGCAGCTTTCAGGAAGGTTTCAAAAGGTAACAACTGGAGTCCCCTAAAATAAGGACTATATTTCAATTTCCAAATATTTCCATAAATAGATGTGCAGAGAAGGGGAAAGGGAGATGCACAGAGTGATTTTTTCTGCACTGGCTTTTTCTCAGCTCAGCATTATTGAGGAGACAGTCACCTGGTGAAACTCAGTGCAATTTTTTTTTTTAAATTCAAGTGTGATATGCTGGCTAAAAGCTGAAGGTATTGCCCTGTAAGAGAGAAACATTTATTTCTTCTTACGATACCTTCCAGTAAAGTGATGATATGCAAATTGCACATTGGAATTTTCTACGTATCCTCCAAAGACTGACATCCTAGCCAGCTCTTCCTGGACGAGTTGTCAGCTCAGAAAGAAAACTGAGCCTATAATGTGTCAGTCTGATCCCCAGTGAGAGGGCAGGCTCCAAAGGGAGAGCAAAGATTTTAAAAGGAAAGGGTATTAATATGCCAGCAGGTTATATGATATGTAGCGTAATTTCTGGGGTCTAGGGTTGATTTCCTTGGCTATGCATGTGAGACTGACAAGTCCACTTGGTGACATGAAGTGCAAAGTTTTGGTTATAATAAATGATCTTGCCTTTCTTTCCTGTGCCTGTGTTTCACTTATCTGTTTGCTTTTTTCGTGCTTTATTTTACAACACTGAAAGCAGCAAATCCCAGGTGCAGACTCTAATAACAGCTAGCAGACTGCTGTGAAAGAAACAGGTTGAAATGCTGATTTCTTATGCACCAGGGTAAATCTAGAGTGTGTCCCTGCCAGCTTCAAGCTAGAGGTTTAAACTGGTAGCCTGGTTGAATTTTGTTGCATTCTCTGTGGTTTGTGGTTTTCACTTCCCGTATTTTGTGAAAAGGGACATGAGGACTAAGGAGTGAGGCTTAATCTCTCTTAAATTAAAATCACTACATGTTACAAGATGGGAGAGGCGATTCTGGTTAGTGCCCTGGGACTTCAAGCTGTGTTGGCTTAGTAGCTGCTGTAAAAGACTTGTTCCCTTGTGTTTGCCTTCCTTGTTTGCCTTCCAGTGTGGTTTGTAGAAAGGCAGCGTGCAGGAGGACATTGTTGTCATGAGCAGCAGCAAGGTAAGTGCAGCAGCATGCAGTATTAAAAGGAGAGGGTGGAATTTTCATGTGTTTCAACCAATATGGAAACAAGACACCCTCCTTTACTTATATTGGACAGGTCTCTGGACCCAGAAGAATAAATAACATGGTCACACTAGTTTATATCCATGTCCTGGGAGGTGCACGCTCTCCAGAGCTGATGCAAAGAAAAACTTACAGTTTTCTTTTCTATTGTGGTCATTGCTTTTCATCTCGCAGGGTAAGACTCAGATTGTAGGTCACCAAATTGATTCTTCGGCCAGCCTACAGTAGCCTCAAAACTGTGGAATGTTGTTTTAAAAATGCAAACATGTAAAATGAGAAGACATCTAATGCCAGCCTTTTGGTGGAGACTAGATTTAGGCTTAAGACAGCTGGTGCCAGAGCATTTGCCTGTTAATGTTTCTAGGCTCTGGAATCCCTTGCAAGAGGATATCAGAGCAGCAGAATCAATTAGTGGTCTTAAAAGTAACGCTTAAACTTCTGGGTGACACTAATTTTTTACTCAGATGAGTGTATTTTATGAGCTGAACTGCTAGCTGGAGAGGTGCAATGTCATTGTTACAGGGAAGCAGATAAACCATAGTAAAATCTCCCTCCCAAGACCAACAAAATTTTTCAGATGCTGATTTGCTTTTACTCTGTGTTTTACCATGTGGGAACAGGGAAGAAGAAAGGAGTTTCCATGTGAAATGCACAGATTCATACCTGCCCAACCATGCTCAGATGAGTTAAGACTAGGAGTTTATTCTGCTGATCTTTAACCCAGATTACGTGCCAGTGCAAGGGAGTCAAGGTGCATAAGAATTCCCCTCAGACATCTAATAGGAAGATTCCCTCTTTTATCCAAACACATAAAAATATACAGGACTATTTGACTGATTAGTTTTTTGCTGCAGCAAATGCTGAGCACTGACAGGCAGAGTCTATGTCCTTCCCTACGTAGCTCCAAGTGCCCATGACAGAAAGAAGCAGTAAGTGCCTATCCTCCTGCAAGTTAGAGGAAAGACTTGGTGGGCAGCGGGAACCCAGAGGGATTTCTGTTCAAAACCACAGTGCTGCCCTCTAAGACTTGAGAGAATGTACTGCCATGCATCAAGAATGCATTTCAAGAAGGATTGCTTCACCTCAGAGGGAGAAGACCCAACCCTTCCCTTGTGCTGTCGGGACTGATGCCTGAGAAGGAGAAGATGGGAGGGGATGGGAGCTGTCATTTCTCCTTGTCCTTTGCTTACAGAGTGAATGATGCAGGCATCCCTTCCACAGAACCATGAAGCAACCACGGAATAACCTCGGCCCACCAGGGTTACAACATTTCATATCCTGCCTATGGAGTCAGTGCCCTAAGCCTTGTCCCATACCACTTTCCCAGTACAGCGGGCTGTGCAGAACTGAGCCCAGCAGAATCACAAAATTGTTTCAAGTAATCGCAGACTGGTGGTTTTGTCTTGATGCAGGAAGAGTAAAACCTCAGTTCTCCGCTTCTCAATGACTTCCTGAATGATAGGATGGCACTGACTGTATGTTAAGGGACAGCCCTACAGTGGAGCCTATTGAAAACGTAACTCCTTGGGAGAGTGTTCTGATAAGCAACAAAAACAATGAGGATAACAAATGTAGGACGGGTGCTCATATTTGCTGACCTCTGTCCATACTGATCGTAGAAACAACTCGGGCAAGCCATAAAATTTCTCCAGATGGCAGCCACTGAACTCGGTTTATAGAGTAATAGTTTGCTCTATGAACAGTCCCAGGGATTTCAGCAGGACCACGAAGTGCCATGTGCAGGGAGAATGGAACAGGAGTGTCTAGTCTTAGTCTGCTCTTTAATGAACACCCATTTTTGGTCGTGTAGGCAAATTTTTCGCTATGTACAATACCTTGATTTGGACAGGGGTTGTGCCAAATGCTGCTATGTCCACACTGTAGAAGGGGTAGGGCTGCAGAAAGCAGGGCAGAGGAAGGATCACTGCAACAGTGGCACTTTCTTGTGTCCTCCTAAATGAAAACACCACTAATGGGACCATGATTGCTGCTTGTGTCTGTGCAGCGAGTGTGCTTTCATCAGCACTCTGTGCAAGTCAAACATCTTTGGAGTCTATACAGGAAAGAAAAAAGGACACAAATAAAAAGCGAGATTGTATGCTGCCTGGTTTTGTCAAAGGTGAATTGTGCTAGAAGAATCTGATATCTTATCAAAGAAAGCTAATTGATTTTCCTTGTAAAGGAAACACAGCTGATCTGACTATCAGGAAAGCATTTGATATGATGCCACATGGGAAATTATTAATTCGATGGGGGATGATGGAGTTAGGCAGAAGAACAGTGTGTGGAGGTCTGGCTAAGGAGGGGATGAATACAAGGGATGTTGGTGTAGGAATGATCAACCTAGAGGAAGGGGACTGCTCGTGCAGTTGCTCAAGGAATAACCTTGGGTCTTATTATGCTTAATATTCTCAGTATGGCCTCATGATGGAATGGAGGAGTGTGTGGATGAAATTTGTAGATGACAGCAAATTTGGGACCGTAGTTATTATGCAAGATCAGGGTATGATACAGGAAGCACTGACTGACCTTGAGGGCTGGGCTAATAGAAATGGGATGAAATTCAATATTACAGAGTGCAAGGTCATGCACTTAGGGACTAATAACATGAATTTCCACTATAAGCTGGAAGCTTATCAGCTCTAAACAAGCGTAGAAGAGAAAGACCTGGGTGTATTAGTTGATGGGGTAGCTAAGAAGCAGAGATATCATGCCACCATGAAAAAGACAAATGTGAGTGTAGGATATATGAGTCACAGCCTTCCCAAGAGGCAGGGAAGTATTAATGCCACCGGAGAGGGGTGAGATCTCCCCTGGAGCACTGCTGTCTGCTGTGGTAAAGAAAGATGAAGCCCTGGCAGCGCAGGTGCAGAGACGGGCTATTAGGAGCATCAGAGGATCGTATCAGCTCTGGTCTCCATCGCCCAGTGAGTGGCAGCTGCGAGGTGACACAGTGGCTTTCTCTAAATAAGCAGTGGAGAGGAAAGCACGAGTTCAGATCAAGACAATGCTGGCAAATGAACAAATACAAACTGACCATGGGTACACTAAGGATTGCAGGGTTTATGGTCACTCATGGGCAGGAGGTGTGGCAAAAAGGCATTAATTTGGTCTTTGGGAAAGATTGTACAGTGTGGTGATGGTGGCAGCAGGGTCATGGGGTTGATGTCCCTGCAGGTTCCTTGTGGCACATCTTGCTGGCTGGCACTCAAGGCTCAATGGGGCTTGGTGCAATGGTAAATGCTCTTCACTCCCTGGGGCTTTCCAATGCCAGTCTGCCCTTCTGCCCCCTCCCTGGATGCCTGTGTGCACTGGCTTGCCTAACATCTGTGCCCAGACCCTGTCTGGCATTCCCATTTGACTGACAGGAATCAGGAAAAACTTAACTGCAATGTGTCAGCGTGGTGGCACTGCAAGTGAGATGAGACCCAGCCCGGGCTTCACAGCTCCACCATTTTTGGGGGCCAGCCAAGGCCATTTTGGGAAGCTGTCAGGGTGACCTGAAGGAGCACAGAGATCTGGCCAGCCATGTTTCAGCCCTTCTTGTGTGCTGGGTGAGCTGTCAGCCTCCATTTTAATTGCTCTCACACAGCATCATCCTCTGCAAATCAGAAACTACAGTTCAGAGTTTGTGTCCATTTCTGTCAAACAAATATGGTATTTTGTTTCCTTTCTCCCTTTTTACCCTCTATCCCTTCCCTCCCCCTATTTTTTCCTTTTTTTCCCTTTTCCTTTTTCTTTTCTCCCCTCGACGCTAGTTGACATTTACCAGAACCCAGTGTGATTTAGTGACCTTGGGCATACTGTGCACTTTAATTTGTCAATTTGGGAAATTAATTTGTGGAAGAATGAGTGGAAGTCAGAGGTCAGGCAGTTGGAGCGCAGACCTGCTGACAGGTTGACTGTTGGTGGGGGGCTAATGAGAGCACACCACCAAGCGAACGGAACAAAAGCAGACAGATTACACTGCCCGCTCGCTGGCTGGAGTCAATAACATCGGGCCCTTGTGCCTCCTTCTCTGCCACGGTTCTGCCTCATGCTGCTCGGGCAGCAGTTCAGAAACAGCCAGAGTGGCCTTCTGGGAGGAAGGGAGAGGTCACTGGGTGTGAGGCCGCTTCATGGTGAGGACGGAGAGCTGGCCATGGCAGCTCTGCCAGCCCAGCCCCAGCATGCAGGCAGTAACCGGAAAGGTTGCATCCGGGCGTTTGCAGTCCTGCTGTCTGCAGCCACCTGGGGCCCAGGTGAATTTCAGCATCTCTGCTGGGTACCGACAGCCATGTTCGGAGAGGTGGGATTTGCTTTCTTCAGGCAGTGTCTGCCTGACCCTGCCCACAGCCTTTGAGAGTGGCTGTAGAGCTGGACAGCTTGCTGAACAGGAAGTAAGAAGCGTGATGGCTCCTGCTCAGCACCTTTCCACCCCAAAATCCTGCTCCCTCTCAGCTGGCAAGGCGCGTATTTGTTAGGCAGATTCCTGTGGGTGCATGCCACCATCTGCGTGCAGCACGAGCAGAGGTTTGACCGCAAACAAGACCTGAACGTGCCGGAGAGAGATTGCATCTGCTGCCCTGCGGCAGCTGAACTGCTGCATCACGCTCAGGCTGCCCCCAAGCCCCGTGGCAGAATGACTGAGCGGTGGAGGATGACGAATGCTTTAGAGTGACAGCAAATCCTCGGATTCTGCCTTTGAAACAATGCAGGAGTCAGGCAAGAGGCATGACTAGGTCATGTCAAAGTCAAGAGCATAGCCTCAAGGCTGCTGGGGAAGGGACTCAACAGGACTCACTTGTTAGCTATGCACGTCGAGGCAGAGGCTCGTGCAGCTCTAGAACAGGACAGCTTCTGGCCTCAGTGCCAAGGCTCGTGTCTTTTGGAGCTGGCAAAGGCTGGAAGGACCAGACTCAGCATGCACAGCCCACAGGGCATGGGGAAATAAAACTACTTGTTTTGCTCTGACAGCTGGCACTGCACACATGAAGTGAGGGTAGGCTTGGAAAGGTGTTTCTTATTGTAAAGTAGCTGGCTAAAACATGAGGCACTGACAGCTGTTTGGGGAAAGGAGCACAGAGAACTATGAAAGGAGCCTCTTTACTCCTAGATAACTAGAGGAAGAAAACCTCCCTGAGGCAGCAGCCTGGCTGGCCAGGAAGGTCTCCACAGCTGTGTGTGTGCTTTGACATTTGCACTTGGAGTAGGGCATGGCTCTCAGAGTGTCACATTTTGAGGGCTGAACATAGCTTCCAGCTATGTCATGACAGATCTTCAACTGATCCAGATAATTTGGTGAACATAGAGATGACTCTGAGAGAGATCTTAGGCAAACAATTCCACAGGAATTGCAGATGAAGACAATTACAATTCCTTTGGTCCCACTCCATCATGGAGTCCACTTCAGCAATCATTTGTCTGACTTCAGCTATCATTCATAATGCGGTCAGTTGTTTCCTCTGTTGAGCACTTCAAGTTCCCTTGTTTGGAAGGACTAGAGGGTGCCTTGTACTTCCATGCTTCCCTCAATGCCAGTAGACATGACTGCTCTCAGCCACACACCTGCTCCATCTCCACTGGCTGCTGTGACTCTGCCTTGTGGTCCTTCCTCATGGGCTTCTTACATTTCGCTGGAGCTGGGGAAGATCTAACTCTTGCAGCTTCCACTAAGCTTCTGAGGTTTGAAGGAGACTGGGGGGTCATTAGGCAGCACCAGAGATGCATCATTGAGAGGCAAATGAGGTCAGGCAAACTGGGGGAGCAGAAGAGGCCCAGGAGGGTGACTTTCAGAGGCTGTCAGGAAGCTGCAACCTTGCAGTCCCCATCCCTGCAAATTGTCTTGATCTTTTGGATGTGCAACATTTCTCACCCCTGGCTAAAACCTGTCTCCTATGCTCCCCCTTTCCTTCGCTTGTTAAGGTGTTCCCAATATACTTCGCTCCCAAGTTGACTTGTCCATCACTTTGCAGTAAGTAGCAAGAAATTCCTACACATTTTTTTTTGTTGCCAAACCACAGCAAAGGTTGAGCAACCCAGCAACTTACAGTTTCATTCTCTTTTGTTTCTCAGAACTGACAAGCGCACTGTTTGTCAGCATGCCGCTCACCCGGGAAGCGCAGCACGTAACTTCCAAGAAAGCGGCGGCGATTCAGGCTTCAGGCATTTAAACAGTCACGCTCTCCATGTTTGCTCCCTGCTCCATGTATGGCCCCGGCCCTGAAGCCTTGGCTGCACGGGGAGGGGTGGGCGAAGGCTCTCAGCCCCTCTGTCTGCCTGCACAGTGTGCCACTCTCTAGGCACACAGGACAAGCCATGGCCCCACAGTGGCCTCTGGGCACGCAGCCCTTGTGGGTCAGCTCTCTCCCTCATTCCCGAGGCAGACAGGCTTGCAGTTTAACTGGTGACGCTCACTCTGTGCAAATCTATGTTCTCCTCTGGTAGCAAAAATCACCGCAGACCTTTGCCGAATTTGAACTGCTGTTCTGCAGGGCATGATCGCTTCATCCCCATCGGGCTGCTCCAGATAAGCCTGTTCCCACCTGGCTGTCAGGGGTTTGGTCTTAGATATCAGATACAGGGTAGGCATGGGCTGAGAAGGGTCTATGCAGCTGACCTGGCTCTGCCCTATTAAATTATCTCTGAGCAAAATTATTATTTGATATTATATAAATATTTTAAACATTTTAATATTTTAAATAAATCAGGTGTATCTTGTAGTCTCTGGCCATTCATTTCCTGGTGCTAGAGTGTTACTTCTTCATCTGGAGGTGCTGAGTCCTGCCTCTTTAGCTAAATGTGATGGAGTTGAGTTGTGGTATGGGATAGCCCTGTAGCTAAACTATGTCTTGATAGTTTTGCTGTTGTTGTTTTCCTCTCTGTTGTTTCCTCTAAAAACAGAAGTTGTTTTCCTCTAAAGTCAGGCTGCTATCACAAGTGAACAGTATACAAAACACATCCAGCAAGTTTGGGAATTTATTGTCATCACTAGGATGATTCGGAAATCCTCATTGCCTGCTTCTGAGAAGGCTACCCGAGAATAAATAAGCAACCTCTCTTATTAGGGAGACTGTGGAAACAGCTGGGACCAGAGCAGAGAAGGTTTCCAGAGAAGGCCAAGTGCAGGAGGACTAATTACCCACGGATGAGGCACTGCAGGGACTCATCGTGGAAGAAGCTCCTCTGAGCTCTACCACCCTCATCCCTCTACTTGCTCCTTCCTGTCTCAGCCTCACAAATAATCACACAAAAACAGAAAAATTAAAAACAGATTCACAAAACTGTCAACAGAGGCATAAAAATTGTCTTTTGAACAACCCTTTTTTTTGCTTCTAGCATCCCAGCCATTGCAGCTGAAGCTTGATCTGGGCCTCTGTGATGTGAAAACAACATAAAGCTCCTTCTCTCCCCACTGAACCTGACAAGGGGGTCATGAGGTCATGATGGGGTGACAACTGTGCAAGCAGGTATGGAAAAGCCACTACAAGAAAGCTTTCAGGGATGTGTCAGCATCATGGAAAAGTGTGTGAAAAAACCACGAGCCTTTGCCTGACTCATTCAAAAATGAGGTGAAATCCCTGTACTACCAATGGACAAAACCCAGTGTTCACCAGGAGTGAAAACAATCCTTTCTCCCCTCCGTCTTCCTTCCTAAAGAGTGAAAGTTTCCTGTATTCCCTCCTTGACAGCCATCAGTTCTGGCCCTGACTCGCTACACCTGTGTGAGGGCTCTGACTAGCATTAACCCCTCGCTTCCTGGAAACCAAACATATCCTGTGGATGTTGGTCTCCTTGGTCTCAGCCTTTTCTCTCCCCTTAGTACCCATCCCTGACAGTCATCCCTGACCTGTGTGATGGCAGAGCCACGCAGCAAGGCCAGCGGTGTGTGATCCTCGTGTATGGTCAGGATGAGGGAGGGCAGTTTTTCTGGAGGGGAGCTGTTTCCTAAATGCCAGGGCTTTCATGTTCTTTTTCTTCCAGAATAAAACAGCATGTGAAAGAGAGAGGTGTGTTTGAAAGCCAAGACAAAACCTCCAGGTCTCTGCTTGCTTGGGCTCCTGGCAGGGCACTGGGGAAGGTCATGGCTCTGTAGAAGTTCTGGGTACACTGTAGTGTGCACTAGCTACGGGACACAGGTGCAAAGGCAATTTGAAATGCCCAGAGGCAGGAAATCCAGCATCTCTGTGAATGGCCCTGCCCATCCCAGTGTTTTCTTCTCTACCTTTTGCTCCTTAATTCCCAGTTTTACTAAATCCTGGTCTCCCCACTACATTAGGACTCTGCTCTAATTGCTAGTTTACCTTTCTGGTCCTTGCCCTACCAGCCTCTGGTCTTATTTTCTGCCATGTCTCCTGTCCTCATCTCCCATCCTGGTTCTCCTTGGTGTAATCCTTTTGCTCACTGAGCTCAGATCAAGGGGAGCACCATTGCTGTAGGAGCTCAGGCTTGCTGTGATGCACAGAAATGAGGACAGACTCCTTGGTATCAGGCTGGTGCACGCCCTCTGCAAGCAAATGCGTACGGAGGTGTTCCAGCAAGTCAGTGCTTGGTAGGTTCAAACACTTCCACAAGGCCAGATTTGGGGGAGGAGGTGAATTTTCATAGGGACATTGCAAGACACGCTGCCTATGTCTCTGCCTGGTTCTTGCTCCATAGCACAGTGCTACTAGTTCTGCTCACTCAGCTTATGTCAGCAGACAGCACACTTTTCTGCCTTGTTTCATTCACAGAAATGTCTGAGCTGTTTGGGAGATGTTTTCCACAATGTGCATAGCAGCGAATAATTCACTCGGAGCCAAAAGTCTGTTTTCAAAAGAATCTCTGTGGGACAGAAGTCTGACAAATCTGTAGGCAACTGAAATAAAAAATCTCTTTTGATGGGAAGCATTGGGCAACCTCAGTATCTCTCTTTGGAATGTAATATTATGGCCTCTCAATCCTTTTGCAAATCATCTGCAGGTATGCAATCTTTTTCCTCATTTAATGGCTATTAATATTAAATACAGCAACCATACATTATTTATACTGTTTTATTCATGTATTAATTTTAAATCAATTCTTAAAAGGTGCAGTGCCAGGGATGGAAATGAATTACTTAGGGCAATAAAAAAGGGCAGATCAAGGAGGAAATTAACCAGAGGTATTAAAGCTATCATGAAAGACTTATATTGGAAGCTTCTAGACTGGAACAACATTTGATAGGAAAAGCCAGCATCCAGGTCATCTTGACCGAGAGAGGAGAGTCCTCAAATATACATAACATGGAGGTCAGTCAAACAGAGGACAGACCCTGTGCAAGTGAGGAAAGGATTGCAGCAAGTACATTTCTCTGCTACAAAGACACCAACTCTGAGGATCGCTGCTGCGCTGGCCACACTGAGCAGGTCTCAGGCCAGGACCCAAGCAAGACTGGAAGCCAGCCTCTGGAGACGAGGACTATCTTGACATTTGCAACTGTGTCCTGTTTCCAGCTCCGGTGTTTGCAGGGAGGCACTTGCAGATGGCTGAGGCCAAATCCCAGGGTCCTACTGCTGCCCCTTCACTGGCTTAAGAGACTACGCAAGGCAAGTGTCAGGGGGACACCGCGCTTGATGAGAAGGGACTGAGTTCCAACAGATATTTAGGAACGGGATTCATCTCACTTGGCTTTAGCCGTCAAAACCTTTACACGTCACGTAAGCTCCATCTGTAATACAGAAAGACCCCCATGCAAGTGTTGGTCTCTTTTGACTAGACAGCTAAGGTGACTTCAGATGAATCCCACTTGGATATTTAAATAGCTGAAGATCCACCTGAAAATTGCAGTGGAAATGCTGATAACTACCGTACCGTGCTGTCTCCTATTCATTTCTTGTTATCTCATTTTACCATAATGGCACTTTGAATCTCTCAGGCAATGTAAAGAGGGTTTAAGCAGAGTGGGTAGAGCCCCTTTCAGAGCTAAAATCATTAGTAGATTGAAGCAAAGTGCTCTGTTATATCTGTGAGTAAATTATTTATTATGGGTGTTAGAGAGATGGACGGCTGTGGTGATTCCTGGGGAAAATCATGCTGTGATAGAGATTAAATGGAGCTCTTGAGAGTCTCTCTCCCTGGGTCAGATTCATCCTAGGTCTCAGTGGTTTCACTGATCTCTGTAGAGTTTACACCAAAGATAAGTTTAGTCCTTTAGTCCCAGATCTCAGGGGAAGCCCCAGCTACTTAAAATGCACAGAGGGCCTGGATGAGAACATTGTTCCTTGAAGCAGTGGAGTGATGAATATGTGTATTATTCATAACAGTGGAATCAGTGGATAAATACACCAGCAGAAACACCTCACATCAGTAACCAGTCCATCTCAGTAATTTTGCTTTTCACTGGATCTCTAATCATTCACCCAAGGGCTATATTAGATTAAAAAATAAAACAAGATATGTCTCTATGATGAACAAGAAAAAGGCACAGCTAGATGAAAAAGCAGCAGAAAGAAAACAAGAGTGCTTACACTTCTGCATTGTGAAATTGCAACTCACTTGGGTCTTTTTTGGCTCATGGCTTAGATGCAGATAGAGGAAGTGCACAAGGACCTAGAGGAAACAGTTCTCTGCATACACCCTCTATGTTCTTCCAGCAGGAAAAATATTATCCACAGAAAAAGAAATATACAATGACAAAAAAAAAATCTTGTCTGGTTTAAAGAAATATAAACTACAGAGTGTGGGACTTTTTTCTTTCAGTAAGGTACAGAAGTTGTAAAATATTACAAAAGTGTTCTTAGAGGAAGAGGCTGTTTATTGAAGATTTAATTATATTAAATCTTCTATTATAATTGTAATTTACCTGCTATCTTGCTGAAATTGATATATAATCATAGCCTGTTTGTGGTCCTTATTTTTTTTTCACTTTCTTATTTTTGCCTGCTTCAGTATTTAATCTTTTCAATTAAGCAATCAATTGCTCAAGGCAAAGCTGTATCCATAAAACATCCATTATCCAGCCCATATTTGGTACTCATTGCATTAAATGGAAAGGGCAGCACCTTAAGGAAATTTATTGCTATCATAAATATAAAGAATAAACATGTTACTTTCATTTCACTCCAGATTTCCTCCAATTTTGTTGTTTAGAATATGGTTGTGAGGCAGCATGCAGAAATATGTGAAACACTACACAGAAAATAAGATTTTTCTTTGCAAGACACTCTGGACTAACCAAGTTGTTGCCCAAGCTTATAGCTAGTTGATGGGCACAGCTTTGGAGGATTTAGATAAACCACCCAAAGCCTATTTGTCATTATCTGTTTGGTCTATAGATTAGAATTGAAGCCTTCCATTCCGAGGACAGGAGCCCAACACCTCCTGGTTCAGTCTAAGTGTGTGAAATTTTACTATTTCTTGTCTGCCGAAGCTAGGTGCATGAAATGAAACAAAACGAGAATATTTCTGGACACCTTTTCTCCTCTCTCCCTTCCAAAAAGATCAGTTTCAGTTTAGCAGGGATTTAGGTCAATTCTTACTTTGTTTAAACTGGCTAGCTTTCCGATGCCCTCAATATCTGCTCAGTGCTACTAATCTGCAAACAAGATACAATGCACTGATTCAAACACATGCTAATTTTAGGGCATCATTCTGCTCTTGATGTGAGCAGGGAGCTCCTATTGATCTCTGTAGGGGTTGGTAACACTAGCTGAGAGGAGATAGGGCACTAGCCTTCCTCCCATGTATATCTGTGATAAAGGCTAAAAACATTAAGTCCTCCCCTGTGGCCAAATTCCCAGATGGTGTAAACCAGTAGAGCTTTAATGTCTTTAGTGGGGCTTTGTTGATTTATACCAGATGATGATCTGGATACTGCTTTTCCTACATTTCACTTGCAGGTCATTTGCTGGAAGGCAAGTCAGGAGCTGAACCCCTTGGCAGAGGCCCACCACCATCCACCCAGCACGCGGGGCAAATTCTCAGGTGCCCTGGATGCTGAGAAAAGCTTCAAAAGGTGTAGGTGCCTGGAGAATCATGGTCTCCAGACAAGTGGCTTGTAATAGTCTCTGGAGGATGATATATTGGTGGGGTGGGCTGGGCTGGGTGGTGCTGCAAGCAGCAGGCAGGATGGGTGAGGCAGCATGCCAGGATCCTGGAATAGTTCAGAACTCTTTTCCAGCCGAGCTGATAAGGCAGGGAGTAAAAAAAGCATCCTGGAAAGGATCCATTGTCCTCCCGTCCAGGTGGGAGGTATGAGCAAGTAGGCTTGGCAATAGTGAAAGCACATCTTCCTCAAGAGATTCTCCCAGCTGTCCGTGGTGAGAGGTACCCACCAGGACCTGGTGTGGCCATCTGGGCATAGGGGCGTGCAGGGTGGAGCTATGCACTGCTCTGGAGAGGTGCAGCCTGGGCACCGACAGCAGTCAGAATATTTCAGGTCAGTACGTTTGGCACTCCGCAAATGCAATCAGGCTCACTTCGGAGACTGTGTGCTTGCCACCTCCTGCATCTCTGTTTTGCTGGGTACTCAGGTTGTTAGAGGAAGCCTTTAGACTTCAAATCCATATTTGGCTATTGGATTCAACAAGCAGTAAATTTAAAATATGTACTTTAAACTTCTGAGCAACAGCTGGCAGGAGACATTAAATTTTGAAACAGTTTGTGAAGATTATTCTGTTTATTGCCAGTGAAAATCTTGTTTAAGAAACAACTGTTAGGAAAAGATAAAGAATGAAAACTCATCAGTCAAGAGGAGAATGACCTTGTTCCAGGGTGGAATCAAAACAATGCCCTGGGGAGTTATGTAGGCATTGTTTCAGGATTTAGTACATCAATGTTTGTTGGTAAAATTAATTGAGATACAACATGAGCCAAGCATGCCTGAGCTTGCTGATCGGATAAGGATATTGCAATAATATGACATCAGTGAAAACTAGTGAACATATGTCATGTTATGGATATGGCAGGGTGGAAGGAATGTTCCAGACTACACAAGGTGGCACAGAGATTGCTGGAATGTCAGAAAATCCTGATCTCCCTGGCACAGACATCTATAGGTGAGATCAGATATTAGACAAAATTATATTGAACAACTATTCCCACTGCTTCTAAGCTGCCCAGAACCAGAAATCCTGTTCTTGCAGGACTGCAGCTACAAGCATCTCTCGTGGCTTTAACTGCAGTCCATATTTCTGTCTATTCTCATTATTTAGGGGCAGAGCAAACAAACATGCCCTGTCAGTACATCCATGCAGCCAAAGACTTTAATGCTGAGCAGGTAGCTAATGGACGGCAAAGCCCTTGCCCCAGCCCCATTAGGAGTGCTTGTTTATGTCTGGCCTTGTGTGAGAATAATGTATTGCTTTGCTCCCTGGCCGTACTTCTGTGGTGGGGGTACTTGACACTTATTTGGACACTTATGGAGGAAATTTCATCACTGCTATTTACTGACACCTTTGTAGTGGCTCTTGGTAGAGCAGCTGAGGCCTGAGAGGAGATAGCAAAGGAGCTGTGTCTTCCCCTTTGGCCATCTCTCCTGAGAAGCAGGAAGTGAAGGGATATCCCCTTGGTGCCTGTCCTGGTGCCAGGGAGCCCTGCAGCCTGCAGACTTGTTGCTCCATTATCTCTCAAATTGCAAAATCACTCACAAGTGCTCATCAGGCTGTGATATCCTTTTCTGCTGTTGTGCTCATAATTTGTGACACTTTTGGCTGAGGCAAGCAACACCACAGATGTGTATGCTGCTTTGGCAGCACTTTGTAGGGCCTATTAATAGCTTGTACCTACAGCCTACCTGTTCATTATGGCAGGGTGTGATGCAGTGGGGCACTGCAGCTCTGCAAAGGCTTGCTTTTTCTGCCCCGAGGGAAAGGCACGGGCCCCACTCCCGTAATTTCCATGTGTTGCAAGAGGCTGGTGTCACACCGGTGCCTTCCTCTTCTTCTGACCTCAGCCCAGGTGCGCAGAGGCCGGGGACACCTGAAAGGGAAGGCTTATGTGGTTCTCTAGGGAAGTGGAGCAGCACCAGGGTACGAGAGCAGCTGCCAACAGCTGTCAGAAGCCTCAGGAGTGCACTCCATAATGCTTTATTAATTCTTCTTTGCTAATTATTTCCTAAGAGGGAGGGGGGTGGTAAGGAAAGCAAAAGGGTGGGAGGGCAGAGCCTACTTGTTGGCAGGGCACAGCAGAGGCACTTGAACTGGCTCTAACACACGCAGAGCAGTAGGAGGTCTGTGGGATGGAGCTGGACTATTTCTGCTCTGACAAAAGAAGCCAACATTGGCATAAATGTGTTTTTACTGAGCCTGTTCAAAGTGTTCTGAGAAGCAGCAGGCACAGAAAATGCTGTGTGCATGTGCTGAAAATTATGCAGATTGAGCGCTGTGCAGATTGTGAAGGAAAAGTACTCACAAGCTGAGAAGAGCCAAAGCAGAGGGAGTCTGTACCAACAAAATTCAGCCCCTGTTGTATGTATATCCTGAATGGTGTGCATGCATGAGGTGCTCACTGCCCTGCTACCACTGACAGGGCTGGGTGGCCCCCTTGCCCCCAACATTGAATTTTAGGAAGCGGGACCCCGGTCTCCTTGCCAGAGGTGTGGGGGGTGAGAGGCAGGAGAGTGGTAAGAAGCAGCTTCTGATTTTGGTGGGATATCAGCATGAGAGTCTTTGTGCCTGTCCCTAACATCACCAAAGGATTTAACTGGAAAAGTTTCATTTTGCCATCCATTCTTGAAATCAACCAAGACAGTCTCCCTCACTCTCCTGCCCTACCTGGAGCTGTCTCCCAGCTGTGCGGGCACATGGAAAGTGGCTCTTGGCTGCTGTGTGAGCCCATGTGAGAGAAGCTATCAGCTGAGGCACCAAGCTCTTTATCTGCTTTCTTTCTTGTAAGAAGCATGGGGTTGCCTGACATGGTTATTAGTGTTTTTCTTATTTTTCAGTGGCTCTTGGAAAATCTGCTCTGAGGAGCTGTTGACTATCTGTAATTGATTGCTCACGTTCTGACGGAGGATGGGTTGCAGCATGAATGTCAGCAGTAGCTTGGAGGCAGTCTGAGGTGATGCCACCTTATTCCTGCAGGGAATGCTCTCCTGAAGACAACAGGCACACGAAAGCAAAAGCAGGAATAAACCAGCTTGGATAAAATCAGAAACAACACCCTTCCATCTGCCCAACCCAAACACGAGAGCAAAACAAACTTGTGTTGAATCCTTTCTAAAGTGTGAAGAAAGGTAATTTCTCTTGTTGTCATGACAGTGTTTCTCAGAAGGAGAGGTTAATGTAGCTGAGTAAAAACATGAAAATTGGCCAGTGAGATTTCTGACCCAACACTGGAGACTGAGAGGTATGAGAGTCCCCGAGCCGTGTGTGCTTGTCCAAACTCTACTGATCTTCCCGCACTCCAGAGGTACAAGGGCTAGTCCCTGCTCCATGAAGAGCATCATTCTGCCTCACACCAAAACTGTAGCTATCCCCACCTGCAATAGCATCCTTTGTCATAGAGAATTCCACTGCAGTTCCTCTTTGGAGCCCCTCTGGTGACTCCAGTGGTGTTACAGTGGAGATCATACCCCTGTTCTTCCTGTAATATTGGTTGTCTGTTCACCTTACTGGCTCCTCTCACTTCTCTATGAAAATTGTTTCAGGTTCAACACCTCCTAGTTCACTTACTCATTTGCATCTCGTTTTCAGTGAAGCACAAGCAAAAGGATATTGAAAGTGATGAGAAAGGACTTTTTCAGCTGGAAACTCTCACTACCCTCTTCTACATTGAAGAAACCTGCATTACAGCTGTATTACTGTCACAGCTCAAAATAGTAGCTGGACTCTTGAAACCTTCTTTTGAATGGTGATTCACCAGGTTTCAGACACACAGGGCTCTTCCTTACACACAAAGGCTGTCCTTAAAATCCCAGTGGTGGAAACAAGTAGGGAGTCAAACCTTTGAGAGAAGTTTATTTCAGAAAAGTCCTTTTGAAATCAGTGGCTGGTTGTTTGCTAGGGAGAGTTAAATTTCCTGTCATGGAGTACTCACAGATATTTCTGGAGACTCTGCATTTAAGAAAGAGAGTGTAGCACTGATTGATTCAAGACATTAGCAAGGGCAATGGCAAAGGGTTGTACATAAAATCACTTCAGGACTCCCCAGAGATGCGTCCCTCCTTGCTGCAGCTCCACCAACCAGGTTGGCTGCAAAGCGTCAACTCTTTACAATTCAAACATGCACACTTGGAGTGTCTTTGGTCTATCTGACAGAAAACATGCTGTGTTGTGAAAACACACCTTCTCTCTAGTTTTCTTCCCCCCCTCCTTCTCTTCTTATATAAACTAGGACCAACCTCCAGGCTGAGAGGCAAGGAGAATACTGGGTGCTGTATTAAAGTGCTACATGATCTTTACAGTCTTTTTATGAACTCATATTCCTTCAGGTGTAGAACGGCTGGGAGAGCATGTTTAGACTGGTAACTCTCAAGTGCAGGAAGAGCCTACCAGAAACAAAAGAGAGAGCTTAATTGCTTTATTTTTCTTTCATATATATATTTTTTTGTAAATTAATATTATTATTTACTTATTTTGCCTCAAAAGGAATGACAGGCAGGAATTTCTGTAAAGAGCTGTGTTGCTTATCTTGCCTTGCTGGCATGTTTGTATATTTTTGTGTCTGCATTTGTGCAAGCCTTGTGCAGTCTGAATTGTCTTACTCTTCTCCCTATACCTCAAGATCCTGTTTATGAGGAGGGTGCCGGTATTTGAGCCTTTTCATCTCAAGGAAGCAGTTTGCTGTCTGGTACTAAAATAACCACTGCAGGAATCCGTCTGTATTTTTAGGTTACAGGATGAATCAGGGACTGGCCTTATGAATTCCTCTGGCTTCTAAGCTTCCTATTGCACCAAAAAACCTTGCTAAGGTGCTGGGGCAAAACAAATTTAAAGCTAAACACCACCAAGTGCTGCAAGGAGGCTGAGTGTCTGCAGAGCAGCCTTTTGTTTCCTTGTAGAGCAGCAGCCATCATCAAGAATTAACGCAGTTTTTGGCAAAGCTCACCAGCTGGCTGTGCATACTCTATGGCAATCTAGCAAGTCTTCGCAGAGGCTGCCTTGGTCCAGGGACCGGGCAGAGGAGACCATCCTGGTCAGCTCTAAGTCACGGGAATGCTCTTTCATGTTCTGCTGACATCATACTCACATCAGCTTGCTGATGTAAAAGTCCTGCAGCCTGAGCTGGATGAAGAAGGAAAAGGATGCCATGAATACCATAATATTAAAGCTTGAGTGGACTGGGTTTCAGACTAACAGAAACAACACCAAGTTCAGCCCAGGTGCTTTTCAGTACTGCCAGGATCTCTCAAGTGGGATAAAGCTGGTTGTGAGGCTGAAATGAGCTCTGCTCATGAGGCTCCTCATTCTGGCTGGACCAGGGCCCAGTGAGAAAAGCAGAAAGAGGTAAGACTGAAAGCAGAGGGAAAGCAAACCCAACAAAAGAGCTCATGGTCTGCAGTTGCTGGAAGCCTGGCTCCTCTTCCAAATGAGGACTAGATGTTCAAGCCTAGGTATGTGTTCAGGCAGCTGAGAAGCTCTTGCTGGCAGCCATCAGGTATGGAACAGCCTCTGGCTTGACCAACAGCACGTGACTACTCAGAAAAGCATTACAGCACTGGTTTGGTGCCTAAATTGTTGAAATCAGAGAGCACATGCTACTCTGCTGAACTGAGCCTAGAGGTAGAGAGGAAGAGAAATAAACTAGTGAGCAATAACAGTAGCAGAACTTGGGTCTTCCAAACCAGCATCAGCACCTGCTCCACCAAGAGCTCCTCAGGGCAGCTGCCTGTTGTAGATTAGAAAAACATTTATTTTGGTGGGGCCCTGGACTCTATGCTGTCTTCCAGTGTGGGTCATGCACTGAAATAAGTAGATGAAACTGCTGTCATAGCTGTCTGTTTCTGGACCATCACTTCTTGACACAGTTTTTTATGGGAGGGTTCAGAAGCCTGTTTAGCCTGTCAATCCACTGCTCTGCCAACAAGAGAAGGTTAAGCAGTTTCTCTTTTGAGTGATTGAGCATTCATTTCCCAGCAAGAAAGGGAAAGGCTGAAATTCCTATATGCTAATGATGTGAAGTATTGCGTTGGATGGGCAGGTTTCTCATATTCAACTGTTTACAACGTATTAAAGAACTCTTTAGCATTTGATAATCTAATGCTCTCACTAGGTATGCAAATCATACATCAAAGACAGATGCTTCTGCTGTACACATGTGGTACTGATAATTTCTCTTTAATGGTAGGAAATTTCTGGAAAAAAGCAACTTAGTACTTAGATAGGAACTCAATAACCTCCCCCTGATTTCTATGTACTACTTGCAAACTTTTTCTAGGAAAACATGAAAGAAAGAACATAGATTTCTAGAGCTCCATTTAATTTTAATTGAACATCATCCAAACAACAGTGGAGCACAGGAGTTTAGGCAAGACATTCTATTTGTAAAGGATTCACATGTGGTAGCATCAGATGTCCTAGTTATTTAGTTGCAACTAAATACAGTGCCATGAGGTTCCAGGGACTTCATGGGACATGGTGGAGTTGTGAGAACAATACGTTGTCCTGGTTACCTCGCTTTATTCGAATAAAAATAAGAAAAATGAGTTTGACCAGGTATTCTTTAGTACTGAGCACTCTTGAGCGTGAAGCCTTTTTCAAAACATTACAAGGCTGAAAAGCAGCTTTGCCAAGGCAGCATTGCAGGCTCCCACTTTGATTGTCTCTTAATAATTTC
Source organism: Melanocharis versteri (assembly GCA_013397845.1). Taxonomy (NCBI): domain Eukaryota; kingdom Metazoa; phylum Chordata; class Aves; order Passeriformes; family Melanocharitidae; genus Melanocharis; species Melanocharis versteri. Next base: position 1,109,966 of record VZTG01008989.1, on the reverse strand, counting down.
CATATAAAGCATGTGGAGTTTACAAGAAAAGAACCCAAGCAGCCTGGTTTGTTTCTATCTGCCAGCCTTGCAAAAGTAACCCCAACTTTCTCCTTTCCTGGTACTGTCACCAGCAATAAAGGCTCTGCAGGCCACATGGCTACTAGATATTAATAAATCGAGCAGTGACAGGGAATGATGCCAGGCCCTGGCACTCGCATGTCTGCGCTGTTAATTGTTCGAATGGTCTCTGGCATGGCCGAGCCTGGTGCCAGCTAATGCTCTCCCAAACAATTCCTGGCACGGTGCTGGAGTCAGTGCCAGCCAGCGCCGGTTCCCAGGAGGTGGGTTGGATGTGGCCCTGCTGTTCTGGAGACAAGGAGAGTTCAATAGCATGGAGGTAGGCTTTTCCATGCCAGTTGGCCTTGGGGCCGCTGCACAGTCCTGGACACATTTAGCTTATTAGTACAGATGTAGCCATTATGTCTTCAGAAACACCCCTGCAATTCTGAGGCTCATTTAAAAAAAAAAACAAAACACAACAACGAAACAACAAAAAAACCGCCGCAACAACAAAAACCCACATGTGATTTAACATCAATAGTATTTTACCCTTGTTAAAGCTGACGGCAGTCAGAAAAGCATGTATGCAAACATGGCAACTCTATACAACACATCTCCCCGTGGGTCTTCTGAGTTACATCTCTTTGCTTTGTTCATTAAAATGAATGTTTATTACACTTTGGTCCCGTTAACAATGCATAGACATTACATCATATCCTAAGTCACTATGAAAGGATCCCACTGTTTAAAGACTTAAAGGGGTACATACAGGCTCAGTTACACTTTTAAGGGGTAAAAAACATAGGGATATTAATTTTTGGAGAGACTTTTAAACTTGCATAGGAGGTTTCACCCAAGAATCTTGAAGCACTTCTCAAAGCAAGCTAAATATTAGTGATCTTCATAGAGCGGCTGGGAATGCACACTCACAGTGCCTAAGTGACTTGGCTAAGGAGTCTGTAGCTCATGACAAGTCAAGAGCAAGGCTCAGGGCTTCCCCTGGCCTCCCTGCTGATGGCCTCACAGTGATGTGACAGCTTTTGCAGCAGCAGCAGCTAAAAATGGATGAACCTGTTGGAATAAAACAAGAACAAACTTTTGCCTTAGGCTCAAGCAGAACAGAAACTTTTTCTAGACCTAAAACCCATTATTTAACTTCTTTTTTTTCTTTTTATAAAATTTTCTCACGCTTCTGCACTTCCTGATTTAGGGTTGGACAGGAACCAGAAAATAAATACTGAAATACCATGAGAAAGGTTATTCTTGTGGTATTTTCACCCAGACTGAAAGTGTGGTGTGCTCATGAGAAAGCATGTCCCAGAAAAATTTCCACAGCAGAGGTTCACATCAATTCAAGCAAGTACCAGACGGTCTGTGAACTTCTGACTCCCTGTAGGTTCCTACATGCTTTTGTATCTAAGAGAAAAAGAGACAGAGATCTGAATATCATCAGTGCTGGATCTGAGCTAATCTCCTGGGAGGGGGCAATGCCTCTGGGCAAGTGCAATGCAGGAGTAGTGCTCTTGGTTGCATGGTAAAGCTGAAACAACACCAACCTCCCCTGCCTGCTCCCTGTCCCTCCCTGTAGGGCAGAGTCTGGGTGTTTGGGGGTGTTTTTAGCCTGTTGTTCCTCGTGGCGCCTGTGAAGAGCCGGGCTGAAAGCATCGCCAAAAGAGCCAGCTGAAGGGGGAGGAAGCTTTGGGAGGACAAAGGGCCCTGGGAATCTGGCATCATTTTAAATATACTTGGTACCAGGCCTTGGAAAATGTTTATATAGCAGAATAATACAGGTGCAATGGCTATACTTTCTTCTGACTACCACAGCCCTCTCATGCTGTGTTTATTGGTTGGAGCTTTTCATAATCTTTTAACACTGATTTGACTCTGCTTGCATGGAAATCCCTCCCTTGAATTTGTCTAGTGCTGATTCCACTAAAAATGGCACTGCAGGTGTTTAAAGATCCTTCAGTACCCCAAAACTAAAGCCCCCAACTCTGTAGCGTGGCTAGCTGATCTTCTGTGAATGCATTTATCTTTTTCCTTACAAAAATACTTGGCCAGGGGATTGGAGTGACCGTGTGCACACCCAGGTGTGTCAGTGCAGAGGTCAGGTAGGTGGAATTGGAGGGTGGCTCACTGTGGTGCACTCCTGCATGGGTGTGTGCACATGACTGGAAGGCTGATTTTGGATGGGTGAATCTTTTTTCGGTCAAGAGTTTTCTCTATAGAAGCTCTACAAGGAGACTACCCCATGGGTTCAGATTAGATTTGTGTGTCCTGCATAGCTAAAATGTGACCTGAGAGGGTCACCTCATGTCCCTCAGATGTGCTTGATGGGAATGTATGTGAAACGAGGCAGGGTTAAAACCCAGCTTGCTGATTCCATCTCCATCCCCTAAGCCAGAGGGATGGAGCCAGGGAGGAACATGAATCCTGTGGCAAAGCAAACATCAGCTAAGGACAAAGAAGAGAGAAGTTCGTGGGGAAGTGAGACAGGAACAAAGAAGTAGGCTTGCTTGGCACAGCAGGCATTATTCAGGCTGGGAGATTCAGAGTCAGGGGTTTTATCAATGTTGGTTTAATAAATGCACCCACTAGTGTCCCTCAGTGACTGGGAGTCCTCTTCTGTGCCTCTCTCACCCTGGTGCTAGTGTTTGTTTAATCCAATTAGGCTGCCCCATGGCAAATTCCTTGCCAGCCTGGCAGAGGTGTTTGAGAGTCCAGGAGCTGACCCTCCCTGCTCCTGGAGGGCAGCGCCTTGATCCCGATGCCTTCTCAGCATAGGAAATGGAACTGCTCCTGACATAAGCTACTGCTCAGCAGGGAAACATGGCCTCTTAACATTAATTATCGTGTACCAGACTGTTCCTAAATAAAACATCCGCTGGCAGGAGCAGCCCTTTTAAATCAACAGAGAGGGGTTTTGAAGGCAAGATTTGTAGTTCACCTTGAATATCCAAGCATAGGAGAAATGTGGGGCAAGAGTCTTCCTGGCTTCAGTCTTCTGACCCTCTTCAGTTTTGTCGTGTGGATGAAAATGGTCTGTCTTCTTGGGCAAAGAAGGAGACGGAATGGGCAATGAGGGGCATAATGCTGGCAGAGGTTAGCTGGAGTACAGGCAGGAATACCCTCACCTCTGGCTGGAACAGCTCAGCTATGCCAGGTGGTATTAGTCAGCAAGGCAGGCTATTGTGGGGGAAGAGCCTCAGAAGAGGCAGAACTCGGCAGCCTGTTAAAATGCCTTCAGGGTTGGTGCAGATGGAGAACTAATGTACCTGCACCTTGCAGATCCCAAATGTTGTCCTCCGCAGCCAAACAAAGTACACAGCCCTCAAAGATTCATTCCTGACATTTATTCTCTTCCCCCCTGCTTCCTTTGAGTCACAGCCTCCCACCACAGCTCCAGGGAGAGGGCCATGTCCTTGGACATCTCGAGCTGGTGTCAATGGATCTGCTGCCCTGTGTTGGACACAGTCAGAGTGTGCAGGGGCAGGCACAGAGCTCCAAGGTGCAGCAGCTCTGCCGCCTGTCTCTCTTCTCCCTGGAATAATAAATCACAGCTCTTCTTTGCTCCTCCATTCCACGTCCGGATCTCATCAGTGGCTCTCTGGGGGCAATGAAAGAGTCAGCAGAAGAGATGCTTCAATTTCCTGAAAGGTCAGATAACTGGGGACACCCTTCTTCTCTAATGGACTGCTAAACTTGCTGTTGGAGCAGCAGGCTTTAAACTCTCCATAACTTTGCAGCTCAAGGGATTAGAAATTATGTCTATTTACTTTCAAGTCATGAAAAGCAGCTCCTTTAAAAGAACTGCTGAGGTCCTGGGAACCTGGAAAGGAGTTCCCAGGCATGTGGTAACTGTCCCTGCAGAGCCCAGCAAGGCCAGCACAGCCCAGGGCTGCATGGAGTTGATAAAATGGGATGGCAGAGAGTTTGCAAGAGAAGAGGAGGAGGGGAAAAGAAAACTGGCATTTCAGATTGCTGAGGCCTGGCCTGCTCTTAAAACTGTTCTTGCCCTGTGTTGACAATTTCCATGACTCTTTTGTCCCAGAGCTCAAAGGAAACCTCATGTTGCTCTCACTTGCTGATGGAAAACAGGAATGAATATTTAGCTGGCAATGATGACAGATGAAGGTTTCGCATTAGAGAGGGGTCCCTGGGTGAATCCCATCTGCATGGAAGGGACTTGCCTCCTTACACTGCTGTGTTACTCTCGGTGCATTGCAGCCAGAGAAGGGGATATGACAAAGTCTGAGCAACCTTACTCTCCTGAGAAGGCAAGGTGCTTTCACTCCCATGCAAACACATGAATACAATGGCACCTGGTTGTTTGCAGGCCTGAGTGCAGGATAGCTGACCAGCAAGGAGCTTCATCTCCTCTTCACCGTGCTGTAAATTCTAGTGCCACTGCAGTAGACAGGGAAGAGTGTATGGGAAAAGGTTGGGCTGGCAGAGTCAAAATTAGGGAGTGGGAGCAGGGTTGTCTCTGCTTTCACTTTAGATATCTTAATTGAGGAAATACCAGACTCAATTCACTGACATGTACTCAAGAGGGAGGGCATCAGTGAGTGGAAAATATTTGAGAAAAAGCATTCTGACTTCCTGGACAATAAAAAAGAAAGCAAGATTGATCATTTGATCAATGGATTGATTTATCTATCCGTCTGTCTCTATATATAACAACTTGCAGCCTATGGGTTTGAAATACAAAATGGTACCATAGAAGTTATGGCACTCACACAATGGAGTTTACATTTCGAAGTTGATGCATGCCACATCTACTTCTGCTTCCAATTACGTTTATACAGAAGTAGCAATTTCAATAGCTGTATAATGGTAAACCAAAGCAGAGCTGGACTTGTTTCTCTACACCTCACACACATACCCAGGCAACCCATAGGTAGACGAACATTAGACATCATATACGTGAAAGCGATATTGATAAGATAAATTGCATTTATGACGCACCTTTGACCACCTCAGCTGTGCTCTGCCTGCTAATGCATTCCTAATGGGACTGATTCTAGCAATCAAAAAGTCTGATCATTTTCAAACAGCCACCATTACTTTTGCAAATCAACCTGTCAGTATAGGTGCTTCTGTCTGTCTTTCTACATATAGCACTTTTTCATTCTGAATTTTAGGATGGATACAAATCATCCCTGAATCAGCCATAGGCTGAATCAGCCATAGGCTTAAGGTCTGAAACCACTGAAACCTTTAGGTAAAAGGACAATTTCTTTCTCAGCGTTATAGCTTGAGGGAATTTTTAAACCACATTTTCAGGTGTTCTGCATAGGCTACAAAATTAACCGAAAAATAATCATGTAAGGATGCATTTGTTTTTATTTGAAATAAACATATTCTAATCACTTTTTATTTCCTCCTGTTTATGAAGCTTATCAATTTATCTAGCCCAAGTGTGATTTTCTAAAGGTCAGGAAGAGCCACTGAAATATTTTAAAATAATATAAAATTATTGTTGTGAATAAAATATGGTTTGAAAAGCGTTCTCAGAACCATCTCAAACTCCTCTCTTGGAGTTATCATATATATACAGTTATCATTAAGGATCTATGAATGAACTAAATTCTCATTTTTTCTATATGCATCATTAGAAATTCACCACAGCTAAGCAACTGCTTTTTTTATCCTTCCCATATGTGGTCATTTCATTCTGTCTCTGGGTACTTGAGAAATGAAAACTTGTGGCCTTCATTAAAATGTAAGGAATGTCCTTCAGAGATTTGGAGGAAGCTGGTTTGGAAAAAGTTCAAACGTGGTTGTTTGGAGCGCAGGATTCAGCCTGGGTCAGAGGTGAGGTTTTGATTTGCCACCATAGTGCTAAACTGTGGTTGGCTCCATCCTTTTCCTTGGTTTCATGTCCTGGGACCCCCTTTATGACAGCAGCCACTTTCTGGATTGTTCTCACCACTGGCTGGTGTTTGTCAGGAGAAACTACCAGGTTGCTTAAGGTTCAAACCCAGCACTTTGTGGTGAGCTATAAGAGCACCTTATGTGAAACACTGGTATTTCCTCTATTTTCAGCTGAGCATCTTGCACACGAATTAGAAGGTGTATTATTTTATCAGCAGTTGTGATTAATGATGCCAGTAATATGAGCCCAAAGTATCCATAAATCATGGCTCAGCTTCTCTCCCTCCCACCCTGGCTATTGCAGCTGCCTTAAAAATCATAATATGCAATAACAAAACATAAAAGCATTGGGGTTCCTCTTAATTGCTTCTGGCTCTTGAGCCTTACAGGCTACTTAGTTCACTGGTATAGCTATTTCTCTGAGGTGCATGGCAAGTTTGAGCTCTGTCCTCCAGCACAAAGACTAAATGTCTCTTTCTTCCCTTTCTGAATTCAGCTAATATTCATTAATCCCATTGATCTAGGTGCTCTGCATCCCAGAAAAGTGCCAAATATTGCTGACATTGTGAGGGTAAAAAAAAAAAAGGAATAAAAGAATAATTGGCAACTTTGCAGCCTCCAAATTAAGAGAAAAGAAGAACAGAAACTGAATATGGTAGGAAAAAAAACAACCCAGAAGGAATTAAGTAGAAAAATGCTGCACTGAATAACATTTTCCCTTTTAGTTTAAACAGGATTTTCTTTTTAGCCTCTTCTGAGGACTTCTTCTGGGTATAATTCTCTCCAATAGCCCTGCTAGTGATGTTGTGTTTTTACCGTAATTTGTTAGTCAAGCATGAACCAGGACCTCTGTGGGTTCCCATTCCCAGCCTTTTTGAAGGCTAAATAGTTCCATTCTCTGCACTCATCTGCTGCCACAGGAGAAGAAAAGAAAAAAATGTAGGAAATTTGGATCCGTCTAAGCCTGGCTTGGAAATTATGCCTTGGGTGATGAAGCCGGACTGTGTCATTCCAGCTGACGTTTGCATTTAGCATAGTTAGAGTTAAATGCCAATATCTGGCATTGTACACTGCAATTAGCAGTATCATTTGTTCTCATCTGAGCACTTCGAGGGGCTTTTTGTTCTGTTTTTGTGAACAACTTGTTGGGATGCATTTCTACTGCAAATTTTATAGAAAAAAAATCTATTTTTATTTTTAAAATGGCTTTTTGTTGTTGCTGTTGTTCTTCTGATAGCTATAAGCCATAATGCATAAAAGACAGATGCTTCTACCAATGCTGTGAAGTTTCCTAAGGACAATGCTGTTTCAAAAATGCTTGCAGTGCAGTTAGTAACCTCAAGTCTCACTTAGGCTCTTGTAAAAAAGAGCCAAAGTCTTGGTCTTGGTCTGAGCACAGCATGGGCAGCCTTGGGAAGTCAGAGAGCTCTGGGTGGATGCTGTCTGCCTGCCTGGAGCTTGCTGCAGGATCCAGTCCAAATTAGCCTTGGAGTCACCACCCTTGTTCTTCCATGTGTCATTCAGCTACTCCGAGCTAGAACTGGAACTGGGCCCCATGTTGCTCTGACACCGCTTCGCAGCCTCTGCTCTCGAGCCCCATGCAAAAGCCAAGAGAAGAAAATTCACCAGGACTGCAGCCAGAAAGTCTGCTCTGAATGGCTGTGGGCATCGTACCTGTCTTGAGAGCTCAGTATTTGCGAAATGTTTTGAGTCCTCTGGAGGGTGGGTGCAGGCTAAGTCGCAAAGGGTATTTTTGGGGCTGCAGAATACACCCCAGTGGCTTGTAGACACAGCTGCCTCTGAAGACACTGGGAGCATTTACACACGAAGGATGACAGCAGCTAGGACCAACATGAAATAGCCACGGGAGGACTTTGAAAAAGTTTTAAGTAGGAGACATGGAGGGCTGTTAACACTCAGGGCCAGATCCTGACCCTCCCACTGGGCGGGCGTGCAGCCCAGCCGGAACTGTGTCGCCTGGCGGGGCTCCATACCAAGGAACAATAATCACGTCTAAGGATGGCTGGCCTGCCTGGGTGGCAGCGCTGGCGTCCTGGGCTCTGCAGACAGCGCACAGCTGAGAGGTCACCGAGGTTTTGAGACTGTTCACCACAGGGCAGACATTCACTGACGAATGGCTTCAGGGGAGACGTGGGGGTGTTTGGTGGGGCACATGAAGACAGAAGGGTCCTGTCTGCCCTGGCTGTGGCTCAGGTCAGTTGGGACACAAGCTCTGAATATGGGGCAGCCTGATGCTGAGCTGGCTGGGGCTGGTGGGGAGTGGTTCCATCCCAGGTATATCCCAATGGCCCCAGTGGTATGGACTGGTCGTCCATGCATCCCTCTGCTTTCCTTCAAGACGGGTCTTGGAGGCCTAGTCTGTCCCAGGGGATCTGAATCCCTGCCTCCCAGACCTTGTCCATACGCCCCCCAGTCCTCTGTGCGCGTGCCTGCTGGGCCATACCCCCAAGGAAACTGCAGCAGCCCAGGCTCCTGTGCTCACCCCTGGCTGCACGTTTAGTCACTTGGCCCTTGCTGAAACGTGTGGCCCCTTGCTCGCACCGCCTTGTCCCCTCTGCTCGCGCACCTTGGCTGGGGGACCCACGGCTGGGACCCCCCGATGGACCTCCCCAACAAGCGTTTCTCTTCCTCCCCGCTGCTCGTGCCCACCCCGGCTTCTAGCACACACACTCGCTTGCATAAGAAACACAAACCTAAAATGCAATACATGAATTAAGTTAATTATCCAATTAATTGTAGCTACAACACATCTGCTATTGTTTCATGGGCTCTTCTCAAAATTTAAAACAGATTTAAGGGGAAAAAAGGCAAAACAAAATACAAAAAAAGATCTCTCTGCCAGGGCAAATCCTCAGCATGCTATGAACAAATAAGACATCTGTTCAAAGTAAATTGGGGCTGGGGAGGATGGACTGGAGACAATAACAAGAGCGAGAAATAATAATGACAAGGCGAGATCCCAAAGAACTACACTCCCACTTTGAGCCAGAGGCAGCTCTCTTGTTGCTATGCAGGATTCTTCAATAGAATCTGTGAGCAAGTTAGCTGATCTTCTGAAAGTTAAATTGTAGTAAAACCATCAGAAAAGCCGTCAAGCCCTGTCTCTTCATGGTGTTTGTGATCAGAGGTGGTCGGGATGTAGGGGGGTGGAGTGAGAGGAATTAAATCTATGACTAAACATTTTTCACAGCAACAAAAGGACGGCGATTAAGAGATAAATTAATGCTCTGGCAACGCTTCCTGTTTTGAAGGATGCAGCAGTGGGTAATGAATGGCTGTGTTTGGAGTGAGCCTGAAGAGCCTCTTGCAGAGCTCTCTGCTCAGGCCAAACTGCAATAAACTGACCCTCCTCGTCTCCAGCTCCTGCAGGAAATGGACTTAAAAAATCTTTGGCAACCTCTGCGCCCCCTTTTTCCCCAGGGTTGCCGTCTATCGTTTGATCTTTCCCTCTTTCTCTCTCTCCCCGGCTTCTAACCTTTTCCAATTCCCCCTCCCTTGGAGTCTGAAGTCTATTTTCGGTGCTCTGCTGTTGAAAGGCTTTGAAAGTTTTGTTTTCAGCAAAATATTTCCTTGAGAGCTCCCGCCTTGTTCCCTGCTCCACACTGTGGGCTTGCAGGTTATGTTTAATGCCCCCTGGAGCGAGTCACGGGGCCCCTCTGCAGCCTGGTCCAGACCGCAAGTGACAATACACGCCCTTGCTTATTTCCAGGAGAAACTCCGAGAGGTGGCTGTGCCTTCAGCCCTGCACGGGTGTCTGTGACATCTCTGGGTCAGTACCAGCAGTGTGGCCAAGTCACCTCCGTGGAGGGGCAAGGGCAGAGCGGTGGGGGAAGAAGGGATGGGAGCCAGCGTGTAAAGTAGTTTGTCCAAAGGGTCACTTTTGTCCAAAGGTCCCCTTTTTTCCTCCTGCTTCGGTGTGGGTGGCAGTGCCTCCGGGAGACGCTGAGAGCAGGGAAGGGCTGGCTGGGACCCCTGTGGTTATTACCCCCTGTGCTGAAACTCGGGTGGGGCGAGCAGCAGCACTTGCCACCGCGGAGCCTGAGTGGGCTGCTGTCCCCGGGTCCCTGGGGGCACACGGTCCGCTGCAGCCTGAGCAGCCGGGCACGAAAGGCTGGCCCCAGGTGTCCGTGTCCGTGCTGGAGCACCGCTGGAGCGGGGGCCTTTCGCTGCAGCGGGAAAGGGCCGCCCGCCAGTGCCGCCACCTTCCCCCCCCCGCGGCTGCTCAGGAACACAAAACAATTTCCTTGGGATCAGTGCCCGTTTCCTCCCCGAATGAGCTGTGAACAAGGGTTTCCTTGCTGCCACTGCGTCCCACCCATATCCTCCTGAGCCCACCCTTCCAATCTGACAACACAAACTCCTGAAGGAAGTGTTGAACCAGAAGTTCAGCTGGGGAGGCTGAACTGGGCTTGCTTGGCCATGGCCGGAGCAGAGGGGGAATGGCAACCTCCCTGCAAAACAAAGCAGAGCCTCAGATGAACGAGAGGAGCTCGCTTTGACACTGCTGTTTCTCCATGCCAAGGTTTACCGTGGTTCCGGGGGCGGTGTTGGTTGCCTGCTGTGCACTGAGTGAGGGGTCCTTAGCTTAGTAAAAAGGCTGCTAAAGCTTTAATTCTGCCTGATGCAGCTTCGCTTGCCAGTACAATGATTTCAATGTATTTTTTCTCCAAAAGCAGATAATAATTGAGGGTCTTTTGTGTTTGACGCCACAGAGGAAGAAGGTGTTCATTGTACGTTGGGTGTAATGGGCTGTGTGGCACAGCAGTTCCCTGTCACTCCCCAGTGCAGCTGAGCTTCCCCAGGGCTTCATCAGACACAGGGGAGGGGGAGCCCCAATCCCTGCTCTGTGGTCTCGACTCTGCCCTGCAGTACAGTGCAGCTGATCAGTAAACCCATTTAACCCGCTGCTTGAGAATTTGTCCAGGCACAGAAGAGGCATCCATGGGTAGCAGATTCCCCAGTGGAACAGGTATTGGCCATTCCTTGCTGCTGGGTGCAATCTGGATATGCACTGGCACTGCTCTGCTCTGTGCCACAGGAGAGGGATTAAAAGCTAAGTGTTGACACTTGGACAGCCCCATACAGTGCCACAGGCACTCACACCCTCATCCCCACAGCTTCCTTAGCTGTCCTGTCTCAAAGGGATCCAGCTACTCCGGTGGCAAAAGAGATGTGCACATGCCCCTTGCTCCACGATGTAGAGGATGGAAGAAGAGGCAGGAGAAATTGGGAAAACACAGGCTGATGCTGTCCTCAGGCTGCAGAGCTCAGAGGCAGGACTGCCAGCCTGCCAGCTCCCTTCTGAAGCTCCCTGGATGCCTGGCCAAGCTTAGCTATGTCCTGTCAAAGCGGTTTTCATGAGTAAGGACTGTAGAAATGGTCCTGAGCCCAGAGCCTTGAGTTCCCCTAGCCAACCAAGTCCCAGCAGCACAGAGCTGAATTACTTCTCCACTCCCATCCTCTGACAGGGCACCTTTTAGTTGTGGCTGGCAAGTGCAATAAAAAATTAGGAACTTAGAGGAAATAGCTTATTTTTTTCTCCCTCCTTTCTTTGTTTTTTCAGCTGTAGTAAGCTGGGCACCCCTTTCCTCTTCTGAAAGGTGTTGCAGAGGCTAAACCTTCAAAACCATCTCCCATTAGCACCACCTTCCTGACGACAGGGTGTGGTGGGGGCCTGTTTGTGTGGCCCTGCAGGAAGGGGTGCGGGGACACCTCACGGCTGCCCCTGTGCCAGCACCCCAGGCAGGAATGGATCAGCTCCTGCAGGGTCGGGCTGTGCCCAGGGTGACTTGCTTGACATAGAGAGAGAAGAAATGCTGCTCCCACTACCTGGCTGCAGAATTGGGAAAAGAAAAAAAATATGTTCGTCCCTGTAAAGACCAGAGACATTTCGAGAGATTTGTGTTTTCAATTCAATGTGCAGATAAAGGGAGGTGGATATTTTAGGAAGCAAATGGTAATGATTAGAGTTTTAAGTCTTAAGTAGTCATTTTGTCATAAAAGACTGAATTTGTATGCTTCAGAAAAATAGTCTTTTCCTCTCAGTTGATGATAGGTTTCCTTGAATTGCCATAATTATTCATCTTTTTATGAATGCATAACAGACAATGACATGTGATTAAATCTCCGCCCAGGGCTTCCTTTCTGAAGATCATAGAGATACATAGAAATCACTCTCTGCTCTCTGAAAGGTTGTTGATTCCTGTCCCAGGCTGCTCTATATACATATAATTCAGCATATGCATGTATAGAGAATTCCATGACCTATAGGTGGTTATATACATGGCTGTGAAAGTAATAAATTTCAATTCAGTCCCACCGGCGTTGCAGCCTGTTATCTCAGAGAATATCATGTGCTATGCCACAAATTACAGCCAAAGACTAACAGCTTTGGAGAGAGTTTGTGAGTTTCAAAAAAATTTAAACTTAATCGTCCTATAAAAGAGCTAACAAAAACTATTTTAATCATTTCACTTGAAAATTATGGGGAGGAATTGGGGTAGAATTGTTTGGTTTTCCTTTGAAGGTAACAAAGCAAGAAATTTAGTGATGCTGTGGGGATTTAATTTGAGGAATATTGCCTTGAGAATGTATAAAGGACACCTTTTATATCCTCTCAACACTGGTTACAGCCATAGCTTGAATGCAGCCATATCTTATCACACGTTTTTGTAGGTGAGGAAAGCTGGTAGAGAGTCCATGACACCACTACAGGATGCAATACTGGAGGAAGGTTTAACTGGAGGTTTTCCTGCCCACAAACGCTGCCAAGGCCAGCAGACACAGCTTTCCCAAGGTGCACGGTGTGACAATGGGGCACCTTGGCAGTGGTGCTTGGCTGGGGAGACCACTGCAGGCTGGGACACACTGCAGGCTGCTGGAGATACACTTTTTCCTGGGTTATAGTAAAATAAGAAATAAGACCAGCCCTTGTTTAGGTCCATAATGAGGTACAAACACCTAGGTCTTACAGTGCTGCAGGTCTCCTAGTTCTGCAGCTGGCATGAAGATGTTTCCCTCAGTCAGCCCTGGGGTACAAAGTGAATGACAGGGTGTCAGAGAAAAAGGGATTCTCATAATTTCCTGCCAGTCTGTGCTTTTATTGCATCTCAGAGGAGCATGGATGCATTTGCAATCATCTGAGGAGATGGTGCTGAACCATTAGCCACTTGTGAGAACCTTGGGTGCAGTCAAATGATAGTTCCACCACACTGCTGGCAGTTTTTGGGAGGCCAGAAAGTGGCCCAGGCCTCGCAGCGCCAGTGGTGGGTCCATAATTCTGCCCCTCCCCAAGCACAACAATGCCATGTTGTCAATATGTGATCATTCAACATCAACAGTCTCCCTTCTCCATGCCCTTCATCTTCCCCAGTATTGTAGAGTAAATGCCAGACTGTACAACTCCAGTTTGAGATTAAATGCCACCCTCATTGCAAATGAGAAAGATCAGCTTTTTCCATTGGAAATATCCAAAGGAAAGTATTCTTGTTTGTTTTCTGTTCTTGCTGATGTTTTAGCAGCCAATCCTTTTTTTCTGTTTTTTATTCATTGCAAATTGTCCAGCAAAAGAATAAAGGTTAGTGTATGCCATCCATTCTGTTCATATATCGAGATCTTTAGACTTGAAAAGATCAGAAAGGTTCAAGTTTGCCCTGTGCATATCAGAGGGGTCGTGATAAGCTCCTGCTAAAAGTCAAGACCATGTTAGCTTGGCATAAGTGACTTCTTGTCTGAGATACAGCGTCTGTGATCGGCTCGGAGTGTGGATAGGAAAAACCCTTTGGCTCAGGGTGTCTGCCTATTCCTGTACTGTGGAAGACCTAAATCATCCCGCAATCTTCTTATAAAATGCAAAGGATACTTCAGCCCCACACAGTTGCTTTTTGTACTGCAGCCAGGTGATTTGGTCTCTTGTTTAGGTGAAGGAACTAGATTCTAACTATTGGAGGGTTTAAAGTCACTAGTACAATGTGATGGAAGTCAGTGGGTTTTCATTTAATTGTGAGAACTTCTTGGCACGAGTTTCTGAGTAAATGTAGCCGTGACCTACTTGAGATTAATGTTCTGTGATGAATTTAATGCTACTTGAGAAAATAACTTGTCCTGAGAGCCTTTCCAGCTCTACCCTAGCTGAGATTCCCAAGCAAGGTGGCAGTTGTCTACCTGAAATCTGCTCCCAGTGGGGCTTGCTCAGAACTTCAGGGGCAATTCAGACGGGATGGCTTTGCCATGTGTGGACAGAAAACTCTGCTGTGAGGAATGTGCACAAGGAAATGTCATGTTAAATGAAGGAGTGTCTTTAGAGCTGGATGTCAGATTAAGAGGATGGCTTTGGAGGTTGGGACCTTAAGTCTGCCCCGGGCTTGTCTTAGGTACCGGCATCTGCCATGTGATTTGTCCTTGGGGCCTGGATGTGTTTGGGCATTTGGCCCTTAGAACTCCTCAGTAACAACATACGGTATTTTTGGCCTGTGATTAGCCAGCCAATCCATATGGTGACATTACTGCTTCCTGGATGGATGCCAAAGCTTGATACATGTAGAAATGATGACTAAACCAGGACAATCTCTCTGGAGCATGGCATATGTCAAACAGCCCAGGGCCAAAACAGGAGCAAACTGGTAAGGCAGGGTAGAGAAGTGACAAGGGATTGACAGAAAATGTGAGGTAATTGCTCAAAAAACTAAGGGATGGCACAGGGAGATTAGAAATGGCTAAGAAGAAAAAAATTGTGTTCCCAAACCTTTGCATGCTTTCAGAACTGAATGTTGCAAAGAAGTATTTAAAGCTCTGAAAATGTAGGTAATTGGTTTTCTTTGTTACTGCTTTTCGCAAAGAGGAAACTAACGGAGTCTAATCCACTCTTCCTTGGCATGCCCTTGAATCCTTACTCAAGAACAGCCCTAATGAAATAACTGGGATCATATCAGTGAAAAATTTATTTAAGATTATCTTTTAATAGCCTGAGCAAACACACTGGCCTTCACAAACCACAGAAGGGCTGCGGAGCTTGTCGTTATGAGATTTCCAGGTTAGTTCTGTGGGGACATCTGTGTCTTTCCGGGATGCTTATTTGTATCAGACACCTTCACCAAATCCTTACTATGTAACCATGTGTGTTTGACTTTAAAGTCAGTCAGCTGAAGTACTGGCGTCAGTCTATGTCTAGAAGCCTGTGCTGTTGTGAATGCCAACATCTGACATCTAGATGGAGACAGTTGGAGAGATCAGCAGAGCCCTGTGTTGCAGCTTCAGGAAAATCCATATGCAAGGGAGGAAGAATTCTGGAGGGACAGACTGGAACAATTGTAAATATTTTGCTTTTAGAAAATGAAGATTGTCTTTTCCAAATGGAGACAGCTGGTGGGTACATGATCGTTGTGTAGTGACAGCAGCATTTTCTTGGAGCATTCTCAATTGAATTACACAAGTCTCTCTGTTCACTTCAGGAGCATCACTACTGCAACTGTGTCCCAGAGCTTGCTAGGACCCTCTGGGAAAGGTTCCTTGAAATCCTTGCAGTTTCATCCTGTGATAGTTCTAATGAGCCACTGGGTTCTCCTGGGTTACATACATATCAGTATGTGAAATTCCCAAAAATTTCTGAACAGAACACTCACTGGTGGCACATCAGAGTTGCTTTGTTAGCCACATGTGAATTCTTTGCACAATTTGCAGAGTTTTCAAATATTTCACTCTTTAATTACCTAGATGCAGACTTAATTAAGTAGATATAAACATATCTGAGATCGATTACCTACCGATCTGTCCAACCACTTATCAGAACTTTCCTATAAGATAAATCTTCATTGCAAATACCACTCATTTAAATATTTATGCAGAGGTCAGGAGAGGGAGAGTCCAGATAATTTCCTGTGGGCCTCCTCTCTTGCCTTCCCTTGTTGTTCTTGTCCTTACAGAACTCAGTTACATTCCTCTCATTTAAAAAGGTAAAATATGTTTTTCAATGGTTTTTAATGTTTCTGGTAACATTTTGTTTGAGGAATGGGAAGGGAGGGGAAAAGCTGGAACAGAAGCATAGAGGGAAGGGCTGGAGATCTGCATGATTTATAACAAGGAAGCAGTTTTCCCGAGGAAGAGCACAGGATAGGAGCTGAAGGACAGCCAAGGAGACCTTTGGAGGGCATCTGTGTTACTGTGAGCTCGCAGTTCACTCAGTGCCTTTCAATCTAAGTTCTTTCCACTCCTCAGCAGCAAACTAGTGAAGCCACTGTGGATTCACATAGCTTTAGTTGCAAAAGTGTAGCCTGCACGTGGTTGCCCATCTGAGCTGAGAATCCGGACCCTGAAGCATAAGGCCTACAATTTGAATTTATAAATGCAGCTGAAGAATGTGCTCAACAGCAGTGATCAAGTCAGTTACAAAGTGATGTAAGACCATGACCCTCCTGCTTCTTTGAATCAGATGCTTTTCTCTAGGCCGTGTTATCTCTTGTAATGCAAGCAGGCTGGATTAATTAGGGCTGTGTTTTCTCTATTGTGACTTCAGGGAGGTTATAAGAAGGATGAATTTGTCCCTGAGGACAGGCCCAATTCGTAAATGTAATGTCCTTGTCTGTTTCACTGTGCCATGACTCTAGAGCTGGCTCAAGGTTTCTCAGCAGTGCAGGCAAAACTAATTCTACTGCTTCAAAAATGAGGGCAAACTGTCCTGAAAATTATGCATTTAGTTTGTGCCTACAGCAAAGGGCATTTCTGAGAAGGTGAGAGGGCAGAGACCTAAGGTACACTAGTGAAGACCTTTGGCTGTTTGGGGATTATTTGGAGCCTTGGTTAGGGAAAATCAAAAAGATGGGGAAATGAAAGGGCTGAAAGGATCTATGGGATGCTCAGGACAGATGGAAAAGAAGGGGTGAGAGGGATCAGTGCAAGGGCTGGAAGAGATGATCAGCAGAGGCATTCAGCAGCTGTTGGAAGAAGGCTTTTCCCTTTCCCTTAGCCCAGCACCTTACTGATTCTTCCCTCCTCCTCAGTTCTATCTCTGCCTGCGTGTAAGGAGGCTGCAAGTGCCCCAGTGGGAGGTCATGGACATGTAGTTCTTTGAGCGGCAGAGCTGGAGCAGCCAGTTTCCTGGGACGTTACTGTGGGCTTGCATTGGATTGTCTGGTATCTAGTAAGATGTAAGTGCTGATCTGTTTTTCCCTCTCTGGACATTCATAATATCTCTTTCCCAGGGGGATCTTCACTGTCTAATAAGGGTCACATTCACATTGCAGCCTTCACCTCCACAGGGGCACTAATTGGGTTTTTCTACTCTAGCCAGCTGCCAATTTTCATAAAATGTGTTGGAATTTAATACCTTGGAGACCTCCTATTGTCTGTCAAATTATTTTGAAATTGATCAACAGGTTCAAAAGTTACTGGTGAGGGAGAAGCACAGCTGAGTGCACATAGACAGGTGAAGAGACACACACATGAGAGTGATACTGCATGCACTACCTCTTTGGAAAACTGAACTAAAACAGGTGGATAGACACTCTGGCCAATGCTTCTGCTCTCTGCTGTGTGACAACTGCAACCATAATACCCCCAAGCATCAGCAGGATGAGTCTACATCCTTTTGCCGTATTGAGAAGTGTGATCTCTTCCTTGAAAAAAAGTCAAAGAGCACTTGGTTCTGGGCAAACCTGTCTTAAGGCTTTTTTTTTACTGAATGTTCTGTTTCAGATTTTGTGTGTGCTATCGTTCTCTGTGCAAAATTACTGATGCTGGTATACAAGGACATGTCCTGAAGAAAAAAATGGTCTTCGGGTTCCAACCAATGCTACCTGAGCCTTGCAAGGTGAGGATGTGAGACATTACGCCCACATGCTTTCTCCAGTCCTTCTTGGCACCTGACAGACTGTAGTCCCAGCACGGGTTACTCTTCCTGGCTCTCATCATGAGCATGCACCTCACAAGCTAGGATGAGCTGGGATCCTGTATTCAACACTCTCCTCACCAGCACGGTTCATGTGGCTGTGGGAGAAAATACGCAATTACTCAGCAGAAGATGTAATAGCAGGCATGCTCCTGCAAGCTGAGATATTTATGGAGATTTCTCAGTATCCCTGCCCCTTCCTGCATGCTGGCGACACCAAAGAGTAGGGCTGGGTAAATAATTCTACTTTTTGGTTGTCTTCCAAAGACACTCCATCTCATAGTGAATAGCTGGAGGTGACTTTCCTACATGGGGCAGTCCCCCTCTGCATAGCACATTGAAATGCTTCCCAGCAATGGGACAAACAAGAAAGACTTCCAGTTCAGAAGTGATGCTATGTACCCAGAGGTGAATATTTACAACCGAGCCCTGAACAGGTATTCAGAGCAAGCAAGCAGAGCCAGCAGGGGACTGAGAACACCTTTTCCATTGAACCTGCTGCACCCTGGAAGTGTGTGCACTCTCTCAGCAGGAAAAAGATGTGGATTTATAGCCTTTAAGATAACGGAGCAATCCACATTGATGTTGCCCGTATTTGATCTAGTATTCAAATCTCACTGGGTAAAAGGGCACAATGTCTACCCCTTCCTTTTTTTTTTTTCCCTTCCTTTTTTTTCCCCACAAATCTTGTCTGCCCTGTCCTCCTTTTATTCCTCTTCAGTTTTGGTCAATTTACTACTGACCAGCAGCAACAAAGCAAAACCAGCAACAAAGCTTCTCGCTTAAAGCACTGCACCTTCAGCTGGTGCGGGCTTGTTGCACAATCAGTTGAAACTGTGCTTATATTGCAGTGGGTTATTTGGGTGTTCCTAATCTTGCCCCAAGAGCCAGCTGCTTCTGTATGGGCCTGACTGCAAGGATGTGCTAGTCAATGGGATTTCAGGCTGGATTTCCAATGAAACAGGCACTTCAGTGAGTGCAGCTCTGGCGTCCCCAAGCAGCATTTTCCAGGGGTTCTTTTCACAGAGGTTTCTGGGCTGAAGCTTGGTGTTATAATTTTAGCACAATCCTTATACATTTTTATCCCAGCCAGTGGTACTGGGAATATTTTAATGAAGCATAGAAATGTTTAATCCGTGTTAGGATCCCGCTAAGTTCTTTGCCTTAATAATTATCTTGTGGGTTAGCTCAGTCAGTACAAAACTATAAGACAAGAAAAACATCCCTGAATCTATGCTGGAGTCAAATAACTCAGCAGTGCATTTGAATGCAATGGGAAGTGGAAGTTTAGGATCAGACAGTTCAGATTAGCAGGCCAATGAACCCTCCCCAGTGGCCAATGAGCTATGCAATTCGTGATGCTGCTCTACTCGTGTTTTTGTCAGAGGTTATGAATCAGAAGCATTTTTGACAGCACAGCACAATTTCTGCATTCACAGCCCAGAAAGCCAAAGTGAGCGAAGTGGCAGCACAAAAATGAGTTTGTTTTCCAAAACCCTTCAGCTCCACTCAAAGTTTCTGAGTCACTCTAGAAATCTCACTGGAGGGAAATGAGATGCTCACAAAACTCAGCTGCTGGATGACTGGGATTGTTGATCTTAAAAATGTATCCTGTGTTTATCAGACAGGAACCTAAGGACTTGATTCCTTGAGAGCAATGTTTATACCTTATTCAGGATGAGACCAGTGAGCTGTTGTCACTGATTTTGGGGAGAGATGTTGAAACATCTCTTACGAGAAACCTTTGGATTCAAAGGACCAACTGGACTGCAAGATGAGCTGTAAAATGATTCAGAGGAGGCTGAGCACACTGAGGATTGAACTGTCCTACCTAGCCTGTCCTCAGCAGTCTAAGGTTCTGTTCAGGGATCAAAGCTACTTTTTCTGTGGGGAAAATCTTCCGCACTTGTACACAGGTGAGCTGTTTGCTCTCCCTACAGTGGAAGATATAGGTATTTCTGTCATAAGAGGCTTTCAGTGAATGAGTCAACGGAACTGTGATTTTACTTCTACCATTGAAAGAGCAGGAGCACTTTCTTGGCCCCAGCGCTGCTCTTATTTGCAGTTTGGGGGATGGTGATGGGGTAGGGAGTCTGACCCTTATGGTCTGATCCTGCTTCACTGCAGGCAGGGGGAGATGAAGTAGCGCAGGAGTTCACTGAACTTTGCAGCACAGACCCATGTTTGGCACTCATTAAGTATCTGAAGCCCTGATGCACCACAGTCGTATGGATACTGCAGGATCATTGTTGGAGGGCTGGACTTCAAATGAAATCCAGACAAACTGATATCCCAGCTTCATTTATTAGAAAATTTCCCTTCTTGCTTTGTGTGTATCAATGATCTCTGATGCCAGTGAGAGAGGTTGTGCTATTTCCATTATATGAAACCTGCAGGAAAACCCTACTTGTGAACAAATAGGTCTAAGCCAATTTTTTTCCAAGTCCTAGGCTGGGACTGTGGTGAACAGTACACAACAGTACAGCTCTGTCAATATTCCATCCTAAGCAAGGGTGTTTTCACCACTCTGTGCAATTTATCTACCTATAAAATGGTGAAACTGCTGATCTCATACATAAAGCTATTTTGAGAGAGCTCAGTGGAAGGTGCAATAGAAAAGTTGCCAAGAATTACCCCACAGACAACTGGACAAAGCACAGTGCTGATAACGACATGACTTTCATATGATTAAAACTAGTTTGCAATAGTTGGTGAAAATGAGCACGTCCAAGTAAACTTGTGAGGTTTTGCTTTCTGGGGGTACTTTGCACTACCACCTCTGTTAAATTTATAAATACCATGATCATGGTGGCTTCCAGAGGAGCAGACCCTCCAGCGAGGGTGTCCTGCCTCTAGATGGGCAACACCAAATTCTTCCCTAATAAGCTGCGCTCATTTAGACCAGCTGCAAACCTAGCATGCCAGTGCAGATTTCCTGTTTTGCTGACAGGAATTTTGCTTGTGAGCCTTGTTGCATCTACAGTGCCCAAATCCCTTCATCTAGGGCCTGATCTTGGTTAGGTCTTGGTGACTTTGGATTTCTCTCCAGCCTCCAGAGCAACTCCATTGAATTTGAGTACTTCCGCTGAAAACTTCACTCCACTGCAATATAAAAGCAGTTGGAGAGTAAAGTCACATCCCTGGAGGGTAATGAGAACATGGGACCTGACATGGCTGCATTTTTCCAGCAATTTTCAGCAGCAGTGGGCTGAATTCTGTGTTGATGTGCATCCGTGTGGCTTCACAGAAGGGGATTTTTTTTCTCCAGTCATTTTTTATGTAAGGGGTGTCTGACGCCAGCACGTATGATGTGACGTGGAAGACCCTACAGCCGAACAGCTGTGAGAAGGAGCCTCCTGTTATCTATTGTGCGTGGAGCCTACCCTGTAGGTCTGCATCGGCAGCCACATATGGAGGGAACCCTTTTCATCTTCTCCTCGCCGACTGCTGAGGGCTGCTCCCGTGCGGCCGCGGAGGGCCGGGGGGCCCACGCTGTACAGTTGTGGTTGCGAATTCCTGGGTGGGGAGGGGAGCTGCAGGGCTGCATGGGGGAGGCTCGGCTGGGGCCAGGGCGGGATCCTTTCAATGGCAGCGCAGAGGAGCTGGGGATCGGTTAATTAAAACGCTCGCAGATGGTTTAGGTTATGGGACACATGTGTGCGCCCAGCCGCATGACGCTCATCCGAGCCAATTAACGGCCCGGGAGAGGGACACCGGCCTCGCGTGGGAGAGGGATGCTGGCTGCACTGCTCGTGGGGAATGGGAAGGTAGGAGCTGCGTGGTGGGCTCTGGGGTTGCCAGGCGCCCTTCAAGGTGGGCACCGGCCGAGGGTCTGTTCGCTGTCCCCACTGCAGAAGCAGGAGGACCCGCGGCTGCAGATCGAGCCTCGAGTGCCACTGAAGAGCGGTGGCTCTTCTGGGGGAGGACTGTGTGGGAAGGGCAGCAGGCACGTCACCTGTGCGCCCTCGCTCCCAGACTGGATTGCTCCAGTGCGTGCCGAGGCCACAGGGAGTGGGAGGAGTGCTGTGCCTGCGCCACATGGGGAGCAGTGATGCGTGGCCTCTGGTTTCATATGTGCTCTCGTCACATTTTGCGCTGGGAAACTGGGGAGGAGCACTGGCTTTTGGTGATGCAGGCACAGTCCAGGAATGAATTTTGTGAAATAGTTTTTTTTAAAAACTATAAAGGGATATTTTAAGAAAGTTAGAACAATACAGAATGTGATTTATCCTGTCACTGAGCTCTGTGCAAACCACTCAAATGTGCTTGAAATATTAATAATTCAGTGAAATTATGTCACTGGCTCTAAGGCTAGCTGAGAAACAGAAATGTGACAGTCAAAATTGCTCAAAAAACAGATGACTAAAGACAGGAAAAAGAAAATCCATCCAGCTCCACCCTGTTAGATTAACAAATGAACAGTAAATCTTGATTATTTGGTAACATTTGCTGGGACGTAAATTTGCAGATGCTCAGGAGCTTGAGCAGGTTGACAGTCAGGGAGCAGCTGCTCTTGGGTACTTCAGAGCTGGCCCACGGCATCAGGTGGCTCTGGGTTGAAGATGACCCAGCTCTCTCCCAGCACGCTGGTGTGTGCATGTGGCTCATCGCGGCACCTGGCTGGGGTTGCCAAGCACTGCTGCATGTTTAGGCAACTTGCAATTTGCTTGGGCTAATTATCCCTTTAACTTCAAAGATTTTCACTGTATTGCTGGCATTCGGAAATTGGGATACACAGTGCTGGTTGGGTCTTTGTTTTGTAAAGAAAAGTACCTTAAATGCTTTAAGGACTTCACCCACAGTCATGCTGAAAGTCTGTGTCAGTGTAGGGAATTGAAACAAACTCTTTCAAATCCAGGGTGCAGATGTAAATTCTGGGGTCATATATGATCATCTCTCAGCCACTGCTGGTCCAGTAAATGGTGGTTAGAATTGCCTGAGCCTTTGCAACTTGGAAGGTGACTTCTTTCCTCTTGGTGATAAAATTAAATTTTCTGCTTAAATTTGTTTCTGAAGCCTTTTCATTCTTGGAAACCATTTCAGTGTCAGAAATACCTAATTCTAAAAAGCTGTCTGGAGTGGCAAAGACAAACCAATCAATACAACTGCAGGAGAAAAACGTCTCCTTAAACCAAGAATAAAAACAAAAGCAGGAAAATATTAATTGGAAACCAAGACTTAAATAGGCTATCGAATGAGGAGCTTCCATCAAAATTTAGAAGTTTGCTAAAACTAAAATATTTTTGTGAAAAATCAGTCTTTTTGCTAAGAGACTAAACGTTATTAACAAAAGCTTATAAAACAGGAGAGGAAGTGATGGAGAGGTGCATTAATTATTTGAATTAAGTGAAGAATGCAGTGCAAGCTAATCAATGTTTCTTTACTATGGTCTGTGCAGTCAGGGATGGCAAATATGGCAAATTTGGTGTAACTGATGTCAAAGGAGGTAACTGAAGTGTTGAAAGATGCTGCGAGCATTTTGTGGGCTCTCTGAGAGTTTGTAGCCTTGATCACAGCTTTGCAGTGCTGCAGACATCAGGGATGGCTCCACGGGTGCTGGCTCTGTGTGACAAGGCTGAGCAGCCGGGGCAGAGTGCCCTGTCAGAGTGTTTCTGCCGTGCTTTGAAGCCCTGACTGGCCGTGCTGCCTTGGGGATTGCTGTTCTGCTCTTCTTGGCAGGAGTCACCACCTTGCAGAGGTGTACAGGGTCTGCTGGGCACCTCTCTGTGGCATTTCTTGTGACTGTGCTAAGGAGCTGCAGAGCCTGGCTTAGGGACCTGGGCTGCCTAACCTGGTTTATAATAATAATAATACAGGCATGCAGTTTTTGATCACGGTGCACTATGGAGCAAGTGATACATGCCTACAAAAAGCGATGCTGATGGCCCTTAAATCTCATTGGAAAACACAGTCTCAGCTCTTAAGGCATTGAGACACCTGAAGAAATGTCCCCATCACTGCTGTCAGCAGTGGTGGCAGTGACACTGGCTGTGTGGCACTGCTGTTTCACTGGGTGCTGGTGCCTCTTCCAGAAGCAGGACAAGAAGGGTTGGAGGAGGAAACTGATTATCAATATGGCAGAGACCTGCAAGAAATTTCCTCAATTCTGTTTATTCTCATATTTCTGATTATAAAAATGTCTGAAGTGAGATCAGTAAATTTATTGATCTGAGGAGCCAACAAAACAACAACAATAAGAATTAAGCCAAAAAACCTCCCCACAAAGTCATCTCACGAGGAAATCATGTGGGTCTGTGAGTTCATTTTGGCTGGAATACCCAGTCATGCAGATTTTGCACTGTCACAGGACACTTCTGTACAGAAGGTACTTCTGTAATTCAGCTATTTTTCTCACCATCTTAGGTTAGGAGCGGGACAGAGAGAGAAGTACATGTGGTATTCTGCTCTGCTAAGCCAAAACTAGGCACAGATGTACTGTGGCCAAGACTGTTTAGCTGAATTGACTGTTTGCCATAGCTGCTTTCAGAAAACACATAAAATCTTTGGCCTCTGTCTCATGAAGAAATTTGCCTGAGGGGAGCTCTCTGTCTTGCCAGAGACAGTGTTGCTTCACATGAGCAAAAGGGTACAGTAATATGGCTGCCTGCAGAGCTAGATTTTCAGGTGATGTCCACAGCAGTGTGCAAGCTTGCTTAATTGATTAGGCATTTGCACTGATTTTAAAATGTATGGAGAATAGTCTCCTCACCCTATTAAAATATTTGTGTTCAGGTTTCTTGCATGCTGAAAGACAGAGTGATCAAGTGCCACAATACCTGTCCACCCATGGCAGTCTTGAGAGAAACATGGGCTTGTGCCAATATTTTGTTCTCCTGTAGAGAGCTGATGAGTTTGCTCGCAGGACTGACTGAGCTGACCATGGTCAAGAGATGTTATTTGGGATTGATACTAAAAGGCTGACCTCCAGAGGGGAGGAATACAGAAAAATCCCATTTCCGTCCAGAAGAAAGAAACTTTAGACATACAAATCTGCATCCAGCTCTGCCAGCCTCAGTCAAGGAAGAAAATAAAAACATTTTCAGAAGTCCCATTTGTAAAAATGTAAATGTAAAACTACAAAATATGTAAAAAAAGAAATAACCAAACTTGGGATTTTGTGGGCAACTGCCTCCAGATTTTACAGTGGCCAGACTCAACATGAGCATCCTAGAGCTTGAGCTTGGACCTGGTTGTCTTCTCTCCCAGTCAGTGCTTAACCAGGGGTGCCAGCTCGGGTTAGCCAGGCATTTTGGGGGGTAGGGGTATTTGGATGGCAGAACAGGTCTGCCATGCTCTTGTGGCTGCACAGCTTGAGGTTCATTGTTGATCATGACCACCAGCAAAAATTGTCATCATCTGCCACTGCCCTGTCACAGGTCGACCTACCACGTGCATGTCATGAGTGGGCACCCAAGGTGAGGAGGCAGGGCTATGACACAACCTTGATCCCTTCATGTGCCATCAAAGGTTGTGTGCCATAATCAGACCTGCTGGAGGCTGAGATGCCATTGACCTAACAGTGATGGGGCAAAATAAAACAGCACTTTCAGTTACCATTTCTAGACATGAGCTGGTTTGAAAAAAGGGGGTTGGACAGGTCTTGTAAGAGAAGTCTTCCCAGTATAAATAGATGTCTTTGCATACTGTCATCCTTTCCACCCTTAAATGAGGAAAACGTACCATGCTGCCACAGGGGCAATTTAGGGGATTTATCATTTTGTAGGTTCCTGTATGAAAAGTCATTTTTTAGATCAAGAAATCTGAAGAAATCCAAGCCTCTGCAGGATGATGAGAAATTTAGCTTCTGGTAAGGGGGAGTTAATGGGAATTGACTGTAACTCGCCTCATCAAAATAGAAACATGTCGAAATTATTGAGTGCAGAAAGCTTATTATCGTCATAGCTTTGGAAGGAAGTGTTCCTGAAGCATCTCACCACCCTGTTGTGGGGTTGTCTAGGTGCTTTCTGGAGTTGGTGGGCTGGCAGAAAGCATCAAAACATGCAAATTTAATCTTTCAGACAAAAAGAAAGAAAGGAAGGGACTTTTGTTGGTTCTTTTTGTTTTCCATTGACCCTCATTTTAATACAGACTGGCTCATTTTGCCAAGACAAACATGATGTGTTGCCTCTGCGACTGAGCATGGTGTTGGCTGAGGGTCAGGGAGTTAGCAGGATGTTTGAAAGAAGAAAGGTACCCATCGTGAGGCAGCTGGGCAGATCTTAGAGACTTAACACCTGGGTCAGGAATGGCTTTCATAGTGAGACATTTTTACACATACCAATTAACTAAAAACATTCCAGGTAAAAAAAAAAAATAAATCCCTTTTTATGGTGATGCAGGAGGGGTAAAAGCCTTTCCATGCTGAATTTATAAGCAAAGCCCACAGAAATCATCAAAGCTAGGATTTCACCCTTTATCTCTCTGTTAGATTTTGGAAAAGACTGGGTGTTTTCTAGGGACTTTTTTGTTTGCCTTTATTTTTCCTCTATATCACCCCAAATTATCATCCAATGTGATTGAAAAAAGAGGGGTCTGAGGCAGTGAATTTTTTCCTGGATGGATGCGTGGGGATGTGGCTGCCTCTGATTTCCTCTCTTTCTGTCAGCAATATTAATAGCAGTGGTCCTGTGTTGTGGGCTCAGAAACTGCACTGTCATGAAGGAGAGGGAGAAAAAGAGGCTTCCCAGGCTGAGGACATAGCCTGTAGGCCTTTCTGTGTCTCTCCAAGAGTCCCTGGGTTTTGCCTTTGTTTTACTCCTGCTGTGCTTGGTCTCAGCCCAGGTGCTGGTGGCCAAGGGGCTGCAGTGGAGAACACACCATGTGAGCTGGAGGCCAAGGCAGCCCCGCTGGCAGAGACCTGTGCGAGTGGGAAGGCTGGTGGTCCCCTCGGCCTGTCATCCAGGAGAGGAGCCCAGAGCCAGCCCCTCCCCAGGAGGGAAGGCCTTCAGCATCCAAGCTGCCTTACTGGGGCTGGGCATCGGCACCAGCTTCTCTGTAGGCATGTGGTCCTCTGCAAACCTTGGAGCCCTTTCCTCTCATCTGTGCTCTGACATGGCTTTGAATCCAGGATTTAATTTGGACTTTTTCTGGACAGACTAAAGAGGGCGGGGGCTGTTGTCGCAGTTTCCCCTGCTATTTATTTTTGCACAGTGCACGCTTTCCACCACTGCCGAGAACAAATTCAGGAATTATCTGCAGAAAACTGCAAATCACCTGAAGCAATTTGTTTATAGTTCAAAATGAGGCATTAAAAACAATGGGCCGAGTAAAGCATGAAAGTAGATCAATCCCAACCCCGTTTTAACTTCCTCTCCTTCAAGATCACTTTGAACCTACAGTAATTATGATTCTTTCTGCTAGCTTAAATCACCCTTGCCCTCATTAGAGCTGTGCAGAGTGACCATTTTCCATTTCATGAGTTGCCACGTGTAAAAGCCGCTGTGTTTGCAAGTATTCAGGCATACCTGGCTGCACTACACAAGTCATAAGTGATAACAGTCATAATTAATATCCATTATACACCTTCCATGTACACTGACATCACTGATAACATCAAGCGCAATTTATGTGGTGCTATGAACAGCAAGCCTCGGTCTCTTCTGAGGCATCCAAGAGAGATGGGTTTGTTGGTTGTACTGGGAAAGAGGTCCCTTTTAGGCACTCACCCTGAGTATTTTGAGGTGACACAAATGACCTGAAGTCATATCCAAAGTATAGCATTTCTGTGGGCTTAGAGTGAAAAAAAAAAAAAAAGAAAGAAAAATAAAGAAAAAAAAAAAGAGAAGTGGATTTCCAACCAGTCAAGATTTTTTAGGCTGTTTTCGACTTTAATGCTGTTTTTAAATTAAATGTTAGATTCTCGGGACACACTTATTGTTCCAACAAGTTTATCTGAAAGCTATGACCCTCTTGACAGCTGTCAGTCACTTTTCATACACTGAGAAACCCTTTTTCATGTATTAAGAAGATATTCCTTTTCTACAGTGAGAAGCTGAGAAAAAATTGCTACCTGGCGGCATTTGCAGTAATATGCCCTTTTTCCAAGTGTGATTTCAAAAGTCTGCTGGTGACCACTGTCAGGAAAGTGGGTTCTTCCTCCTTCTGCCTTTAAACCGGACATCTTTGGAGACCTCTAAGTGTTATAGCTGATGTTAAGGGACCAGACTGCCTTCATGGCAGAGAAATAGAAAGGAGTGGTATTCTCTAAATATCTTAATTGCCTCTCCTGATATCAGTGGTGTTACATCTGGGGTAATTTGGCCTCTTAATTACCTCAGAAAGAGTCTGAGCATCGAGCGGAGATGACGGTAAAAAGCCCAGGAGCGCGAGTGCATCCCCCCCACCCCCCACCCCCCAAAAGGTCTAAATGGCTGCCCGGCGGTGTAAACTTTTGTACCCCTTTCATGCCCTGGGAGGCTAATCTCTCCATGTCCTCCCCCTTTCATATGCATGAAGAAGAGGAGATTTAGGGGCTGGCGGGCGGTGGGGCGGGCGTGGGGGGC
>VZTG01008989.1:1006492-1081443 GCA_013397845.1 Melanocharis versteri | reverse complement strand
CGATGCCCCTCCGACATCATTTAGACAAACAAGCAGATGGCAGGTGTCAGCGGTGACAAAGAGCCATCTGTGCAGCGGGGACCATCCCCTCCATTCTCTCACAGGCTACTTCATTAAACCCTCACTTCAGAGTGACTGCGCCGTAGCCTTTAACCAACGGGGCCCCTGGTAGCACGGGGTGGGGTTTTCTTTCCCCTTCTTGTTTTTTATTAATTTTATTTTATTATTTAAGGGCGGCTCGAATTCTGCTCTCAGCCGCCTATGGGCGGCTTGGTTGTGCACCTTATTGCCTCCGAAGGGGCAGGAGGGGAGGAAAATAAAAACAGAAACACCCGACAAAACCCTCCCGCCACGCTGAAGAAAAACATGTTTGCGCAGAGCTGAATAAGTGCCTGTAAACTTGGCAGAAGGGGTTAAAAATCCCCTTGGGCAGTGCAGGGTGTCTGGTCTGAGGGGCTGCAGGGAAGCCCTGCGGAGTGCAGGGGGTTTTATCGGGGGGAGCGGTGGAGAGGGGCTGTGCGGGGTGAGCCAGGTGCCGTGTGGGGCGACCGTGTCCTCAGGCCTGGCCATCCCAATCTCTCCTCTCCTCTCCTCTCCTCTGGAAGCTGAGGCAGCTCCTCTGCTCCTCCTGAAATCCAGATGTTCCTCCAAAAAACGCCGAGGATGAGCCCGGCCACAGGGCAGGCCCCAGGAGCGGGTCTTGGCAGGGATGGATACAGACTGCGAAGAGAGAGGCACAAAGCCGGTGACAACGGAGCCCCCGGAGGTGGCACTGGCAGAGGGGGGGCAGAAGAGCAGTCTGCTCTGCAAGCCTCAGGTGGCAGCAGGCCTCAGCAGAGGTGACGCCTTTCCGACCTGGGGGAGGAAGGGGCAGGGAGCAGGTGTGTGCCACTGTTTATTTATTTATTTGGTTGGTTGGGCTGTGATGGGGGATCTGGGAACTTTCTAGGCCAGTGCACCTCTGCAGCCAGTCATGCTACTTTAGCCTCCCCTGCAGATCCCAGCGGAGAATGGCACTGGCATTGCCTCTGAAGAGGCCTGGTTGTCCCGGGGAGTCTCAGGGGAGCTCTGCCAGGGTCTCCTGGGAGACTTCCTGCAAACAGCAAACTGAGAAAGTTAAAAATCCCCTGTGAGAAGCAGTAGGATGCGTGGAAAACACACTGAGACACCTCTTCTCCCCCTCCCTGTCCCCCCATCTCAGAGAATGTGCAGACACCAGAAAGCAACACTCAGTAGTGGATTTTGGGATTGGTTCAAACAAAGCAAAAGCTATTCCCAAGCTTCTGCCAAGTCAGATCAGGCCTAAACGGAACTTTTTAGCACTGCTGGAACAGGTTTAGTTCAAGTCATTTTTGTGGTGTTTTTTTTGGTTTGTTTGTTTGTTTGGTTGTTTTGTTTGTTTGTTTGTTTTGGGGGCTTTTTTGCTTGTTGAAATGGGTCTCTGCATTTTCTGATTTCAGCTAAGGAAGCAGAGATGGAAGCACCGAGAAGCTAAATCAAATGCTGGGCTTGCACCATCACTGATTTCTGCAGTACCGGGTAGGACTGGAAATATCCTTGGAAAGTGCATTACGCAAGAGCTTTCAGACTGAGGATGTCCAGATATGTTTAGGGCTGTGGCACTTGGTCAGCTGAGCTAGTTGAAGCCAATGCTTTTCCTTTGCCAGGCAGCAGCAGTCACTTCAGTAGTTACCCTGTGCTTGAAGACAATGCAAGGGGCATCATTTCTTTATACAAGTCGTGCTTATAATCACAGCTTGTGATGTACGTTGGCGTGCCCTTACTCCGTACTATGAAATGGTCGCAAATGGCAGTGTAAAGAGTGTGAGTGCCAGGCCGTTTCCTGAATCCTCCTGGATGTCAAGGTATGAAAAGTGAGAAGGGACAGAAAACCCTCCTATATCAGCAGCAGCCTCGTCTGGCTTTCAGGCTGGCGACATCAGATCCTTTATTAGTTTATAAACATTGGAATCCTCTGGGGAGTTGTCCAGATCCACTTACAGCCCCTGAGTGACAGAGGCAATGCTTGGAGTAAGGCAGCATCCGTGAAGGAAATTTGGCTTCCCTGTTAACAGAAAAAGGCTCCTGGGACTGCAGCAAAAGACTGACCAGTTACATGCAGGAAGCCCTTGAGTGCCAGCAGTCACTCCCTTCAGCAGAGGGGAAATGGCTGGTTGGCTAGGAAGGCATAGGGGCTAACTTTTTCCATCCTATTGGCACATTTTCTTAGGGCAATTCCCAGACAAATCATCTTGCTTAGGCTATCTTGAGAATAAAAGCTTGGCGGTGTACCATCTACCTTTCAGGCCTGGCTGGGCTTCAAGTAGCTTCATCAATAAAGGTCTTTTCCCCAGTTAGATAATTCTCTGAAAAATAGCTGTATTTACCAGCAGCTTCCTGTTTCTCCTGATAATAAGGTGAAAATATCTTACTCCTGACAGCTCATAAAATAACCCGAACCCCACTCAATAAACAGACACAAAAAAGAAGATGACCAGTGGGTATATTTTCAGCAAGTGCTTAGGTGGAATTTGGAGGTGGGAGTGCCAGGTGTGTGTGTGAGCTCACAGCCACTTGTATGTGAATGAAACACAGTTTAATCTCTTAATTGGTAGGCTCCAATGGAAACATTAAGATATTTTTAATACAAACAGGTTTTACCAGTAAGCGGCAATAATTGCCATCTGCTTATCACAAGTCTTGGCTTTTTAACTGTTTCATTCCTGCTGTCTGCAGTCTTTCCATCATTATGTGATGTGGGATTCCAGCAGAACATTATGGTATGGTAATCTGATTTACATGGCTACAGGGATAATCATGAAGCCTCAAATAAGTCAGTATTTGAATGATGGCATTTCCTTCTGGTGGTGGGATGTTTTCCCTTGATGGTATATTCCCATCCCATGGGTTTCATCATCTTCACTAAGCTACAGTACAGGAAAATGAAATTTTATCAGACAAAGGTTCAGGTGGGTGCTGGGGTCCAGCTTTCCTCTCCATTCTCTGCAGGGGTGAGTTTCTGGAAGAGGCATTTAGGCAGCTCAATAGCAACCGGGGTATATGGGCCTGATCACGTTTTTGGTACAGCTCTGACATTACTTTTAAGGAGGATCTATCTTGTCTGATCGATATGAAAAGGGTCAGGGTTGCTGCTCAGTATCCTCCTTGTCTTCTTTGAACAAATTAGTATCCATAGACACAATCAGGCCCTCAAATATTCACAGCTGTGGTTCAAATGAAGTCTCCTAATGAAATGCAAATTCAATAAGACAGTTACATGATCAGCATCAGCTCATTAAGGCCTGGCTAGCCTGTCTCCTTTCTTTGTTAGACCAGCATAAAGCTCCCAACTCTGGTGGAGTTACCCTGGGCTGAAAGCTGCTGGGCTCCAGGCGAAGTTTGGCCCAGACAGCCAGCTGGGGGGAGGCCATGTGCCGCGCTGTGCTGTGCCGCCAGATCGGTGGCACTGGGCTCATGAATATCAGCTGAGGGTCGGGCTTGCTGGCTCTGAAGGAGGGGAGAGGGCTTGGGTTACCCTCCCTCATCCTGCATGAAAACAGCAGCGGGCCCGCTGAAACCACAAGGTGACACTGAAACAAACAAGCACCCTAAACCCCAACCTGCAGCAAAACCAAAATCAGGCTTGCGCTTAGATTTTCCCGCGAGAGGCGCTCATCTTGTATTTGCAAGGTTCTTGAAGCCACTGCTCTTTCCTCGGTCACGGGAGTCGGTCGAAAGGATGTCAGGCAGCTGGCTTGCTACCTTCCTGACCCCGTTTCACAATGTCTGTGCTTCTGTGAAAGGGTTGCGCCAGACAAAGCACAAGGGATGCACAGCCCTTGCATCCAAGTACAGGGTGTTTTTTCTTTCTTTTTTTTTCCTAGCACCGTCGAATGTGGCGATGTTTGACAGGTCTGACCTGCTCAGCTGTAATGAGCCATTGGGAGAAAAGGGACAAATGCAGTTACCTCTCGCCACAAGTCTTGCTGCTGGGAGATGAACTTTGCCACTCTGCCTTGGCTTTAACAAATGCCCCTCAGTGCATCTCAGTGCAAATGTGTTTCCTTTTCATTTTCAAATAGGGACGAATCCTGTATGTTGGATTAGAAATTTCCCATCGCTGACAAAAGTGGAGGGGAAAAAAAAGTCATGTAAAGTTCAAGAGGAGGGCAGAGGGAAGAATGAAAACAAAATGAATGAGCAAGAGCCGGTTTCTGCTCTTTTTTTTGTAGGTAGAATTTTGCAGTAATTGGTATTTTAAGATTTTTGTATCAAGCCTTTTTTTGCAGGGGCAAACACAGCATGAAATAAAAGAGGTTTTGTGCTGGAGTTGTTTATACATCAGATCTATGAATTCAATGCCAGTTGTCCACAATAATCAGAGGTGCAAAAACATTTAAGTGTGCTTATTAAAAAGGAAAAGGAGTCCCTTTAAAAAACAGACTTTAGGTGTGTAGTTCTGCTAACTGATTTTCAGTGTTTTATATCTATGTATTAAAAATTATTTTGGGTTATATTTATCACACAGGAATAAATGAGAAGCTGCTTAGGGTTATAACAAATCCTGGAAAACAAAATACATAAAACAAATGCCATTTTATACATTTAGTGCATTCAGGGCAGATTTGTTGTAGCAGGTTTTAGCCTCTCCTCTCTTACCACTAGCACCTTGTGCTGTGGCTGTTGTGATCCAGGTCATGGGAGGATGGAACTGGTTTTTGAAGAAGAAAATGAGAAAGATGATAAAACTCTGCTTTGAAAAAAATACCTCACCAAAGTAGAAGAAGTCCTTAGGAGAGCAGCAGGACTGGTAAGGGCAAGCAAATACAACCTATGAGGACAGGCTGAAGAAAACACAGTAGGTTTGGGAAAGACAAGTCTGAAGGGAGATCATAATAGGAGCCCTCAGATATGTAAGGTTAATAGAGGAGAGATATTGATTTATTGTGCATTAAGGGAGATGTGGGTTAGGAAAAGCCTGCTAACTGTAGGCGTGAGGAGCAATGGTTTAGGGCAGCAGTGGGTCACTGCTCCCTTGAAGCAGCGAGTGGTCTTTTAGCTGGGCTTGGGGTCTTCACCTATCCTCAGAGGGGAGAGGAACCAGTTTGCATCTTGGGGCTCCTTTGCCAAGCTGTAACACAGAATGCTTGGTGAGGACGTATGGAGGCAGTCGGTGGGGACACGCAAGATGAGACATTCTCAACTGTGGAACATTTGCAGTTGATACAGCATGAGCAGAAACTCCCAGCACGAATTTGAAGATGGAAGGTTAACTTCAAATCAGGCTCTAAGACAATTGCTTAGTTTTTCAGGGTCTGCATGGCTAGTTCCTCTGAGCCTCACTGCTTATTCTTGCCTCCTATCTTTGACCCATGTGCGCTCCACTGGACAGTTGCTAAAGTCGTCTAGTCTGGGAACAGTACAATATAATGTGGCTGTGGTAACCAGCCTCCCCAGCAGTTGTGAAAAACAAACAGCCTGTATATGCTCAGACTATAGTTTCCAGTCACGTATTGACCAGAATGCGCTCGGAGCAGTGACTGAATGACTTTGGTAACAGGCACAATCATAAAAGCCAAAAAATCCTCGCAAACAATTTGTGAGTAAGGCTAGAAGTGAAACATGTTGACTATAAAGCTTGCTAAGAATATCCATCCCGGCTCTAGCTGTCATCACATCTCTCCTCTAATCCTGCAAGTAGCGTGTGAAGGGTCACCCTAATGCCCTCGAACTGATTCTTCCCTCCGAGCGCACAGCGCTGTGTGCCCAAGGAGCTGCGAGCAGATTGCCAAGCAAAGCCGAATTTGCTCCCCAGGCTCTGTGCAATCAGCCACTGCTCCTGCCGTTTTGTCATCAAGTCAGCCGCAGCCTTCCCCATATTGCTGAGGAACATGCTGGAGCAACCCGGAGTGTCACGCCTTCAGTGGAGGCTTTCACTAGCTATCAGTGGTTATGTCATACCACATTAGAGGTGTCCCAGATGCCAAGCTCCCACTGAAGAAGAATGTAGAAAATCATAAAAATACCACTGCAGAAAAGGTATTAATGAGGCAGTAACATTTGTTGTGCTTTGTCACGATGCCAGATTCCTATGCCAGAACTACACGGTGTATTAGAAACTAAAATCTCCTGTTTGCAGCATCTTGTCAAGGGAAGCAACACCAGAAAAATGAGATCTATGCATTTTCAACTTTAAACTTTACTGCTTTCAGGATGTTCAACCTGAGATATATTGTTGATTACATCTGGGGACACAGAGTGTCACTTGGGAACCAGATTTTCCTGAAATACCTGTTTTCCTCGCATATACTTCTGTTGTTATGAAGTCTTTTTGAAGTGAGATATATCTCCTTAGTACTATTTATATCTATTTGGCAAATGGATTCAAGGAACTCTTGGATGAATCTGACAGGCAGATCTGACAGCTTTGCTCAAAGTTGGTTGCTACATAGAAAATCTGTTTTTCTTTCAATGGCATCAGAAGTAAGCCTGAACAAAGTCTTCATTAAGGTTCACTGAAGCTGCACACCTGAAAGTTCTGGAAAATGAAAGACAATGGGTGCAGGCTGCTTTTCCTGTAGCTGCAGCAGGTTTTCCATCCAGAGAGATAAAAATTTAGAAGACACATCTTTAACAGTGGGATGCAGATAAAGGAAAGAACAATTGAAATACAGCTTAATTGCAGAAACAGTGCTTTCTCATCCATCCTTACTTCCATACCTCTATCCATTCCTTTCCTTCCTTCCTTCCTTCCTTCCTTCCTTCCTTCCTTCCTTCCTTCCTTCCTTCCTTCCTTCCTTCCATCCGTCAGTCCGTCTGTCCTGGCAGAGGGGACACTGTAGTCCTCTTGTTGCTGTGAAGCAGATCCATCCTGAATGATGCTCCTGGAGCATGGAGTACTCCACTGCAAAGTTATTATTTCATCCTGAGTGACCTCCTACCCCTCTGCTTGCACACACAGGCCTGCCAATGTCTGTGCCTCCACAGCCATTCTGCACCCCGGTGGTGTTTGCTCCTGTGGCAAATATTTTCCATGTATCTGAGACACTGCTGACATCAACAACCAACCACCTTTTGCAAAGTGCAACAGACAGAAGAAGAAAAAATGAAATTAATATTCCTGAACACTGAAGGGAGGAAGTCCTGCCTTGACATTCGACAAAATTGAGTTTTTAAGACTCCGATGGGAAATAAATGAGAAATGAGTATCCAGATGTTCCAAGCATCTCCAGAGGGCTTGGCTGATAGACAACTCTTGGGAGCGAATGGGGGAGAATCCTATTAAACTTGTTAAAATAAATATTGATTTAATCTCTTATGTTAAAAATATTCCATTTTTGACAGCTTTCCAGTGTTTTTTTTTTTATCCCATGTTGCTGCTGATGCTTCCACTGGTTGTTCAAGATTGCTATAACAAACTTCACTCATTGGTTGTTCCATGCACGGAAAGGAATGCCAGTTTATAGTGATGCTGTATTTGTCGCAGAGGTGCACGTCCAGCTCCCAAGAGGAAGGCACTGTAAGTGCCAAACCCCTCCTGGACTCAGGTGTGTTCGACTCATCGTGACTGGAGAGGCAAGGTGAGAACTGAGCTCGTGGATATAGTCCTGGTAGCTGTGTGGCAGAGATCTGGCACCCTTGAGGTGTTAGGAAGCAGAAACATGGCTGAGATTACCCTGCATTGTGGTGGTATTTTCCCTGTAACTCCCAGGGACTTTCTATACTTCAGCTGTCTGAAGATGTAGCCAGGAGAAATAACTTATCCAAGTCTTTGCTGCTTCAGGGCTACCAATTGGCAACATCAGAAAGTTACAAAATCTATCCAGTGTTTTAGACAAAGGATGAAACTGGAGGTGGGGCAGAAAGGGTGAAGAGGGTGAGGAGATAGGAAAGGAAGGAAAGAGAATGATGTGTTGGGGAACCGAAGAAAGTAAGCAGAGGAAATGGGAGATGTAAAAAGAGAGAGGTGTTACAGAGAAGTTACACAGAGGGAGAAGGATGGGCACTGTCCATTACTAAGTAATTAATTTACACTTTTTTATGGTAATGTTTCCCCTCTAATGCTTCTCCTAACACTCTGAGCTCACTGGTCTTGGGATTTTACGTGCCTTATCTCAGCACTGACCTGCCATTGCCTCTCCTCCCATCCTGCCTCTTCTCCTGCAGAGCTGGAGGCCCGTATGTGCTGAGCAGTGACCCTCAGTCCATCTTCCCCATGCTCAGCAAGGGCCTGGGACCAGCACCCTGTGCTCAGGACACCTGCCCCTGGAGGAAGTTTGGTGTTGCACGGCCCCGTGCTTGCCACTGGAGGGGATGAGACATAGCTAGGGAGCGATCAGGGGTGTTCATAGGCATATAGGAGGGGAGAGGGAGCATGGGAGGTGCGTGCCTCCATCACAGGAGTGATGTAGAGAGGAGGGGAGAATTAGGGCTTGCCTGTCCTGGTCTCGCTTTGTAACAGCAGAGTGATTGCAGCTTGAAAACCCACATCCTGCAGTGTCCTACC
Organism: Melanocharis versteri; assembly: GCA_013397845.1. Lineage (NCBI taxonomy): Eukaryota > Metazoa > Chordata > Aves > Passeriformes > Melanocharitidae > Melanocharis > Melanocharis versteri. The sequence goes on along the minus strand of VZTG01008989.1, from coordinate 1,072,937 downwards.
AGTGCAGCCCCATGCCAGCTGCTGAGAGACATTGCACTAGGAGCCCTGCGTCAGAGAGTATCACCTGCCACACAGTGAGTGGCTCCAAACCAGTTGGTGTGGGGAGAAACACGTTTCTTAGGGATCTGGATTGACCTCTTCACTGTCTTGGGGAAACTTGGGATTGGATTCTGGTGCCCAGTGTCCTACTTGAATCAGGCATTCCTGTGCATGGCCATTCTATGCAGGGACGTAGAGGAGCTTAGGTTGAGGCGTGGGCTTGAAGGCTTAAAAAGGAAACTAAAATGAGTTTAGGACCCAGGGAAATAAGGCCTATGTGCAAGGGATGTGTCCAGAAGGGCCATGCAGCCAATCTCTGCTGTCATCTGGTTTCCCAGGCCACAGAGATGACAAAGGAGGAGCTGACACCACATTTACTTTCCTAAGTTCTCTCCTATGTTCTTATTTTTATTGCTCTGCCTTTGTGTGCAGCCTCTGCTGGCACTGGGATCCCCCTCGCTCCCTGCCCTGGGGGGAGAGAGGGCCATGTTTTCTTTAAACTTTCCGTCTCCTCCGTGACAGTTTCCATTAGTGGTTTGACACCCCTGTGCTTCTTCCATGAGGGCCTTGCCTTTACCCTGTCTTTAATCATGTTGTCATATGATAATAGGATCAAAAGGAAGAACACTGAATCTTGCCCTTCTGGAGTGCTTTACGCTCGCCCTAATAAACAGCTTGTGCTTGGGATTGTGCTGCAGCTGGCCTGCCCTCAGCCCCATCCTTTCTATGCCATACTCGTGCTGAACTTTAACCATGGGGCTGTCTGGCCCCAGCAGCCGTCCCCAGCCCAACATCCCCCTGCTGTAAGGGCAGCCTGTGCTACTGTGGTGTGAGCTGAGCAAAACCATTACAGAGCAGACAGCACACTGAAAAACATGACAGATTTTGCCTCCATTTCCATCTCTTTATTCAGTGTGTGCACATGTGTACATATCCATGGGGAAAAGGGAGTTTACACTCATTGGCACTTAGCATGGGACCTCTTGAAGCTGTGGGAGTTGTTACCTGTCTGCTTTTGTGGTGTGCAAGACATGTGCAGTAGGAAGCTGGCTTCCTCAGAGATCACGCTCCTAAGCCTGTGCCAAAATTGCTGGAACTTCAGAAGCAGCTTTTCCCACCTCTGAAGTGGTGTGAGTGCATGAATGGAAGGACTGTTCGATGTATTGCTCCTACTTACATTCCAGTAGCCTTGAGAGAGCTCAGTGAAATGCAGGACCTCCCTGAAGTATTTTCTGCACAAAGACAAAGATGGGACCTGCCTAAAAGACCTTGCAGTCCATTAGGAAAAAGAGTTGGTTCTCACACTATCACATTAAAACTGAAGAAATGTGGTGTTTGTGATTTACTCCCATATGTGGAGTTCCATCTGTTTCTTCAGAAATGCAGTCCAGTGCCTTGCTGACAGTAGTGACCACTCTCTCAGACCTTGGAAAAAATGGCCAGGTTTGATTAAAAAACATCCAGTGAAGAAAATCCACCTCAGTTAGCACTGTTTGCAGTTGCACCACAGGTTCATACTGAAGCCACTGGATCCAAGATTAGGCTGAAGTGGTCATGACTGTCACTCTAGAATCTCCTTTTACAAGTATCTGTAACTGCTAATAAAAGAGTGAAATCCATTGTCATCCTCCTTCTGCCTAAACGACTAGTTTAAATGGTTAAATTACTCCTTAATCCTCCACATTAAAACATGTTTCCCATATTCCTAACTACTCAGGATTTTTGTGAAGCCCTTCAGTTTATCTGTCTCTCTTAAATGAGGACATCAAAAGTGGAAACAATGACAAATATGTAGCACTTTCACCCTCATACTCTTAGATGTCTCAAAGGCTCCTTTCCCACTCTTTCCTTGGTCCTGCAATGGGAACAGACATTCAGTTGGTTACAGCGCTCACTGTTCAAGTCTTTTATGGAGTTATTTCTTCTATGGTTTGACAGTCCCAGCTTTTAAATGTGTTTTAAAAGTTGTCTTTGTTTCTTCCCAGTATCCTCAACTGTGATAGACTTAGTCTGTGTCCTTAATAATTTTTGGCCATTTCTAGCTTTTAATTTATATATTGCTAGTTTACATACGAGCCTATCTGCTTTCACTTCCCTTCTGAAGCATTGGGGTTTTTTAAGCAGTAGAGCCTTCTATGTTTACTGCAGTTTCTGGAGCCAATATTCTAAAGTGGTTCCTGATTATTTTTAACGATTTTCTGTTTCAATTCTTTCTCCCAGTGAGCTGGGCTCATAACCATTGAGATGTTGAGCAATGTTGAGAAATGTTCCCTTTAAAGTATCAAGTATCGATACTCTTTTTTTTTGTACTTCATGTTGTTTGCATAAGACAAGGGCAACTAAATCACTGTTGCTTTTGTCTAAACAATCTCTCCAGTTCCCGGTTCTCCTCTGTCTATCAAGAGGAGCTCCAGAAACAAATTCCCCAGTGTTAAATTGGTTACTATTTGGTCAGAAAATTTCCCCTCAAATATGCAAAGGCTGTTTTAGAATTGCTGTCCTGACGGTTTTGTTCTGTTGCATTTGGATTGTCCCATATGTTCATATGTTAAAAATAGGTTCTTAAAAACTTGATTTTCCCATCACCTGTTCAAACTGATGATCTCTCAAGAGCCACCAAATAGCTTCACTTGTGCTTTATCTCTTACAATTTAAGACTGTTTGCTTATTGACATGTCAAATTGCGTGCTGTCGAATACAGGATTCTTCTTTTTCCATTTTCTTTTTGTCTATTCAAGCCTTTCTAAAGAGGTTATAATACCTGATATGAATGTTTTTAATATGACTCTTCCCATTTATTTTCAATGCTACCAACTAGTTTTATGCTTAGAAATAATAAATTTGAATTTACCTTCTTACTGCAACTCCTGCTGTTAAATTGTGGACAATCTCTAAAGCACGCATGTACTCTTAAATTGTGTATTTCCACAAGGTCATTGTTCCAATTCTGCATCCTCAGGAGACATTTGGATAGGGGCCAGCATGTGAGAATTCACCCACATGACACCTCCCAGCCTTTGGAGGTTCATCCATCACAGCATTTACTATGAGTGACGCAGCAATCATCTCCTACACTCACTGCAGAACCAGAGATCTATATACTGATTTTCAGGCTGCTTTCATGTGATGAGTGAGCCCTTAGTGGCACACAGGGCTTTTGCTCAGCCTGCCTTTACGTGTGCAGGCTTTCCGTGGTCCCTCAGATAACATCAAGATGCCTTTCAATCCTGAAGACAGGGTCATTTAGAATCAGCCAGATAACAGAAATAATGTCTGGTGTGAGCCAGAGTGATTAGGGTTGGCAGCAGCTCACTGGTACAGAAAGTAAAAGAATACTACAGATAGTCTTAGCTGAAATAAAATCAAGGGGATTAGAGTTAACAGAAAACCTTGTTTTGGTTTGAGACTATGTTATCTGCTAGGAGCATTCATTATCAACATGTTCTAAAATAAATAAATGGCTTTTCACTAACAAGACATTGGGTAGAGATAAAGCATGTGTGGCACTCTATCAAATGCACAGGCAAATAGTCGAGTTCCCTGGTCCATTTTTTTTCTGCTCTTTGTTTGCTCCTTTCATTGCCGGGAAAGCCTGTTTCTCCAGGGACACATCCAGCACTTGCAGTCACTCCAATACAGAAGATCATGGTGCCACTAGCTTTCCTATTCCTTTTTTCCTCCCCCTGTGTTGCTTTATTATTATTATTATTATTATTATTATTATTATTATTATTATTATTATTATTATTATTATTATTATTATTATTATTATTATTATTATTATTATTTTGTTCAAACATGTAAAAGGGAACATCCTCCTAAATCAGTGGCTGTCTTGGAAAGAGCTGAAACAGAAGGAATATCACTCAAAGTCCCCTGAGCCCCTGTGAGCTGCAGTCTGGCTGTCAGCATCCTGGCAGATTTATGAGGATGGCCATGACCGGTTTGAAAGGGCAGAGGGGGGAGAAGAAGAGATCCCAACCCATTAGTAATTCCCTGCAGGAAAGTGACAGAGCTGATGACATGCATGGAGGACACATTGCAGGAGATGGGCTGGGGGAGACATTCCCATGCAAGAGTGATTTCAGGCCACTTTTGGCTCCAAGATTGGTTTCCTCTAATGATCTATTTCTAGGCCTCCCATCCTTTAGCTTGTAATCTGTTTTGTCACAACTGGTGCCAGATCTTCCAGCAGGAGAAAAGAATCCCATGGAGATCAGTAAGTTTTGTGAACATGAGGGCTGCAGGTCACAGATAAATGAAGAGCAGAGCCCGGAACTGAAAAGAACCCAAAACCTGCAGCAAGACCAAGGATATCACAGTGGATCACTGAACCACCCTGTTATGCCATAGGTGTCACCTTTGTCACATCAGGCAACCCAGCCTCAGAAAAATAATGCAAAAAGAACGATAAGTGAACTGGGACAGATAAAACAAATGTCAGCCTTTCCAAGGTGGCAAACTTTTTTATTTGGTTGGGTTTCTTTTTTTTATTTTTCATTCTGAAGAATCCTGCATAGTACCAGAGGTAAGAAGCATAATGTTCACAAAGTAGGTTAGTTTCTGATTTTTTTGGTATTTATTCAGAATCTTATATGATGACAATAAAGAGGGCTCTTCCTACTGAAAACACAGGTAGAACTGGGTAGAATTGCCTGAATATATTGTCAGACTTTCAGTGCAACACCTGCACTTGGAGCTGCTGTTTACATGAGCAGTTGCCTTAACTACAAGAAAATGGAGATGTTTGGAAGTAACATGATCATAAGGAAAAAAAAGAAGAAATAAAAATGGACACAAGCCAGGGAAGATGAGCGCAGGAAAAGGCAGAAGGGGAAAAGAACCTCAAATACATTTATTGCATAAATAGCCAAAACTAGAAGAAAACTTATATTTGTGAGATACTGAGGCCCAGTATAAGGACCTGAGGTAATTAGAACAGTTTGTGAAATAGAAGCCTCTTATTTCAAATGAGTCTCTGAACAGTTTTTGATCAACAGTTAACCACATTGATTATTGTACACATATTTTTCTCTTCTGCTTTGGTGATGTGACTCATTTGAATGGTCGTAATTGAAATGCTTATCTGACACTATCCATCGAGAGAGAGAAGCATCATCTCTAACAATCAGGGGTTTAAAGTGCATATATGTAATATTAGCAAATTCTAAAGGTAGCAAAGCCTAAGTAGAAGAGCCTGTAACAAGGTGTGTAACATGTAGAGAGATCTTTGGAGGGATCTTTCTTTCTCGCTTTCTCTTTCTCTCTTTCTCTCTTTCTCTTTCTCTCTCTCTCTCTCTCTCTTTCTCTTTCTCTCTTTATTTCTTTCTCTCTCTCTCTGTCTCTCTTTCTTTCTTTCATAGAGATGTTTCAATATCCAGCTAGACCACACTTCTCACTGGCTCTGTTGATGTGATGAGGTAAGGCCCCTCCTGCTGCTGTTCGAACACAGAGCCAAAAGGACATCCCTGCAGAAGTAGTTTTAAAAAAGGAAACAGAGCTCCCCCTGAGCTGGAGCAGTGGGAGAGAGAAGTGCCAGCTTGAAAAATGCTGGTCTATCTTAGAGTATCCCAAGGGAATATGAGCACCTATATAACCTGGGTACCTCTGGGCTGCATAGAGCCCACTGAGCTCTGCTTTGTGCAGCTCAGAAACTTTGGCCCTTTTAATATGTCTTAGACATCATTATTTTGTTTCAGTGTTCAAAGCTCTGGAGGATCTGCCTTGTGGCTGCACCAGGAAGAGCAAAAAAGGACTTTGGAGCCAAAACCTGCAGCTATTTTCACCAGGGAGAGGTGGGGTTATTGAATTGGTTTTAGAGGAATTGCTTGGGGTTTGTGCTTAGTATTTGTAATTAGAGCAGGCCCTCTGTGATCAGAAGAGGACGAGTTATTATAATGATCCGCTTCAGTACAGCTGTCATTAGCACTCTTCTGGCTCCAAAGGAAAGTGCAGAGCCACATACAAACAGGACACTGTTGGGCTCACAGATCCTGCTCATCATGATTTTGCTATGATTTCTTCTTTATAACATGATGGCAGAAGGCCTGGGTGAGTTGCACTAGTGGATGTTGTAATGGCAGATGCTGTGCCTGAGGGCATCATGGATCCTCCACTGCTCACTTTAAAACAGCTGCCAGGATGCTGCAGCCATTCCATGGGGATCTACCATGCATTTATTGCAGATATGGACGGTGAAAGGAAGAGAGAGATTGGACAAAGGGATGGCAGAGAGTAGAGAGGAAGCCTTGAAGTCTACTGAGAAGTAATTTGGTGTGGTTAAAATGATGAAGCTCTCACTGGAGCTGCTACAAAACCCACCACTGTACATCTTCTGCCTGTCCTTTTGTCCTGCTTATTTCGTTTATACATTTTCCAGGCTGAGAGGACTAAGACAATGAATCCTGTGGGCTCTGGGTAAGGGTGAGTGTGAGGGGCGTGCCTGTGGTGCTAGTGGAACGAGGTTCTCCTCTGCTCCGAAGGCTGGCAGAAAACTTAAAAAAAAGTATGCCAAGCATTTTGCTCTTCAATTAATGAAAAATGGCACCCTGTTACTCCTGCTCTCCTGCATACCTCCTGGCTGGAAAAAGAAAAAGAGCTGATTCCTGGGAGGCTGCAGAGTCTTGGTGCGATTGAGATGCAGTTGCTAGGCTGTGAGGTCTAAGAAGAGCTCCGTGCTTTTTTTTAGCCTGCAGGCAGTTCTGTTGACTGACGCTGCCCGAATGCTTTCCAGGAATGCTGACATATCCTCATGTTATCGCTTTTCATGCAAACTTTTCCCCGAGAGCCTGCTTCTCATTGCTCAGCAGCGCATCAGGGGAGAAGGAAAGAGAGGAGAGCTGTCAAGGCACATCAGTCGTTGTTGTGTTTGTACTGGAAGGTATATGCATAATGAAGGATAATATTTTCTGGCTGCAGAAGGTTGTGATATCCCAGTGTGAGATGCCTGTGAGTGTATCTGGTATGGATGTGACAAGAGAGGATTTGTCTTGGGATACAGAGCCTTTTTGCATCTGGTCCCTTGTGCAAATCAGGACAAGTTTGGCAGGGATTGAAAGTCCACATCATCTGGTGACCCAAATGAATAGTTCCAGATGGACTGGGGCCCTCATCACAGTTGGTGCCCTTATTGACTGGGGGGCCAAAGATGAATGAAAGGAGAGATTCATCATGGAGAAGGTCTGTGTACCTTGCTTTGCTCATGCCCTGTGGATGGAGAGCTTTAATTCCTCAGCTTTATCCATGTGTCACACTGCACAAACAATGGGCACTCCAATGTTGAAGTGAAAGGCAAGAATATTTATGTGAGAGTGAGCTTACTCCAGTCCCAGTACCCTTCCTAGTTTGTCAGTCCTTGCCCAACCTTTCTTCTTTGCAGGCTGCTGAAGGGCTGTGAGACCACTGGGGCCATCTTTTCTCACAGGTAACAGGCACAGCCCTTCCTCATGTACCTTAACTGCAAGGAAAGACCATGCAATCCTCCACCGCCTGTCGAGGAAGGCAGAGACTATGCCTGGGGGTTATTATTATTAGCTATTATTATCTATTATCCTGGACACCTGTTTTTCACCTTGGGTCAAGGTTTAGAAGAAAAACATTTTCTCTTTTGAGAGACTTATTGAGATACCTGAACTGGAAGTGAAACTTGGAAAAATCTGTCAGCGTATCCAGAATTTTCCTCACGATACAGAAAGCAGCAGCCTCCATGACAGCCTGGCATGCCTGAACAGCAGATGCTTTTTTTCCCTCTGTCTTCCCTCTGTCTCTTTGTTAACAGGTAAAAACCTGTCCTAAGGGCTGGGCGCTTGTTGAAAAATCCAGCTCAATTTAGAAAGAAAGCTTTGAGGAAACCTCAGCCCTTAGCAATCTCTAATGAATGTCCTAAAGGTCTGACCTTTTTCTCTGGGATCCTCCTTCCCCTTTCCTGACCTGAGCAGGGAAGGAGTGCTGGGAGAAAAAATTGAGTGGAAAGCTTCTGAAGTCAGACATCCCAAGCATCACAAAGTACCCTTGCAAGGCCTTGTTATAATCATTGCTTGCTTGCCCCATATGTCTGGCCATCCAAAAGGTTTAAGGAGTAACTGATCTGATAGCCTGTATGTGCCATTGATTTGTTAAGCTGAAGGTTTTTTTTCTTAAATCCTATTAACAATAGCATTTGCAGAAGGAATGCAGATTACCCAGGTCTAATTGTATATCATTTGCATGAAGAATGAATTAAAAAGCAGCTTTGCAACACATTGACTCGGGATGTTATTGAGCCATTGAAGTCTCACGGCTGTGAGGGTTGGAGCTATTTAATTAGTGGGGGTGGGGTGTGTGGCTGGAGAGAAAATAGCGGAAAAGAGGTGTTTTAATCAATGAAGCAGGGAAATCACAACTGTTAGAAGATGCAAGATTATTCCTTTCAGGCAAATAACCCAACCAAATAACTCAAGGTCCAACTGTCTGAGAAGTTTGCTGAATGAAAACCTGGTATTTGAATTGAAGGGAGACAGTCATTTGGGAGAGTTCAATGCCGGTGCTTTCCCAGGGCCAGAGCTGCAGAGCTCTGCTCGGGGACTACCTTCAGCTAGAGGCTCCAGCTGGTTTTTTTATGTTTTTCCTTTCGGTTCATGCAGCCCAGACTGCATCCCAAAAGTCAGACAGGATGCTTCTGATGTCTCCTCTGGGTCTCTGGCTGATCCCACAGCCAGGGATGCAGGTGTGAGGCTGCCTGCCTCACACTGCCACAGGGTCTGCGGGGCAGGAGCATTGTGGCTCATCATCAGGCTTGTGTGGTTGCTCCCAGCTGCAGCAGGGCAAAAATGGTGACAGAAGCACTTAAGTAAATAGGATGGGATCTCATAACTCTGTCCTTACCTGGCCCCAAGGCTGGCAGGGTGACCAAGGCATTTACTTTGCCTCTCTGAACTGATAAATCTCAGCTGCAAAAGGGCTTTGCTGTGTTGCTTTCAGGCAAGGCTCGAATCTGGAGCATTTTTGTCGCCTAAATAATCTCTGCTTTTCACCTGACTGTCAGGCTGCTGCACAGGGGGATATCTAAGGTCAGGTAACAGTAATGCTGCCAGGATCTTCAGGTCCACTTTCTCTTCCTTCAACAGATACCACAGACAATACCCAAAACCCTTGTGATGTTTGCAGTTCTATTTCTGTCCCTGGCATGTGCTGGCTAACAAGAGCCTCATCTCAGTACTGTATTTCCCAAGGAAATATATGTTAATACAAGTAAGAATAACAACTCCACACATTTGAGGGAGAGTGTAGGATTTTTTAATGTCACAGGACCTTAGGTACAGAGAAAGTAACTGAATTCCAATCATGGGGGAAAACAGATAAGCCATTAAAAATGATGGATTAGTTATTCCCATGACATATGCTTAAGATACACGTTAAATTAATTGCATATCCACATTTTAAGTTTCTTGGATACCAACATTTCTCTTTGCTTTTGGAGGGTCAGATTTTTTTTTTCTGAAAGGCTGCCCTCATCTAAAACCTATTGAGAAGGCTGCCCTCTCAGATGCCAAACAGTCATGTAATATTTAACGAGAAGAGGGCAATTTGCTGGCAGACACACCGGTATGTTAGTCCAAGCTCTCGAATATGGTACACTGAAAATGAAGCAGACACATGATAGCTGGACCACACAACATGCATATTTTACACAATTCCATGAAAGTGAAACTTGTGTAAATAAAACTGGCAACTATTGTAGATTAATTACTTATTTATTCACTATAATATTAATTACATAAGTTTCAACTACACCATCATCAGCCAATCTGAAATTCAGCTACCATATGAAACACAGTATTTAAGGCAAAAGGAAAGCGGCACAAACTGGGAATTTCCTAGAAAAACCCCAAACTTATAGGCCTACAAGTATGGACCATGAAGAAAACCATTTTGGCAATTACAAAGTTATGATGAATCACATTAGTACTGAAACTTATCTTCAAGAAACAGTTCCTCTCTCTCTGCTCCAGACCATGAGCTGTAAACCAGACTGTGTTTTCTTACCTCAATGTCAGCAGAGAGAAATAGTGAATGTGGCTGATTTGTAGCACATCCTTTACTGCTGACAAGGGATGGATTTGCAGCCACTTAATTTGTAGTATTTCATGTAGCCCTACAGACTGAGGTCGAGCTTAGATGGAAGGACAGTATCTTTCCTTTATGAGTCAGGCAGGTCTTTTAAATCTTAGAACATTTTTTGACAGCAAGTGATAGTGGCTGATTCTCATCCCTTTGTTTATAGCTTGCATCTAGCAGACTCACACTGATACAGCCACCAATCTGCATCTGTCACTCTTGAAAAGGAGCTTTTGTGTTTGCTGTCATGGAGTCAGGGAACTGTGGGGAAGCAGGACTGAGAGGATCCTGAGAAGTTGTGGAGTCCTCCTTCCTGCTCTGGGTACAGTCCAAAGGAAAGTTGGTCTTGACAGGTGGTGATCTCTGTTGTTTGGAAAAGATGCCAGTGCAGAAGGTTAACAGTCCAAGTAGCCTTGTACAGACATATCATTAAAAACTTTTCCTCAATCTGGGTTTGCAAACGGAGCCAGTTGTGGATGCTGAAAGCTTGGTGGCAGAGAGATTTTTCAGTGTCTGCCTGTGTCCGTGAGCATTCTTACTTTCTCACGGAACTAGCTGCAAAACAGCTAGCGGGCTTTTGTAAATAACTTGCCTATCTTGCACCTGTGAGATGTTTTTGGACGCTGTTATTGCAGGACCAAGGTCTGTTTAGCAAATGTGTGTTTTCAGGATCTAGCCAATAGCCCTGGTGGGTGGTCAGCTAAGATTCAATGGCTTTCCTGTAACTCTGAGTATACAACTCTACTGTATGTAAATAAAGAGGGGCATTTCTCTCTAGTCAGTCCTGAGTTCGGTTCTCTCCTTCCTCCCCGGGCCGTGTCCGTCATTGCGACAGCCAGTTTCTTGTCGTGCTGCCTCACTGGAGCAGGAGAACAACAGACCACTGTCTGCTATAAACAACCTTCTGCATACCAGAAGATGGTGATTTGGACAACACAAACTCAATTCTTTTGATACCCAATAGGTTGTGTTTGCCAATTTTTACCTTCCTGCCTCGCTGTTCCTCTGGATTCCTTCCACTTTGCCTCCACCTTCCGCAAAGTGTCGTTCCTCCATCTGTGGCCTCCACCGTGCTTGGGTGGCAGGTGACAGTGAGCATACACTGTCACAGAACGAGACCCATCCCTGTGGTAGCACCCTCCTCTCAGCTCATGCTTAGCTTGTGGGTGGCTGGCTGTCCCCAGCCCTCTTCCCCAGCGCAGCTGCTGGGCGGGTGGACACTCCCCTTCCCCTCTCAGGGTGGCACTCGGCTTTGACCTTAGTGACAGTCAGGTGATGGAGCCCCCTCTGCTTGTTTCTTTTCTTTCCTTTTTTTTTATCCATTCAACTTTTAATCCTGCAACAGGTTGAAGACCCTCCCAAATCTGTGGTTATTGAAATTTTTAAAGTGTATTCCATATCTTCTATCTCACCCTTTGAAGGAATTGATGGCATCCCAGAGCAGCCCCTTGAACAGCAGTTCTCTTTTCTGCCTTGGTGTTCCCGTCTAATTTGACAAAGGACTGTTAATAATATTTTTTCTAAGCAGTGAAGCACCAAGGGAAGTCAGGCACTTGATTCTGGAGAGCAGCGGTCTTTTCCAGCTGCTCACAATAACGCAAGTGTAAACAGCTGGGCAAGCAGGACAGGCAGACATTTATGATAAATACCTGCCTCTCTCCCACTGCAAACATCATGGAGCATCCCTCTGATGTGTGCACTCAGTCCCAAGTAAAGGATTCAGTTCCTCTCTTGTGGTAAACTAAACATGAAATATTACATTTAAATATTAGAGATGTACCCTGATCTTTAAAAGAAGAGCAAAATCCTTTGATGTGCAAACCTAGATTAGAGGCTAATACATAAATTATGTAATATCTTGAAGAACCCCAAATTTAATTCAGCAATAAATGGTGGGGTTTTTTTGGCACCAGTCAGTATTTCTTTGCTTCTCTAACAAAGAGATTTGAATGCCGATTTGTCTAATATCTGAAGCAAGCTCCAGCTCTGCAGTTACTAAGGTCACCTTCATAGAATATTATTCTTATGCATACACTGAATGTCCTCCACATTAAATTTAACCACTAACACAGACATGCACACAGCTCTATGTATATATAAACTTCATCTTTTCTCCTGGGATAATCTGCGAAGAATGCTGTGGAATCTGTAACATCCTCTTTAATATTTGTAGTTGTTTTTGAACCATTTTTGTGTTTGTTTGCTTGTATCCTGCCTTGTAAAAAAACATCCGTTATTTTTTAAATTTAGCCTTCCCTGTTATAGAGGTGTATATTTTGCTAACAGGCTGTGACTACCCTATCCTTCCTGCTAGCAAAATATGCACCTCTCTGTGATGTGAAGCAAACAGAAGAGCTTCTAACTTGAGACCTGGGCATCTGAAAAGGAGTAAACTAAGGAATTCTCAGCGGAGTTTTCTTTTAAAAGAATATTGAAAACGTATCTCACCTTCAAAGTTGTAAGAAATTACTCTAGATGTTAGTTACTATTAAGAAATGCTCCTTTCACTTGGGCATGACACAAATAGAGAAACGAGGCTGAAGAGTGCAGGTAATTAAAGGCAAAGCAAAATGTTGAGAAGTGGTTCAGGCAAACCTGAGAGACTCCTGAGCAGTCTTAATGCTTGCGTCATGCTTTGTACACACCAACTGAGTCTGCATCAGCTATAACAAAAAAATCCATACACTTATGTAGTTTTTCATTTAGAGTTTATAACAGCAATAACGACCTTGGTACAGAACATTTTCTGGGTATTAATGACAAAGTGGGGTTAATGGTCCTTGACTGCACCTTGAGCCGTCCACGCCTCTCAAACAGTTATTAGTCCCCAGGGGTAAGACTGCTCCTCCATGGTGAATTTTAGATATTATTTTAATCAATACAGGTTTATGCACACTGACAGCTGAATGTATCACTCATAAATTCTGCTATTATGATGCAAATAATTTTAAATATTAAGTAGAAATGTTCTGATATGTATTGTGTGTTCACCTAAAGGTCCAGTGGTCTCCAATACATTTGATTTTCATTATGAACACTTCTCCTCTCTCATGTATGCAGAAGAGATGGTGTTGTGAAACCTTGTGTGCAGAGATTATTCAAAGTCTGGCCACAAACATTGAGCTACAGATCTGTCTTCCCTTTCCTTTCCTTCTGTACCCGTTTGCTGCAGTGTATTCAATGTGATACATACAACCTTCTCTTTATGAAATCTGTGATGCTTGGGTATTGATACCGTGCATCTCTGAAGGAGAGTTGCAGGTGATGTGTTTTTTATGTAATGTCTCCTGCTTATTACTGCACCCATTTTTTTAATGGCACAAAGACTACCTCGAGATTTTAAGCTACCAATGGTCATTAAAATACTTTTTTTCTTTTTCTGACATAGGGAAAAATGAAGACTACTGTTTGCTTTCTTTTCTTAAAAATATGACAAAATCTTTTCAAGTTCTGAACAGATGTCACTGGAAGCAGAGCAGAGGGAAAGAGACCAGACACGGGATTTTAGATTCTGTTTTAACGCATGCATGATGCCTGTGATGGGAAGCCAAGGGTCGCTAGACTTGGAGCTCCCATTGGCAAAACAATTCAGCTCTCATTCCCTTACCTTCGTGTGCTTTGGTTCATTCCAAGCTTGTAAGCATCCTTTGCTCGGGAAAGATTGTGCTGGATCACTCAGGAGCATCTAGGCACCTGGAGTTCTTCTCCCTTCAAAATTGCAGGGTCTCAAAAGTAATTGATGCCATAGAGGAGTCCAGAGCTGTGTTCATCTGAGGTAGCTCAGCTTCCTAAAACCTGTAAGGGTCCCCAACACAGGCTGCTTTTGCACAAGAATGGGCTACCACATGGCAAGGATTTGAGATCCATGCCTCAGATGTGTGCAAACTGTTAATACTCACTTGCAGAGCAAATCCTGGGCAGCAATTTCTCCTCTGTCCAACTGGTTCTAGTGGACCAAATTCTCACCTGATTTCAGTCAGCAGCTAACATTTTCATGAGTGAAAATTTAGTTCACAGCCTCTGATCTTTATATTATGTGACTTTATGACTTCTTAATTCCAACAAAACATGTCTCGCTGCTCCAGACTTCTTGTTGTGATAGCATAAGCAGGTTACAACAAAAAGCGTTTTGTCATTCGTCTCAGAAAAAAAGTATGGCTAGAATATTGATCAGTAATATATAGCAGTCTTTGTATTGCCTTTGTATTTGTGCAACAATAAATACCTCAGATTTATTGATAAATGCCTTCCTTCTCCAGCCTCAATTACCATCATTCAATTAATCAGACTTTCTAGTTAGCACATTACATGGAGAAGCAGCCCCTGCATTCAGACACACAAATGACTGAAAATAACTTCCTGCTTTGAGATCCATGTGTCAGTATCTGTCAAATTGTCAACTAATTTTAAATTTTAATTAGCTGGAATTTTTTTTAAAGCTCTCAATGCTTTCATTCCAGACAGAACTCAGTCATCCTCCAGCCCTGAGCTGCAAGATTCCCTCTGTACCCTGTTTGTTCCAGAACTACCCAGCTTTGTGTACCTGTAACAGGATCTGACCAATATGTCTCAGGAAATGGTCAAATGTGGGGTCACCCATGAAGATAGGAGATGGAAATTTTCTCACCAGAAAAGGAGAATCAGGGGAACATGCTGGCGGCACAATGAGGAGACTTCTAATGGGAGAGCATCTGTCAAATCCACCTGGGCTTTCGCACTGGACTGACTGGCCATGGCTGAGCCATGGAGCATCCCTGTGCTCCTGAGAAGGTGCCAGGGACACACGCTGCCAGGACAGCTGCCCCGAAGGTGTGCTTGCCCATGAGAGGCTCACGGGGCTGGGCACAGCACAAAGCCCCTGTGACCTGCTGGCTAGAGAGCGAGAGCAGATGGACATCAGCACGGCTGGCATGGCATCCGTGGGGGAAAACGTCTCCAAAACACCCTGCTGCAGGTGTCAAACATGCACCTATCCAGTGGCAAATTTTCAAGGGAAGCTGTGGGTGTGTCATTGCAAGGGTGTTCACACACAACATCCCGTAAAGTTAAAATCTTAATCCTGGCTTTACCCCAGCAAAGGGTCTCTAATGTGCATTTCGTGTGTTAGCAAGCTCCCTTGCTATTACTGTGATTGAGTTTTAATAGCATTGGCTTTCATGATAGGGAGAAGGAAGTGACAACAGTGACCTTGAGGTAACAATAACCTTGCAAGCACATAATGCCATTTATCACTGCATAGCTCCTTTCATTAGGAGATCTGAAGCTGCCTCACAAAGATAGGCTTTTGCAGCAGTGACACGGCGAAGCCTTAATCCCTTACTGGGACACTGTGATCGTATCACAGTGCAAATCATTACCACCGTACACTCCCCATATTGGTACAGTTTGATGTCTTTTGTTGAGGAAATTATCTAATTAATATTTTTCATAGTTTTCATCTTTAATCCCTGCTATTATCTTTTGCTGATATCTACCCATCTGTTTTCCTAAGCATTCGCATTTTCTCTTTCATTATGTGTATAAACAGTCCCCTTTCTAAAGAAATTAGATGTATTGCTTTTTTTTTTTAATATCAAATTATTTTCTGCAGAAAAGCCAGGCAAAAGGCAATTCCCATTTGGTGTATAAATAAAAGTAGTTGTTAGATTCTGCCTTCGGGTAGTTTACAAATGAAATCTGCTAGTGGTCAATGCCTATGCAGCCCTGTGAACTACAGTGCAATAGCTCTGTATCACAGGAAAGATTTGCCACATCCAGATTTGCAACAATTCAACTTACAGTGGGCAAGAAATAATTTAATTAATTTCTTTTCCAAACCCTATTGAGTGCTTGCTAAGTTCCACGCAGCCGTTCTGGAGACTGCCTCCTTGCAAAACTGTGACCTTTGTAAAAGCTAACCTATATTTTATTTCCCTTTATTTTATGGATACTAGATTCCCATTAATTTATTTATTCAGCCCCATCACGCAGATTGCTCACCTGCATCCATCTCTGTGGCAGCAGCAACCTTGACACTCCTGACTGCCAGAGGCCAAGGACTCCCTCAGATTAAATGTATGAGTCCCTGTGGTGAACCCGAGATGAATGCACCCTGTGTGTTGCACGCAGCGGCTGCAGCCCCGGCAGACACCAGCACTGGCAGTGGGAGCAGAAGGGGCTCAGGTGTGGGTAGGGTGCTCTCAGTGCTTGGTGGGATGTGGTTTGAGGAGAGCGTGCAGCTCAGCGTGCCCAGGAGTGAGGCATCTGCCTGCCGCAGTGGCTGCTCTTGGTTTACTCTGGCTTCATCCTGATTAGCATCCAAGTACCAGGAAGGGGGCTGGGAGTGGGGATTAAAAGACATTTTATCTTTTTTTTTTCCTAACTGAATCTAGGATGTTGAACTGTGTTAATGAAGAGCAGGTGAGCAAGTGGGTATGTGGCAAATATGCTCCAATATATCTCTTCCAATTATCACTTTTAATTTACAATTCCTGGCAGCATTTGTTTATTGTCGCTCAAGAATCCCTAACACCTTGCCAATATAGAAAGCCTCCTTTTCAAAAAGGCAAACCTTTTCAGAAATGACTGAAAGAGATCTAATGGAGACTAGGCATCCTGATACTTTTGGCAGCTTTGCAACCCAGCCTGGACATGCCCCTGGGTGCCACTGGGTGTTCCTGGGTGTCTGTCGGGGCACTCCATGCTGCTGGGAGTGCAGAGTGGTGCAGTCACGGCGCAATCTGCCCTCACAGGGCGGTGGCCACCTCAGAACACATTCAGATGTCACTGAAATGCTCCTCTATATCTCCTGCCTGCCTGACTCATCCTGGCTCCCAGGATGCAGGTCATGCCCAAACCCTCCCGGGGCAGTGATGGATATGCCGCAGGGAGCAGAGGGGGTTGTGGACCCTCCCCACCTCTGCCCATCAGCTACACCATGACTCAGCTCCACGAATGAAGACGTGTTCCAGTTGTGGGAGCCTCCTCGCTCTGCCCAGGGCTCTCCTTCATCCTGGCATGGCATGAGCACTGGCAAGCCCCAGCTTGTACACCTGGACAGCTCTGGCAGACCCGTGTGGAAGGTGGTCTAGGCTGATCTGCAGGTGCCAAGTGTGCTGTGGTACCAGAGACCAGCCGTCCTTGCCCAGCCCTAAGTCCCCAGCAAACTGCTGTCCTGTCTGTAATTGCAATATTACCACTGGGCACGCTCACAACAAGACAGAGTTTAATAGCTCCCGTCGTTTGTCTTTCACAGCAAGCTGCACATCCGAAACAGGGTGATTAGAGCAGGGCTGAGCATGACTGAGGGCCGGGAAGGGTTGCCTTGTTTCAGAGGGCACCCACATAAAAGGGAGCTTTTACAATGTGAGTACAGTAACATTTGCATGGCCATGCTTAATCTGACAGTTATTTATTGCTCTGGGTTAGATAAAAACCTCCATGTAGAAAGGAATCGAGGCCTGAACTCAATATGTGCCAAAATCCACAGATGGCCCTTTTCTCTGACATGAGGGCTTGAGAAGTGCAGGAGAGACCTTCAGCATTCACAGGATTGCAGAGCCTGCTCCATACCTGCTCCATATCTGTTCCCTGTGTCTGGCAGCTGCAGCCTCACCCCAATGGACGAATGGGATGGCGAACCAAAAAAGTGGCACAGAGGAGACCAGGAGCTTCCCAGTCCACAACAGCAGGATCAGCTTGGGAGTCCTTGAAGAGAGCTGGGGGGTGGATACAAGCAGAAAATCACAGAGCTGGGGAGCGATCTACAGCAAAACACGTGTATTTCCACCCTGATAATACAACCTCCCTCAAATGCATTCTTAGGGTGGGGATTGTGTAACCTAGGGCTGGAGGTGGCAGATTTCAGATGGCAAGAAAATAACTATAGAGGCAGTTGTGCTGGGAGGTGGGGTCGAGCTATTTCTGAACGTGAATTCAATTAATCTGCATTAGTTTTTCAGAGAAGAATCTAGCTTTCAGAGAAGAAAATTCCCTGTGATCTTTTTTGAAAGGAGTCATTTGAGTTTTCGGTTGGAAACAATGCTTTTCTTTAAAGAGTTTCCATAACATTCAATAGGCTATCCACATTGCCCATAGCCTAAAGACAGCTTTGTCTATTTTCTTTAATTTTCTCAGAAAATGGAAACTTTTAATTTTTGTACAGCACAAAATAATTATTTTTGAGCTGGCAAACTGGTGTCCCAATTACTTAGATAGCTGTTAAAGCCCAGCTGGGGCTGAGGTATAGTTTTGGAAAATGAGTGCTGGTCCTCACAGGGTTGCAGGAAGAAAGATTAATCCTCCTGCTAGAGGGAAAAGGAGGGCAGTAGAACCTAAAATTGGCAGGAGACTTTTAAATACTCAAAGGATGTCATATATCTAATTTTCTATACGTGCGTCTCATCTACATTGGGGTATATCAAAACCCCATATCTGAAAGAATAACCAGAGGCACTTCACTTTGGAGAACAGCAGTGGAGAGAGCTTCAGTGTTTCTTGACCAGAAACTGTCATGTCTTGGACTGAGGCACGCCCTGGTCAAGGGCTCTGGTTGCCTGGCAGAGAGGGGCACGGACTGCACCAAAGGTTACACTTTCCCTGGAGCTGATGGCCTTGGCCCTCACTTGAGCCAACCAACCTCTCTCCAAATCTGCTGCTCTTCTACATGTATGGGAGAGGGGGCAAGGGAGCTGAAATTTCTGCATCTGGATAGTCGAATTGGTCAGATTAACCTTCATTAGCAAGATACGGTGTCTTGATGAATCCCCAAACCCCAACATTCCTGTTCCAAAGAGGTTAAGAATTTAAATTTCTCTAGGAAACGGAGTCATAAACAAGAGGACCTAAAGCTGCAATAGAGGTAACAAATGTGAAAGACACAACAATGTGAAAGGTAATTCCAGCAGGTGGAATTAGCCATGAACATTTGGCTTTCTTCCTTCTCCACAGGCAATTGCATAGACGCAGTAATATTCGGCAAGCCCAAATGCTGATGCTAATTGACACACCAGATGTTCCTGGTGGGCCACGAACACTCTCTTCAGCTCTTACTGCCAATGCAGCAGGCAAGTTCTGCTTGTGCAGCGTCCCAGGCAATGGTACCTGATTGATACCTTGAGGGGTTTCATGGCCTTTTGCCCATGAGGACAGAGTTCTCCCACCCTGGCATCCCATGCCCAAAGTGCTGTTCACCAGCATGTGCGATCGTTCACTTTGGAGATCTCACTCTGCATTGTTTGCAAATGAATGCAGTGTTTAAACACACGCAGTCAACTTACCACATGAACAACTACACTTTGAATAAAATGTAGTTATTCTGAGAATATCTGACATCAGGTAAACTTAGTTTGTTTTATCCAGTTTTGTGTGAAAAAACAGCCAGCTTTGCATGATGTTTGCAAAACCAGCATTAGCAAGTCCATGTTTGTCCCAAAGCTTCTGGAGCCTTTGGAATCGCACAATGTTTTGAGACAAGAAGTTATGCAAGTGCATAGGATAGGAACTACCAGGAGGGAATGAGGGTCTCCAGGCTGTGTTTCCGCAACACAATTTCTTATTCCTAATAATAACATAAGCCTCCCTGATTCATCATGTTTTTGTTCAAACACATGGTTTGCTTCTCTTGTTAGATGGGCAAACCATATACAGGGTTATCTCAAAGCCACAGGAGAATAATGTGGTTGCTCTGGATTTATCTTAGTGATATTGAGTATTGCCTGAGCACTAAATGTGCAGGGCAGGACAAATATATATCCACATATTGCAAGATATAGCTATACTGTGGACTACGTGCAGTTTAATTTAAAAAAAAATCTGTCAAACTCCATTTAGTCCAAAAGGAGGATGAAGAAAAGGAAGAAAAATTGTTCATTCTATTGTATTTTCAAAGCATTTGCCCTTTCAAAACTGAATGTCATGAGCAGGGAATGTTTCCAGCGATCAATACTTGGACGGGAGGAAGCTTTTCAGCACTGCTGAGTGGCTTTCACAGCAGCTGTGATCAAGATGGAGGGTTTGTTGTTTTGTTTTTAAATTTTATTTCCTTGCTCTGTAATATTCGTTGATGTAAATATTAATATAGACATGATGTTCATCTTGTCTTTGCAATATTTTGCACAGAAAGGGTTTTTCTCCCAATAAAGTGAACAATGCCTGAGAATGCAGGAGAGGATGTGCTGACAGTTATTGGTTTCCCTACAATCGACAAAGGAGGTAAGGATAAGAAAGAGTTCACCTGGGAATGGCTCACAGCTCTCTCCTGTCGGAAGGACAGTTTAGCAACAAATTGGAGAAAGGGCTCAGGTGGCAGATGAATGGAGGGTGCCTGCCATGCTCCCGGGAAGGCGGTGCTGGGCCCTGAGGCTCCTGCTGCTGCTCTCCAGGGATGACTCCAGCTCTGGGCTCTCAGGTGGCTGAAGCAGCAGTAGGATCAGCTCAGGCCCAGCCTGTGAGCTCTCCCATGACCTGGCCGCTCCATGCAAGGCCAGGCATCCCTGGGCGGTGGCTGGGAATACATCCCCTGCTGCGCTGCGCACTTGGGCTGCCCTGGGCGGGTGCAGCCACTGCCTTTGCAAACTGGAGCCCCAGTGCCTCTGAGGTAGGTACCACGAGCATAAAACACTCTCATTGGCAAGTTCTTCTGGAAAGATACGGAGTGGCTTCCTGCTAGCTCCTCTTGATCTGACCATACTGTTGTTGTGCTGATGAGATTTCCACACTGATGCTTCGTTTATGCTGAACACAAACAGTGGCACACGATGTGTGGTCCAAGGAGATCTGAGCAAGTGAGCACTGAACCAAATCTGGGATGGATTAGGGCCTGTTATGGGATGTACATTGATGTTACATTTGTGTTGCAGCGCTGTAACATTTGAATCATGATGTCGTGATATGCAAGATAAAGGCTGGGGGGCCCCTTTATAGTGCGATCTTTATGGCTCTGGCACTGCACAGTGAAAAGCTGCAGAGATGAGAGGGAGCTGTGAGCAGGAAAGAAAAGCCATTAAATGAAAGCTCTGAGAGTGTTTAGCATGAAAGAGTCATAAGATTGTGTCACGTATTTTTAAAGGAATTAGAGATGGGCTTGAACCACAACTCCTAGTTCCAAATACCTTCACTTGGAGCAATACGGAGCCAGGTTTATCACTTAAACACAGTTCTGCTTGGACTCTTCTGCCCTTTTTCTCGGTTTTGGCCTTGTGGACAGCCCACACTCTCCAAACAGAAGTGAGGAGTTCAGGTGTTGGCACAGAAGGTTGCAAACTCCCTGTGGGGCCTGAGTGGAGGCTTGCTGAGGAGTAGCCCATTGCCCTGAGGGCAATTAGAGGACAGTCCCAGTGCTGGAAAAAAGGCAAAGGTGGGTGAGTTGAGGTTGTTCGCCTCTTACTGCCAGCCTCCTCCACCGCAGCCCTAGGTTTACACACTTGCTGATTCCTGCTGTGCCACTGCCTGGATGCAAAAGTGAGCACCACCTTGGGTGATCCAGAAGGATGTGGTGACTACTTCAGGTGTCCTGATGTGAGCTGCCAGCAGCTCCCTGTGTGTCAATGGACTTGCCTTGGTACAAACGAGGTATAAAAAAAAAAAGGCAGAAAATCTTGGTTTAAAAGTCCAAGTCAACAAATACAGTAATTTTCCAAAATTCAACAAATTGTAGTTTTGTATTTGTGTTTTAGGAGAAAGATGAATGAGAAAGAGATAATTTGGAAAGTTTGCTGTTCTGGACTTTAATTATTTTTGCTTTTAATTTCTACAAGATGTTATTTTCCTTGGCTTTGTTCTGTCACTTATTCCCATGGGGCTGAAATTGTGTGGGGTTGTTTTATTTGTGATGATGAGGCTGCAGGGACTGCGGCCACTGTACATTAGCACAGTAGCAGCAACACTGGAGTTATCCCAGGGTGATCCTTGCTTGACACATATTTGGTTTAAAGCAAGAGGGCAAAGTCCAGAAGACTTCTGTACATCCCTGAGTGAGCTGCTGATAACCAATCCAGCAACACTATTATTTGTACTTCATGTGCATTTAGAGACCAAGTCAAGGGTCACGTCAGAGTGTACTAATCAGGACATAGATAGGGAAGAAAGACAGCCCTTCCTCTCGGTGCTCCAGAGGCCTCATCCTGGGTGAGCTGGAATAGGTCCCTAGGCTGGTGGATTTCAGCAAAGCAGAGCTGATTTGCTGTGGCTGAAGGTCTGGCTGTTGGCACCCAGACACATGTGGCAGATAAAGCACACAGATACACACAGTGTGGCAGACTGGGCTGGGAGGGTGATACAGCAGTGCTGGGCAGAACAGCACGCTGTCCAGCCCACTGCTCCCTTGGGCAGCACAAAGTGGTGTTAAATGGGTCACTGCTTTTCCTGACTACACAAAATGCCCCTGTCTCATGTGCAGGCATATCAGGGGGACTCTTGTCTTGGGGAGACTCAGCTTTGGGAACCAGCAGGGATCTTCTAATCCTCTGTTGTGCAACCCCTGGGGTTGTCATCAGTGCCAGGTCAAAATGGCTAGATGGGATGTACATAAAATGCTACCAGTCCAAAGTGCTGTTTGATTTTAGTAATATTTGCTGCCCCTTTGAGCAGGTGTAAATGTGTAACATATGGCAAAGGAGAGCTATCTTCACATGGTGTGCTTTGACTTCTTTGCTGGATACAGCTCTGTTTCTCTGGGCTCTGATACCTTTCTTTGATGACATCCGTCATTGTCTGAGGTGGAATCACTACTCTTGAAAGCGTTAAGAAAAAAGATATGCATCCTTGCTATGGGGAGCGCTCAGCCAACTCCCTGCCAAGGAAGCTGCCTGATCCTTCACGCCAGCAGCGAGCAGCTCTGCCTGCCTGTATGCTGGCTGCACTGCTGCCCTGGCCATTGCTCATCTGCACAGTCCTGCCTCACCCTGTCTCTGCCCTGAGTGCCTTCACACTGCCTACAATGACCTCACAGCATTGTATAACTGCCCTCTCACTGTCCTCTGTCACTCCATTGCAGCCCTTCAACACTTCCTAATGCATTTCCATTACTTTTGGTTATTCTTTCTTTGCAGGCTCTTCTGTTGGATCTCCAGTTGAGTCAGAGTTTCTCTATATAACTTGATGCTTTTCTTTCTACCTTCCATTCACTTTTGCCCTGATTTCCTCCTTCCCCCATCTTACATGAAACGTTTCCTGATCCCTTGCTTCATATTCCCTATTGTGCTCCATCCCGTGACTCACTGCACAGGAAAGCTCAGTTGTTTGCTCAGGATGTTCTGGAGGGCAGGGGCTGAGGTCTGGAGAGAAAGAGGAGTAGGAGAGATTCCAAGATGTTTGGAGGGAGACAAGATCTATGTTCACTTTCAAGCCTTGCCAGCTGATGCTCTCGAAAATAATCAATTGTTCCTGCTGGTTTTGTATTCTGTGTTTTCTCCCAGGAATGGAAGCGTGCTGTCCCCCACTCCTCCATGAAGAGACATCCAGTATAGCACAACTGACCAAGAAGGCTCAGGTTCAGCTTTCAGATTTTAACCTCTTGTCTTTCCTCATCCGTAAAATACCTTCAGATGAGAATTTCCCCATCCTTCTAGCTATGAGATGCTGTGGCTGTTGTGGTGACAGGGAGGAAGAGGAAGCTTCTCATTTTTCTTTCTTGTGGTTGGTTATGATGCTGATGGTGGTAGTGGGAAGTCCAGGTAGAAATCCTTGATTTCTCCAGTCGGAGTAATTTAAGAGAAAGAAGCTTAACCCCAGACCCAGCAGCACAGGAATTTGAATGTGGGTTTTTGCAGCTCTGACCAAACCCTTCCTTATTTCTGCTCCCCCAGACACTTGGGAAAGATACTGCTTTAATTCCAGGTCAGTTGGAGGACAAATGTTTGAAGCTGGCATGAAACAGCTCACTCTAGTTTTTAATGACCAGGGGCTTTACTCTACCTGCCAAGAGGAGCTCTTATATGTGGTGAGAGCAGTGCCTCTGTTGTGGAAAGGGCCCTGAGCAGCACCTGGGGACTCAGTTCTCTGCTTTCTTCATCCTGCAGGAGAGAAATGACTGACTTTCCTGAATTCAGCTAGTTCTGGTGGCTTCAAGGTTGTGGAGCTTCCATATGCCTTGCTATTTCTTTCCTGGAGAGGAAGAGGTGCCTTAGACAGAGCAGGGAGAAAGCAAAGGAGTTTAAAAATAAAGAGTTGTGACAACTCTATTCAGAAGTGTGGAGGGAGGGGAAGTGTGTTTCCACACATTGCCCAACTTCCTGATTCAAGCAGTTCCTTTTGGCGAGCCCCAGGAGGGTGGAAATTTGCACTGTTTCGTGTGTCAGCAGCCCACGGCACCTTCCCCTCCCCTCCGTGACCTCTTCCTCCTCTGCACCGTACACTGAGCCTTGGGAAAGGCAGGAGCTGGAGACTGGGCTGCCCTGAGACTTTTCCAATACATAAAAATATGCTGCTGCCACCTAGACAAAGGAGGTCTAGGAAGGGAAGGGAATCCCCTGAACTCAGAAAGTTCAAACTCCTGCTCCCATCATCCATGGCAGCAGTCTTGTCCTCAGACGGAATTAGATGAATCACATTGTCCACAGCTTTGAGCTGCTTGCTGGGAGCTGCAACACCAGACCGGAGACCCTGAATATTCAGAGGAAAGCTGTGCCCTCTTGCCCTGGTAGGGAAACCTCCATTATTTGTGTTGTGTTGCAGACAGCTGTCCCAGGTGGCCCTGGTCTTGTGTTGCCCAACGCTGTGCAAAGAAAAGGAGTTTGTTCCTGCCCTAAGGAGTTTGTGGAGGAAACATCAGAGGTTGTATTTTATGGAGAGGTGAGACTGAAAGTAGCAGAGAAAAGCAGTGACCTCCTTGTAGTCACTTGTTGAGGTCAATTCCTCAGAGGGTGTCTTTACTTAGAGGGGGCCAGTAAAACATGCTGAAGCAACGGGAGTAAGTCTGGGATAGGGCTGTAAGGAGCAGAACTGCAACATAAACAGACTTTCTTGCTTCAATTGTGCAAAATTCAACTACCAAGAAAAACTGCAGGAGGCACCCCCACCTCTTCCCCGCTCTAAAAAATAAAAAAGTAAAAGAAAAACCACATTTTCCTTGTACAGGAGGACAAAAGTAATCTCCAGCTGTCCCAGCAGGCTGTGTGCCCCCAGGCTTTCTGCACCTACCGAGCACCACCACAGACAGCTGCAAGGTGTCCTACTAACAGCACACACTGCTATCTTTAAGGTAGCAGTTTTCACAGGTAGTACTACTGTGTTTCCTCTTAGTTTGAAAGGCGAATGGTCATTGCTAACTGGAATTCATGCCTGTGTCAGAGTTAGTGGTAAGGCAAGGATGAAAGGCTGGGAAAGGCAAGGAATATTTTTCTGGGAAGAGTTTTGCCATATTCTGTAGGCAGTCATTACAACCTACCATCAGCCTTGGCTAGAGAACATAAATAGTGGGAGCTTCCACAGGTACATGTGTCCATTTTTAAAGGACCATTCAGAAACCGTTCATTCAGAGCCAACAACCACCTCAGAAAAAGTCCCAGAGCCACCTTGGGACACAGAAGAATAAATACATCTCTTTTTTTAGATGTAAGAAACAGTACTGTCGAGGATGAAGTCGTGAGTTTGCTCTCCTGTGTAGCTGTGCCTTGTTCTGAGGAACACCCCTCTGACCTGTGTTGTGTCTATAGCACAGAGAAACTGGAGACAGGACCATAGGGCCCAGGGAGTGCTACACCAGTATCCATGTGCCATAACCACTGCTTCCTAACAAGACACAGACTTTCCAGAGCATGGCATGGCACCGTGGTGGGGCACTGTCTCCAGCAGCTGCAGAACCCAACTGGAACATGTAAACTCACAGGGGAGGTCTCTGCAGAAGTGGGAATGAACCCAGTAGCTCTGAGTTGGGATCAAATGGCTAAATTTGTTCTTGTATGAGTAAAAAAGCATTGAAAGGAACAGCACATCTTTTTTTGCTAGATGGGTAGTAGGACTGGAAAAGGAGTTGAAGTAGTAAAACTGGATCATCCCAATCTGCCAGTTATACTCTGGAATTTGGTACCATTTGATCCCTGCACTTGACTTAAACATCCACTCTTTGATCACATGAATATTCTTCAGGCAAAGCAATGTTATTCATTTTACGTTTTGGTTTTTTTTTAATCAGTCTGTCAGACTGATGTGCAGATTAAATACAGATGCTTGCATGGTTTTCTGTGTGACTTTTAGAGCAGAAAGACTATTATATTTACAGCAATTTCTTCTTTTGAGGCAGTCAATTCTCCCAGTCTATTTGAAATCCAAGAGTACAAGAGTCTCTGTGAGCGTGCCTGATGTTCAAAACAGGAAGGTTTGCTAAATTGCTGCAGCCAGGGTTAAGCTGGGCACTGACAGACACTATTTCACTCTCTCCAATGCACTCTGCCAAGCACTCAGTGCCCTGCCACAGCAGTTCTGGGTCCTTCCTGAGACGAGACCCACACTAGCGTCCATAAATACCCAGAAATGTGCCTGTGCCTGACAAGTGTCCGCGGGAAGCTGTCGTCGCTGAGTCTTGGCTCCCAGACTACTGAGTCCTCAGCAGTCTCGGCAAGCACAGCCGTGTTCTTCATATGAAAGGCTGCTGCATGCTGCACGGCTAGTGATGGGCCCTGCGAGCTGTCTCTGCTCCGCTGAAGCACACAAATGGCAAGGTAGTGTGCCTTGGTGGGCAGAATAGATCTTTAACCCATCTTCCCAACTGATCTGCTCTGTGACCCTGCACTCTTTGTGATTTTGTCCCTAACACCTTTGGTTAAATTACGTGTGCTGCGATGCTGAGTCCTGCAATGCTCTTGCACTGCATGCCAGTCCCTTGGCCACCCCAGTGAGTGTGGCTGTAGATGTAGATAGGATCCCCAGGGATGAGAAGTTTCCTCACTTAGCATGTTCTGCCCCAAAAGAACTGCTCTGGCACCCAAAGGAGGACCCAAACATCGCTTTTCCATCACCAGTAAGATATGTGTGTGCTGCTTTGGGCTGTAAAATGGGGAGCTGCAGAGTTGCTTATCCCATGGTTATTCCTAGAAGCTTGTTCCCTCTGACCTCCTGCACTGCACCCTGATCCTGCAGGGCTCACAAGGCATTGCATTACACTGCAGTGTAAATCCCCAGACAATAAAAAGTTGATGTGTCCAAGGAAAACAGAGACAGCGACATTTATGTGCTTTGAGCAGCTATAAATGCACTGTGCTGTGGAGGAGCTAAGTATTTTCATAAGACTGCCTTGGCTTTCTATCATTGCTTAGAGGTTCTCTCGAGGCCAGTGTACCAAGAAGGCCCTGAGGAACCGCTCCAGTCTTGTGGTCTGTGTGCTGGAATTGATCTCAACAGGGTACTTGTGGCTGCACAGCAGATCTTTCTCGAGACACTCTGCAGTGGTGTTAAAGGCCCACACATTTCGGGAGCTAGTTAGCTGCTTAGGTGGTTGGTTACTTAATCTCAGACAAGAACACAGCCTGATCAAATACAGAAGCTAAGGGATCTCGTAAAATGAGAAACAGTAATCCTGCAACAGTGGTGGAGAATTTTGAACAGTCCCTCTTCTGTTCACAGATGGACTCTAGGTACTGTGTATGAATACAAGAGAGTCCTTCCCACCAGATCTCACTCTTTTCTGGCATCTTCCCATTCCCAGATCCTCTGTGAGGTGAGGAGCCAACCCCCTTCTCTTTTAGCTCTTCAGCAAGGGTACCATTCATTGTAAAGGTGGCAAAACTGGGCTTAGCATGTACATGAAACCGCAATGGACTCACCATTTCACAGAAGTTTAATTCCTATACATCTGAGTATAGGGGAAAAGAAGGTCTGTGAGGCAGATGCTTTTAAGGAGCAGCATCTGCCTTATAAATCTATAAAAGACACCCAAATGTCCTTGGAAAATGTTCCCACTGCTCCTTAATCAGAATGTATTCTTTTTGAAGCCATCTGGGACACGCATGTTGTCCATTTCAGCTCAGCCAAGCAGAATTGTCATCACTGTGGTTCAGTACATTCCCTCTTCACTGGCTTATTTTGTACATGGTCATGAAGATGGATTAAAGAGTTGATAAAAAATTTGGAGCAGTTCTGTCCAAATTCTGTAGAAAGAGATTATGTGAAAGAGTAAAATCAAATATCAAAAATATCCCTGAATTTTAAGTGACACTGCTCTATTTATAGAGAAACATGTATCAACAGCCCGCTCTATCCTTGCATGAGTTTTATCTTTGTGTCAATGCGTTTTTCTATATGAGTTATTTTTTGGTTTACACTATGAGCAGAATTCTTCCACCCTAGATTACTCTGCAAGTTTTTATAGTATGCTGAACAACTGTAACCATAAGTAGTAGTAATGATATCTCTGCATGAACTTTTAATTCTGTTCATGGCAAAAGTGTGATAATCAGTTTCCATGTCCTTATGCTTGCTTCTGTGTGGTACAGACTGGGCTTTCACCTGGCTCAGTACTGCTCTTAGGACTGCTTTAGGCTCTGATTTCTCCCCCTTTTCCTTTTCCAGACCTGACTAACAGAATAGCCCCAGTGTAGCAAGTTTGGGTCATTGCCCCTCCAGAGTAACAATTGGACGGGAGAAGAAGGGGCTTATGGCTCCATAGCAAACTTATGCTGGTTGAGGCTGGACGTTGCACATGTCCTTGGAGGAGATGCATTATCTCCTTTATGGTCTTTGACCACTTCAACACACGAAGAACTAGCACGTTGTCATTAGAATAAGGTATTAGAATAGTCTGAACCCAGGAAATTTCTACTTGGTCTCATGCCAGGAACTGCTTGCCTAATGACACAGGGCTCTTCCCAAAGACTGAGAGGGGACTTTCCAGATCACAAGTGGTTTCTTCAGTAATTCTAAAATCAATACATCTGAGTGACATGTCTGGGTACAGCCCTGATAAACTCTCAGGTACATAATTCCCATGCGTGTCGTAGCCTGCCTGGGTGGCCAACAAGCAGTCTGTGTCAGGAAGAGTTCAGGGGGGGATTTATCTCGTATGGAGTGCCCACAGACCCTCTGGTACAAGCCCTAGTGGTGGGAGAAAGTCAGCAAATTAGAGATTTCACAAAATGGGATATTTCTTCAAAAAAAGCAAAGTGGGAATTTCTCAATCAGCTACATCACCAGCCAAAGAGGGAAAATAACAGTGGAATGAGAAAAAGGCTGATAGAGCATCTTCTGGTGCAGTCTTGCCTCCTCACTACAGTCCTGTTCTTCTCTCCCTAGCACCATCTACACTAATGTCTCACTGGATGCAATCATTCAGGAACATTTTGAAGCCTTCTCACAGGATATCCCTTCATCCCTCCCAAATTCAGATAAGCAGCCACGATTACCATCTCCTCTACAAACTCAGGAACCAATTCCTTTTGGCAAACAGACGTGAGCATAGGTGACATGGTCTCCTAGGACCACATACTTTCCTTTCAGAGACACTTCATTCTCATGTATCATTAAGTAATTATTGTTGTGGAAGAACATCCAGAAGCAAGGAAAAGAGTGTGGCAGGTGCCTGGCAGATGTACATAGCAATAAGTTGCCTCTCCTGGAGTATTTATAATTGAAGCAGACAAATAACACACAAAGGGCAGGGGAAGTGTGAAGTAGGCAGTCTCTACATAGACACATGTAGCTGCAGGAGGCCTGGCCCAAAGACATGCTTCTTATTCTGTGACAGATCCCAAGATCTGGTGTTTCCTAACCAAGGTGAATGAAAACATGAAGCTGAACTTTCATGAGCAAGAAAAGATAGGAAAAAGCAATCAGCTCTATTTGGGACAAATAGTTTCCTTGCAACATTTGGTAATATTTTATTTTAATCAGCCTTTTTCCTTTTTACCAGAATCTGAAACTCCAGATCTCACTCTAAATATGTTTATTTAAAAACGAAAATTCCCCCTAAAAGTTTTGTTTTTAGGATATTTGGCAGCAACTCTGTTATTCTATGAACAGCTCTTAATAGACTGTGTTCTGTTAACAAATGTTTTGTCAAAGTACTACTAAGCAACTCTGGTTTTTCCAAGGCTTTTCTTCTCTGAAAGCGTTTAACTAAATGATGCTGCTTCCGTGAGGTGTAACACTCATTCTGTGTAACCATCCCAGGAAGAGATTTGATGGAGCAAAATGTTCAGTATAGATATATATATAGGAGTCTGATCCAGCATGGAGCTTAAAGAACAGGCCTGATCTTTACCAGAAAGGGCAGATTGAGATCAAGTGCCTACACCAGCCATTGTCCTGCCTTTTCACCTGTCTTTATTTCAAAACTCAAGGGCAGTTTCCATTACTGTGGGATCCTGCTCCACCTTGGAATATCAGGTGTTTTCATTTAATGATAGCAGTGAAATGGTGATGCTTTCAATGGGAAGAGCTTCTTGTTTTGGAGGTAAAGAGCAGCCTATCATTTGAGAATTGGCCATTTCTTCTCCTGAAAAGATGACCTTCTTTTCCATTAATTATTTCAGATCAGCTATATGCAGTCATAAATCTCTCTGAGCTATTTGTTTATTGTATTTTCACCAGATTTGTGAGGGAACTTCTAAGGCCAAGCTTGCAAAGGTGAGATATTTTCAGGATGCTGGTACATTTGCTCTTTCTCAGGAGAGATATTTGACAAAATAGATTTTCTGTGCTTTGTCAGACCTGCTGTCAAGAGAGATCTCCATATGAGTGCAGTGACTTGAAAACTGGAGTTTGTCTTTGGTTTGGTGGGATTTTGTCTGACACATTAGATTCCACCAGCCCACAAGATCCTTGCACGATACAAGACATTTTTCTAAAACCACCTATGTCTTATCATTCAGAATTCCTCACCTGCATTTGGTTTTGGAGGAGTGTAGGTTTACTACTGTGGCATTGTGCAGTCTGGTCTAAAATTAGTTCATCCCAACCACAGAGCATTTGTCAGGCTGTCTGCTACTGGGGAGTGTTGACTCACTAAGTACAGGTAGTCTTGAATCAGTGAGTTTCTTAGAGTCTGAGTTTTGTAAGTGTGAATGATACCTTTAGTTTTAACTTTCATATTTTTTAGATTTTTTACTGCATTAGTGTGTCTGTAACTCTGGGTTTCTTGTATAGTGCTAACAGCTCTTCTCCTAGCCTGGCTAGACAAAACACATCGTTTCCAGCCCGAAGAACCAAGGACATTTGCAGCTTCAGACCCCAAGAATGTAAACAGCCACGGATTGAGAGGGGACAGTCCGAAAGGATGGGACTGCGTGGACTGAAGCTGTGGTTGGACAGTTGGCCCGAATATGTAAATGGGCCAAAACTTATAAAAAGGGTGAGAACACGTGGCCCGGGGTCCATCTTGGGGGTCCATCTTAGGTGTAGTCTTGGCCAGGCTTTTGTACTCCCAGGGTGTGTCCTGTGAAGGCCTTTCAATAAATATCTATTTTATTCTTTAACTCTGTCCAGCCTCTGTTCCAGGTAGCCTTCTTTTAGGCATCATGATGACAGTAAAGAAAAAGGTTATCTGTGCTTCTACCATAGCCAACCAATGCAAAATAATTGTCAGAATAACAGTCTAAATTTCCTTCATTTGTTTCCTCACCCTCCTATTTTTCTATCTCATTTATCTAAAATATTTCTTTAATGTAGAGCTGCAAAAAACTGAAGTACTTTCAGCCAATGGTTTAGATTATGGCTAAAAAAGAAAATACAAAAAAGTGTGCTGTTACAATAAATATTGATTGCATAAACTGCAAGTTTCTTAGCCATCTTCCTTAGGGCAGTCTGGAATCCAACCAGAGCTGCCAGCGAGACCTGGATGTTGATAAAATGTGTCTCTGAGGGGTGGCCCTGGGAAGGGGTGGCTTCCAGCCCTCCACCCAGCCCCACAGCCATAGCCCATGTCTGGGCACAGCTTCCTGTCGCCTTCCACACTCCCTCCACCCCAGGCTCCAGCCCTGTGAGACAGCCTGGAGAAATGCCGCTCAAGCAAAAATGAATCTACGTTGCAGAAATTGCATTCATTGTAAGCTTAAAATAAAAGCCATCAGTGTCAAAAGGAAAAAAAAAAAAAGAAAGGAAAAAAGACAAGAAACAAGCCCTGTCCTACACAACCGCATTGCTGGCTGCAAACAGCTGAACATTAGTCAACCCTTGACTGCACAAAGAGAGACTGGTTGTAAACAAAACGGAGAGAGCTGAGACGGAGCCTTCTAACGAAGGCTATTGAAGTTTGTGCTCTCTGTAACTTGAAAGCCGCAAATGCTGAAAGAGCCATCTGTATTAAACCATGGCTGGGATCATGTTCATTAGCTGGTTGGCTGTAAATATAGCCTCCCCCCAACACAAAAGGTAACGCATGTCAGCTCAAACCATCACCAGCAGGTTTGTGTAAATATTTACTGGGCTGTTCAGACTGCTGTAATTTGAGGCTGTTGATGTCTCACAAACAAGTTAGAAAATGAGCTGGCAAGTTCCCGAAAACAGTGTCAGAAGGCAGCTCTGGTACAGTAGAGGGAATGGGAGCTTTGTGCTCTTTTCTCCAACGGCTGCAGGGCTTCTCAACTACTCCAGTCTGGCTAGCTTTTGGCCTCCTTACAGTCCAAACTCAGATTTAAATGTTTATAACCTTTTACGCTTTATTTTTTCTTTAGATTCTAGGAAAATGTTTTTTGGGAGTTTTGGATGTTATGACAAAGATGAGAATTTTTCTTGTTAATTAACTTTTTATTCCTTCTTTCGTAAAAATACATCAGGGCCTAAAGCCCTTGTAAGAGGCTGCAGGATCACAGGTGGTCTACCCACCTAAGTGAAACTTCTGCCCCGATCCACTATGGATCATGGAGAAATGGTGGGGAAATCTCCATGTGCCTAAACAACCACTGCATTGGTCTTTTGGGCTTGGGATGACTGCACTAAGAGACTGCACTCTCCAAGTCTATTGGAGAATGCAGAGTGGAGTGGCTGAATATGGCACACAGTGTCTCTGCTAGTCAGCCCCAAGGTTGGGAGAGCAGAGAGCCGCAGCGGTTTCTTCTCCAGGAGGCAGGGGCAGGGCACACGTCAAAGCTCTGACTCCATGTCTGCCCACACACTTCCTTCCATCTGTGCAAGCTCTCAATCTCCCAGGATGGTCTCTAACAGGCTGTTCCCAAGGAGCAGTTTGGATGTGGGCACTCCTACAAAGTGGGGGGTGGAAGACATCCCCTATTCACAAAAAAAGCCAGATTCAGAAAAGATCATCCTTCCTCTACTCTCATGGTCTATGTGATGCCTGGGTATAATTTGAAAGATCTGCATGGGGATGATTATCTGAGTAGCCTTTTTTTGGGCACTTCTATTTTTGAAGCGTGCTGGTCCCCAGAGTCTTTTCTTTTTGTCCTCTCAGTGAAGACAGCAGGGAGAGTTTAGGGACCAGAGGTGATCTGTGAGTCCAGAGAGCAGTACACAGAGAAATGCTCCTTGGGGCCGAAGGGCTGGGAAGGTCGGTGCATTCGGCATGGGCTCTGTGCCTGTAGGCCTGCTCGGCCCTAGAGGCATTCCCTGAGAAATGACACGTTCCTCTCTCTCATGGAGAGTGCCATTGCCCAAAGGAGCTGCAGGCACGGTGACAAGGTTTTTTCAGATGAGATCTGTTGTCCTCACTGATGAAAATCATCCCTATCAAAAGGAATACTTGGCATCTGAGTGGCATTCGCTGCGTTTAAAGGTAGTGGGGATTCCTGAGTGGGGCAGAACTGCTGGGGCAGGTTTTACAGGAACTCTGCTGCCCTCCTTGTGGGTGCAGGTGTGTGCAGCAGTGCAAGGGGTGGGGTGGAGGTGTAGCGCACCCCCATTGCCCCCCTGGGACGTGGCTGAGTACATGTGGCTATCACAAGGCGCCCGTGAGAGCTGCCTCCAGCTGTCTGGGCTGCTGCTGTGCATTGCCTGCCTCCAGGAGCAGGGAAAAGTGTGGCTGGCCCAGCTCAGGGCCATCAGCAGTGTTTCTGGGCATGTGTCAAGAAGCAATCAAGCAACAAAATGACTGCAGCGTTATAGCCAGGTGTACTATTGTGTTGTACATCCTCCCCCTGAACTATGATGTGCTGAGTGCTGCAGAGCTGTCCTCTCAGATCTTGAGATTGCTCAAGGCAGTGAGATTTCATTTCCCCCAGTGGAGTGCCCTGGACTTACACAACCTCATGGTTTAGTCTAGGAGACTTCACATGATAGACCTCAGAGCCCGATCCTGTGATCTCAGTGTCTTACAATGCAACTCAGGCACTAAAAGCAACCCTCTGAGAAGCCAGCTGTGTAACACCCAGATGGTGTGTCATTTCATTTGTTCAGTGACAGGGGACAAGTTTGCAGCCTCCACACATAATTCAGTATTTCAGGTGATTTCCATCTGAGGTAGGGCTCTGTCGCACCAAAATTCCAGGTCTGACAACCATGTAAACCGAAGGTGCCCACTCCTACCCAGCCTTCATTGATGGCTCTCCTGTTCAGCATGAGGAATACACTCAAAAAGGGACCCATGTGCTCATGGTATGGATTTGGGGCAGCAACCCCTTTTCCTAAAGTGGCAAAACCAGAGGTCTCACTATCCTCCTTATCAAAAATCTTCCTTCTCATCAAAAACCTTCCTCCTCACAGAGTTAAATGAAGTGGCTAGATTCCAGAATCACAGACACACCAGGTCCTGCTCTTTTGGTTACTGCAGGAAATGAATAATACAGATATTACCAGGACAAAAGACTGGATCTAGTCCTGTGGAGGAAAAATAAAACCACATCTGCATTACGGGATTGTGTGGGTGTGTATTGCATCAATCTCCATTGGAGGGCATTTACACTAATGGAAAGAACTAGTTCACCATGAGGGGCTGTGTTGTGGGCACTCCAACAGCAAGGATTGAGCTGGCCTGAAGAGAGAAGAAAATCCCTTTCCTTAAGGGATCATTTCCAATAGGCTAGACAGGAGCATGAGTCCTGCCCGGTCAGTCATCTTTCTCTGTGGGTAAATGCAAAGTGGAGAAGCTTCCTCAGACAGCTCTGCCTCACAAGACAAGGGAAATACAGGAACATGTGAAGTGGCTGGGAGGAGGGGAAATGTAATGTTTTCAATAAATTTGTAATAATATATAATGTTATAATAATTTTAAATAATTTTATTAATTAATTTTCCAACTGCCATCACTCCATCACCTGAAAAAGCAGCCCAGAATGTGAGGATGTTACCGTGCTGGCTTATGAAGGCAATAAACAAAATATTTATGCTGATATTCATGTAAAAAGTATAATTCCCTCATTATGGAAAAGCTTTTTTTTCCTATTATCAAAGAGTCTTTCTTCTTGGCTCACATCAGCTTCAGTCCATCAGCTTTTGCAGGCAGCATCCCTCACTTGGGTCCTGCAAAGAGGAGAGGAAAAATATTGCTTGTCATAGCTACAGGCTGGCAGAGACCACAGCAAGATAAAAAAAAAATATCTGTCCAGTTAAAAGCAAGGAGTGAATCTAAGAGCTCTATGCCAAAAGCCTTTTGTATTTTCAGTGCCCCCAGCTGATCACAACTTGTGCGGGTGGTGTCACTACACTGTGCCATGGTGGGGTGTATTTGGCAAGTACATTTAAACGGAGGTTACTCCATGTACCTATCACATACATTCTCCTCCAGCACATGGGGTGTCCCAATGGCCCAACTGCAGACTGCCAGCCTACAGGACAGGATACCATTCTGGCTACCATGTGAGCAGTTATAGCAATAGTGACAACTGTCTGTCTTTGTCTTTTATGACAGTGGAATAGGAGGAGCATTACCAGCAGGTCAAGGGATGTGATCGTCTCCCTCTCCTAAGCACTGGCAATGCCATACCTGGAGTGTGGGGTTCAGATTTGAGCTGTCCAGTACAAAAGAGACATGAACATGCTGGAGGGAGACTGGTGAAGGCTCACTAACGTGGTTATTGGTGTTGAGCATCTAATAGTATGAGGAAAGGCTGAGAGAGTTGTGACTGCTCAGCTTGGACAGAAGGCTCGGGGGTGTCACATCAATATATATAAGTATCTGAGGGGATAGTAAAGAAGATGGAGCCAGACTTTTCTTGGTATGCCCAGTGTCAGAACCAGAGGTGATGGGCACAAACTGAATCACAGGAGGTCCTGTCTGAACACCAGGAAACACTTTTTTTTAGCATGAGGGTGACTAAGCCCTGGAACAGGTTTCTCAGAGAAGCTGTAGTGTCTGCAGACTTAGAGATATTTAGAACAGGAGTGGACAGAGTCCAAGGTGACCCTGCCTGAGCATGGGTGTTGGACCAGATGATCTCCAGAGGTTCCTTCCCCCCACAATCTCTTTCAGGGAAGTGACGTTTCCTGGTGTCAGAGCATCCATGCTGGTTTTAACTGAGGTCTCACATGGCTGTAAAATCCGATGTTTATAAGAAACATTTTCGCATGTGTAGGAGAACAGGTGTCATACTTAACAGAAATAATAAAAGACATTTTTCATAGACTAAGTTGGATTGTCACATAGTTAAACATCCTTGTACCTTGAAGAAAGGCTCTGAAGTTCACTCTTTTGTGGGTTTTATAGAGGTGTTACTGGGAAGCGGTTTTTAACCAGAATGCATAAAAGACTTAGAGATAAGACCAACATCTTTTACCTCCATGTGACTCACCCAGAAAACCTTGTTACATATTTTGATCTTAAATTAGCAAACATCAAGAAAGTTTATCTAAGTTAACAGCTGTCATGTCTGTAGTCACTCCTGCATAACTTTAATTATTGCCTTATGTCTGTCTCATGCTACTCTACAGGAGAAATACGGAAGATCTTGTCCTTTACAACCGGCTGCACTGAAACCACAGTATTGTGTACCCTCTTGCTGGGATTGCACACTGAAAAGCCTGGGCCCTAAAAAGTGAGTTGAGGTCTCTCAAGGCTGTACTTGAATGAACGCTAGAGTAAAGTTTGTAAAGATGTAAAGATGCATTTTGATGCATTTGAAAACACATGAATACACATTTTTAATTGTCCAGAGTATCTATTTGGTCAAATGCCTATGCAAGCCTGCAAGAAAATTACTTACAAGGAATGGAAGAGAAATAAAGGTAGGATATTACAATTTGTTGTGGAGACATGGAAATTATAGCAGAGATTACTTTGGAAGACTTGCACTTGCAGCAATTTACAGATGGCTCCTGGCTGGCATGGGGAGCTGTTTCCAGACTGTAGGTAGGCTGACACATGCCAGGGATCACAAGCTCCAGGTAGCCCTGGCTGCTGGCTGTCATCCATCAGCTTCTGATCTGGCAGCATTTCAGAGAGCCCTGGAAAGAGAGCTCCCAGCATAGGCTAAGGGGAGTTGGAAGGATTTCTCACCGTTTAGCAGTGTTACACCCCATGTCCCAGGCAGTCAAGGAGAAGCTCTTAACAACCCAAGAGGAGTTTGGAAGCGGATAATAAGTATCTGGGAAGACAAGGCCTCAGTCCTTACTGTGCTGATGGAGAATGAAGCCTTGTTTCCCCTCCTGCAGCACCAGTCTCTCTCCTAGCCATGGCTCCTTGTCCCAGCTAGTGTCCGCACCCTCTCCTTACCAGCCTTTATCCATTTTAGTGTCCTCACCCCTTCCTACAGTTCTTGGCATAATTTATGCCCACAGAACTAATTTTTATTCTGTTTGACTACAAACTGCTCTTTTCTAGGCAGATTGAGCCCAGCGGTTGTGATGTTTGGAGCACAGATGGGAGAAGTTTTCTTCCTTCATTCTTCTTTCAAATGCTCAAGCTGCAGCACTGGGAAAGATCTTGTTCTGCCTCCAGATGAGCTTCCCTGGCTTGAGCTGGTGCAGTCAGCGGGTCTCTGGGGAATGTAAATGCTAAGACTGCAGAAATGTCTGCTGAGAATGAAATTGCTGCTTTGCTAAGAGGCAATCAACTTTGGGCAGCACTTTTATGGGAATAAATGACAAACTACTTACCTCTCCACACCCTGCCTCCAGATCTGAAGTCTCTGCTCCAAAGCAGGGGTAGTTAGGCTTTTCAAATGAAAGATTGTGTTTGTTTGATTTGGTTTTTTTTTCCCCTAACATGGACAAAACAATACTCCTAAATTCCTTCTCAGAAACTAATCAGTTGTTCTAAAATGTCTTGAACATAAAAGCAGATATTGTCTCCAAGATAAGCCAGACACACAGAACACACAAAATTTTTAGCCCATATTATTAAAGTTAGGCAAAGTTAAGATCAGGCAGAGGAAAGATTTGATGTAGAACGTGAAAAGGAGCCTTAACAGTAAGCTGTGCTTTGAACATAGACTATGAGAGTAATGCATATTTAGGCAAGATTTAGGAGTTCCAAGTTCATCCTACACTATTAAGAGCTGCTTGTTTTTCTGGGTGTAAAATAGCTAAGAAATGTCATAAACATTGTTGCTTGTTCTTCTACAAGCGCTGACACTAAGCTATGGAAATACATCAGACAAGCAGGAGGCCCAAGCCTCCAAAGCCATTGTACTTCCCCAAATAAACTAACAACCCAGATCAGGTCTCTGCAAACCCAGGCAATGCTGCAAGGCTGCTATGGCATGAGAATCAGGCAAACATTGCAGCAGAGGCAACAGTGTGTACACTCTGTTTGGCAAGGGGCTGTCCTTGGTCACGGCACACCATCCTCGTGCCTTAGACCTGCAGCTAGAGAGGCCAGGGCAGAAATATTCTCTCTGCCTGAGGTC
This sequence comes from Melanocharis versteri, assembly GCA_013397845.1. Taxonomy (NCBI): domain Eukaryota; kingdom Metazoa; phylum Chordata; class Aves; order Passeriformes; family Melanocharitidae; genus Melanocharis; species Melanocharis versteri. The sequence continues at coordinate 1,034,163 of VZTG01008989.1, read as the reverse complement.
TTGCACCTCTCACGTGTACGAAGAGCAAGTGTGTCCTGGTCTATCTCCCCAGCCTGAGGATGTTGCTATGCCACCAGCATGCTGGAGTATAGCTTAGGATTTAGTTGTAGCTGGAGCCATTCAACACATTGGTACCACAGTGGGAAGGGTTTAGCAGCTCAGCGTGAGGTCAGTGGGACTACATGTGCTCAAGTCATCCCCAGTACGTATGATGTGTGTGGGATGATGAAAATGGTGAAATGATCTCATCCACTTGAACTATATCCAGAACTGCAAGGCAAAGCACTTTAAGCCATGTGATATTTTATCCTGGCTGCTGATTTACCAGCCAGCACAGAAGTTCACAGAATGATTTATTAAAAAAATTTTGCCTGCGTGGAGTAAGGGAAGATAGGCAAAAAGATATGAAATATGCCCTGTGTTTATTTGTTCCTTAAGCATCATAATGTGCAGGCGCTCACAAAAGCTGGCTATGGTAACATGTTCATGAGAATTATTTTGAACAGCTGATAACAAGATTGTAACTCAGGCAACTATTCTTAGGGGAAAAATTAAAGGAAGGAAAGAAAATATTTTATTCAGTGTTAATCTGTGGATTTACTGTTAATCTGTGGATTTTATCCTTTGACAGTGTCTGGCTGTCAGCTTCAAGCAAGAACATACAGACTTGTGGATGTATGCAAACTCTTACTATTTTGTTTTTAAGAGCATACTTGCTTCTTTCTATCCACATGCTTTGTGTTTGTAGATGTGCTGTGGGCAATAGATGGGCTTGCTAGGGAAGGCAGGGACTAGAGGGAGTGAGAGGAAAAGAGTTTGAGCCCTCACAGCTGTAGCAGGGGCTGTGAAATTATCTAAGTCCATCAGAAGAAGAGCTGTCTCGTTCTTGAACCACCCTCAGATGACACCTTGACAGCCCCAGAATTTCCCTGCTCTTATCACTTTTATGGCTAGTGTGGTCTCATAAGCTCCATGGCCAGGTTATCCGGGATGCTGGGCCTGAGGGCATCATGGGGCATTCTTGGCTCCCAGAAAGCAAACAGTGTCCCTGAGAAAACAGCTTTGCTGATTTGCCTGCAATCGTTTTTCCTGGGGAGAGCTTAGCAGACTGCAAATAACAGGTATAATGGAAAAGACATAACACTTCCTTGGGGAACAGTGAGGCGCAGGGCAGGAGGAAGCAGTCTGCAAAGAGAGGAGCCTAAGAACAGCTGCAGGTAAATGAGATATTGCTCAAAGACATGGTGGATGCCTCATCCCTGGGGCCCTGAGCAACCTGATTTAGTAGGTGGCATCTCTGCCTGTGTCAGGAGGGTTTGGTCCCTTCCAACCCAAAGCGTTCTATGCTTCTATGATGCTACTGCTAAGACACTGACAGCAACAGTTAAAAAAATGGAGTGAGAGTCTAGCACACCAGATCTTTTGAAGTAGTAAGAAGCAGGTATGGTCTGCGTAGCAGAGAGGCTATAGCTTCGAGCAGAATGTGGAGAAAGAGCTGGAACACCTTGGCAGGAGGAAATCCAGTGGGTATTTCTCCCTAGCTGACCATCCCCAGCTGCCAGAAATTTTCTTTTTAATCCCTTTTATGATTGCTGGTGATCTGGATTTTTTTTTTAAAGCTATTACGGGTTTTGACACGATGAAACAAGCTGGAGTTTCCCTTCTGCAAAATTTTTAAAGGGAGAGGTTAATATGGCTCAGTGCCACAATTCACTGGTCTCCCAGTGTGCTCCAACATAGCATTGCTCAGCAAGAAAATGTAGTGCTTTCATGAGCGCTGGCTGTCGCTGTATTGCTGCTGTGTTGGAGTTACATATTTGACTTGGTAAAAGCATAATTTAGCATGCAAGGATTGTTCTTAGGATCTGCTATTGCAGAGCTGGGAGCTTCTCATGGGAATTTAGAGGGATAAGCATTTTGCATGATTGATCCCAGAGCTCCTAAACAAGTTCATCGATAGACCATCAGTTGTATTATAGCCTACAGAAGGCAATAGTGCTGCATTACTTAAGAGTGGCTGGCACACACTGGGCAGAACTAACTCTCTCTGACAAAATTATTTTATTTGGAAAACATATCAAAGCAATCTGAACATCAGGAGTTATACACAACTCTTAAAAACTCCTTTCAAACTCTCTTGGAGCAACTCAGGATTTATTCAGCTGAGTTCAAGTGTGGAAGAACAGCATTTGAGGTAAAAAGTACAAGCCGTTTGCATTTGCTTTGCCAATATGTGACTGTGGGGAGATCCTGTTCAGATAAACTGATTTGTGCAACAGAGAGTTTGCAAACAGGGGGCAAGTTTGACATTTTAATGTCATTAATGACAACAAAACAGCGAGGTAATAGTGCCAAAGAACTCTCTGATCTGGAGCTCTGCTGTTGATGAGTAATATCCAGGTGGATTGTCAGGTGTGGCTATAAACACAAACAACTTTCAGGTTCTCGAAAGCCATACCTGCACTGCACAATGAGTTCGCTCCTGAGGGTACATCAAAGGTGCCAGGGAGGGCAGAAGACCCCTGACCACTCCTGCTTTGAAGTGCCTTGGGAAAGCTTGGCTGTGCCTGCACTGGGCACTAAGTGCTGCTCCTCCGTGTGTGATGTACAGCCCCTGGTTCCTTTTGCCCAGCAAGGCTTCTAGCCCTTGTCTGCCCTTGAGCTGGTTCCTCATTGCCACTCCACCTCAGGGCTGTGCCCACCCACTGCCATTGACTGCCAGCACAGGTACTGCAGAGGGGCTGGACGAGGGGCACATTCTCCTAGGCAGGGTGGAGATATATATATATAAATGTAGAATGACATCTATAATATCTTGCCTCCTCCCAGGGATGAAAGACACTTCTAGAGAGTTAGCCCACAGCTAGGGATGTGTGTTTGGAAAAGCCAGAATTATGAGGAACAGGCAATGAAGAAGAATTTTCTGTTCTTTGCCTCTCTAGCAAGTTTGCATGTTACTCTGGAGTAACATGGAGTCTAAGGGCTCTTGGGACAGGAGAGTTTGAGGGGAGACTCTCAGTAGCAGTGATACTGAAAATTAGTCTGGTTAAGAAGAGAATTTTAAGAGGCCAGTTCCAGTCTGATTTTGACAGAGCCCTTTTTTCTATATTTTTAATTTCTCAATCGCTCCAGGTGGATGTATTGATGAAATGTTTGTGAGGTTGGCTAAGAAGCAACAAGACAATTCAAGGCAAGCAGCGAATGCCTGTTTTTAATACTGCCTTTCTACCAGGACACTAATCGTGCTGCTGTCCTGACCTGAGGTCAGCAACAGGAACAGTCTGGTCCCAAACAAAGGCTTTTAGGCTTTTCTCTGCATGTGGGTCCTTTCGGACTGCTGGTGGCATGAGGCCACCACCAAGAGCCCTGTGAGAACTACATGATGTAGGACAGTCAAGGGACTGAGCCACAAGAATGATTCTGGTGGTGGTGAGAGATCACTGGGTACAGTTTACTTGTCTTCTCAATCCCTGTTGCTGTGTGTTCAGAGCTAACATGTGCTGCAGTCCTGAGACTGCAAATTCTGACAGCTGTAAAGCCCCACTTTATGAAGATATGCTGTTGACATGGGTGGATTTAAAAGAAGAATAACTGAGAGCTGTTTTGAGAGCTGAATAATCTTCCTTATTTTTTTCTTTCTTTTATTCTTTTCTTTAATAGTTCTTTCAGTAGCAAAGGCAACCCCCAGCAAAGGCTGGCATCTCATTGTGTCAGGCATCATTCAAATATGTATTAAATGGTTGTTTCATTCCAAAGAATTTACAGTCTAAGTAGGGCAGAAAAAGTGAGGCAGGAAAGACGAAGTTACTACATCTACACAAGAAAATAAAGTAGGAGAGGGCCTATTCTCTGGCCCTTCAGGCCAGCGATGGTATGTTCTGTGTCCGCATGGCTGGGCACTCCCCCATGGTGGCTGGAGAAGGGGGAACTCCTCTGTCCAAGCTGCCCGCTGGGGCAGTCCCTGCTTCATGCTGTCCTCTGAACTGAGCATTGACATTGTCTGGGGGAAATCAAGTCAGCATGGGCCAAAGCCATGTGAGAGAGTGTGTTAACAATTAAACAGTATAGACAATTGTGAGCCAGTACTTGAGTCCTTGCCCTGGCCTTGTTTTAATTACAATTTTCATGAACTGATTTTTTACCAACATTTTGTGAGAAACCCATGACAAAGCCTGAAATCCAACCTATATCTGAGTCTTCCTCTGGAGCCCAGTACATCATTCCTTCTCTCCCATTCATTAACTTTTTATATCCTTTCTGTGCTACATTAGTGTTTAGAAACAAATCCTGCTGAGAATGTCGGTTGTGTGTGGTCAGTAGCTGAGGATGTCAGTTGGACATGATCAGTATTATGACAAAAGATACCCCAGTAAAAGGAGGATATAGGATCAACAAGCTGTTTAATTTTCTAGCTAGTTTTACCATTTTAGGAAAACAGGAGATACCTTAATGTAGTAAGACAGCATGTCAAGGGAATGTGTTCATTGACATCTGATTTCACTCATCCATACATCCTCTCTTTGGTCCTCAACTTGGATATAACAACTCACCTTGTATTTACAGATCATCTGAAGCTACAATTTAAAAATCCAGTTTGAAATTATTTGTCTGTAAACTGAAAGTGAGTCTCCCAGCCGTGTAGCTGAGCTCGTCTTTGGTTTTGGCATGGCCTCTTGAACAAGCTTGAAGAGCATACAGCCTGACCCCACCATCAAGCAGGTCGAAGAGTGAAGCAGAGCACGGACCAGATACAGACTGAAGTCTTTAGCCTCCAGTTTTCATTTGCAGATATTAAAGGAGGAATTATATGAAACAGAAAATTCAAACATTATTCTCCTTAAGAAAAGTCCTGTAGGATCTTTCTTGCTGCCGGACCAGGCTGGGTGTGAAGTTGTTTGTCCACCCTGAGGGAAGGTCACAGTAGTTCAGTAGTTCAAGGCAATCTAGTTCCAGAAGGCAACACTAGCATCAGCAGGTTTCCTATCATGCAGGGCACGCCGGGAAATGTTGCCCTTGGAAAGAGCCATGCATCCCTCTCGCCACTTTTGAAACTTCCAAGTGAGCTCAGAACAATATGGCAAAGTGACTGTGATGGTTTTGAGGTGTTTCATAGAGGGAGTAATCCTGTCATTTCCTGCGTACATGGACTGTGACTCTTCATTGTCTTCGGTCAAGACATAAAAGGGAGCAGAAAAAGATTATCCCCTTCCCCTATTACTTGGGTGTGCAAGGATCACTGAATGAAGACTCTTGTCTGTTTCCTGAAAGGCCAATAGTGATGTGACATTTACAGCTATGAGACTTTTCAAGACTTCTGGTCCATGAAATCTGCATTCTACGTAAGAAATGGAAAGGACTGTTTACTACTAAGAGAAAACATTTATTACACCGCATTTAACATGGGTTCTGCAATATTTATACAATTTTGAAACAGCAGTACAAGAGGATTCTGAGGTGAGGAACAAAGCAAATTACAAGACTTGTCTAAGGACATATATGAAATATGTTGTTGAAGCAGGCAGTATTGGTTGGCCCAGATCATATCTGGCATATACATCCCACAGAGAAAGAGTTGCCTTCAACTGGCTTTCTGTGTCAGCAGAGAAGGCTTTTGTAGACAATGCTAAAAATTGTCCAGCAAGGTCCAAGAGCAAGAAAAGGACCACCAGGTGCTAGGGGAGTACGAGAGGACCCAGGGAATTAATTTACCAAAGCAGAAAGGCTCCCCCTTGTGAAGCACAATGATAAGATCTCTTTGGTCCCCTCAGCAACTAGGTATTGAACATTGTCACGTGCTTGCAGGATTAGTGCATAAGGTACAAACATGCAATGAGTAATTGCTTCTCACTTGTGAAGAAAACTGAATTTTCTAAATTTGTTAAGCTGATTTGTTTCCAAACTCCACACCATATTATCTTAATTTGCTTCTAGTTTATTAATTATAATCTAGCGTGCTAATTTTTCTCTCTCTGAGCTGCAGAACATCAGCTCCCAGACGGCTGTCTCTAGCTAATATCACTGAATGCTACTCCTGCTGCTGTTATTTCATCTGCACAGACTTTTCTCAACCACTAATCATTTCATCAGCATTCAAAAAAGACATTAAAGACATTCACGTATAATTTTTCCTGCATTTGTAAGAGGCAACAGTGGGGGTTACTCAAGGGAAAATCTTAAAATAAGGTCATTATTCAACTTCCACAGGCTGCTCTTTTCTTTCATCTGCAAGTTAATTTTCTAATACATTAATTGTTCATAGTAGAAAGTAGCAAGCAGACGGAAAACCAGTGGGATTGTTTCTTTAGTAAGTGGTAACATCACACTTGAAATTAATGAGGGGATCCAGATAAGTGACTTGGAAAATATTTTTTCCTTTTGTTTATAAATGGAAATTAATTTCCTCCAGAAGAAAGGTTCAGTCAAGACAAGGATTCTCAGAAGGTGTCCCATGAAGGGGATGTCATGCTTATGTTTCGTGAGCATGTATTCTGAAGTTTATGGTTGTGTTTAGCGAATTCACACCCTGAACCTATATAGTTCATACAGACACATACACACACCCACACACCCACAAACTTTGTATGATGTTTTCCCTAGCATCAACCCTGCATTTATATGCGCATCTGCAGACTATCCACTACAATGCTGCCTTTAGAGCAAGGTTAAATTTACTGCTGTAGCATCGAGAACACAAAAGAGCATGAGTTGTACCCGTGGTGCTGGGAGACACGACCCCATCACATGCTGGACGTGACCTCATGCTGGAAAGACACCTGCCTGGTTAGATGTTGCAGGCTCTGGTTCATGACACTGTAAGGGAGCATGGCCAGCCTGGGGCATTGTGCTCCCACATGAAGTCTTTATGTCTCTGGCAAATGAACCATTTCCCAAAAGCCCAAGGTACTCAGCCTCTGTCTGAGCCCCACTCCATGCCAGGGAACTGATGTGGTAAATATCATGCTTTTACAGCAAGCTAGAAGAAAGGTGATTGTGTGCACAGTGGTAGACATGGTGCACTCCTAGGTCTGAGGTTGTCTCATACCATGAAACCAGCGCTTCAATGTCTGCCAGAGTTTATTTTTAACAGAAATGCTCCGCTCTTGCTTTACTAACCGCTATGGGCCTGTGCACTGAGCTCTTTCTACAGGCAAAACATGGAAGGGGGCTGCAAAAGACTTGTGGCAAGGCCGAGGGCAGAGTCTCAGTACATTGCCTGCGACATCAAGCGAGCTCTCTGCTAGAGAAGATCCACCACATCAAATCCTCTAGGGCACTTCTGCCCTTCCTGTCTCCACGGGAGCTAACAACAGCCCTGTGCCCATGGCTCTGTGGGCTTCAGGGTGAACCCTCCTTGCCCCCCTCTTCTCTTCACTGCAGTGGAAGGCATGCCCACCGCCTGAGGCCACCTTCACGTGTGTCCAGCTGGGCAACTGCATCCTTCAGGAATGCTATAACAGTATCATTTACAAATTGCTTGTGGGTCATAAGCTGGGGAAATTTTAAAATATTCTCTTAGCCATTTCGGTTCATTTGTTGTCCCAGTTGTTCTCTTGTGGATTCAAGCAAGGAGCATAAGAGATGGGTATATTTTCTTCCTTGCTTCTTTTTGTATGTGGAACTAAATTAGATCTCTGTGCTGCGACTGGGTATAAAAGGGGCTCCAATGCAGGCAGGGCAGGTGATTCAAAACAAAAGGCCTTGATTGAAGTGGTTACAATACACAGAACCACTAATGTTATTCTGGGCCATTCAGTGTGGTTTATAGCATTGTACAACAACAAACAAAGATGAAACTCACTGTGCTTACTGACTCAAGAAATTTTTTCTTCAATTTATTTTGTCTCACTCACTTAAAGAATTTATTTTAAAGGTTTGGAACGTTTTGTAGCTTCCCCCCCTTCCCCACCCCCCCAGACTATTTTCCTGTCCCCAAAGCCCTTTTTATCAAAGATATCTTTGTAAATAACCTCTTTTTCTTTCTGTGCACTGGGCTGTCCTGCCAAATTAGCCGTGCTGCCATGGAGACGTGGCATCAGCAATCCTTGTTCTTTTTCTGTAGGATTTCACTAGGCCCTTGTCTCAGGCCTTGACTAAATTAGAAAAAAATAATAATGAGATATTGAATGTAAATGTTATACTCTTAATGTTATTGGTAATGGTGCTGTAAGTGTAGTAATATTTCACGATGCAACATCGTAGTTTTTTGCTGAATACACTTGTCTGTTGGGTTTTAGTTTATCCTACAATTCAAGCAAGATATCAATACCCTTATTTAGCAGATAAGCTGGTTAGAGAGAAATTATGTAATCTATTTATTTATTTTTCTTGTTTGGCCTCTCTGTAAAACATGCTTCAATATTTAGCAACACAATAAATTTATTTGCAAAACGGACAAAACAATGTCTCTGTTCTACCTTTGGCTGGAAATGACACTTCTGTAAAACTTGCTGCACATACCACATGAGATACATCCCATTACTCATCCATATTTCTTGCATCCTGTGTTCAGTTAGTCCTACAGCCCCATGTTGTTCCAGGAGGGTAAGTAAAGGGTTATTTTTGCAGGAAAACTTTAGACTTTGACATTTCCTGATGGAAAAAGGCAACTCAAAACCAACTCTGCCAAGAATTTCCCTGTGAGCTCCAAAAGGGAGCTTTATAAGACAATTAAAAATGTTTCTATAAATACATTAGTAACAAAAGGAGGGCTTAAGGAATCTCCATCCATCATCAGATGTGAAAGGAAACATAGTGATGAAGGATGAGGAAAAGCCTGAGGTACTTAATGTCTTCTTTGCTTCCGTGTTTAATACTGAGACCGGTTGTTCTCCAGGTATTCCACCCCCTGAGCTGGAAGACATGGATGGGCAGCAGAATGAAGCCCCCATAATCTGAGGGAAAACGATCAGCAACCTGCTACAGCACTTAGACACACAGGGGTCTATGGGGCCAGAAGGGATCCACCCACGGATTCTGAGGAAGACGACCAAGTTGCCCACCGAGCCACTTTCCATCATTTGCCAGCAGTCCTGACTCACCAGGGAGGTCCCAGTTGACTGGAAGTCAGCAGATGTGATGATCATCTACAAGAAGGACCAGAAGGAGGATCTGAGGAGCTACAACCCAGTCAGTTTGACCTTAGTGTCCAGGAAGGTCGTGGAGCAGATCTCTTGAGGGCCATCATGTGGCATGTTCAGGACAACCAGGGGATCAGGCCCAGCCAGCATGAGTTTATGAAAGCTGCTTGACCAACCTGATGTCCTTTTGTGACAAGGTGATCCCCTGGTGGATGAGGGAAAGGCTGAGGGTGTTGTTTACCAAGGCTTTGGTAAAGCCTTTGACACCATTTCCCACAGCATTATCCTGGAGAAACTGGCTGTTCATGGCTTGGACAGGTGCATGGTTTGCTGGGTTAAAAACTGGCCAGAGAGTTGGGCCCAGAGAGTGGTGGTGGATGGAGTTAAATCCATCTGGAGGCTGGGCACTGGTGGTGTCCCTCTAGGCTCAGCAGTAGGGCCAGTTCTATTTGATGCCTTCATTGGTGATCTGGACAAGGGGTTTGGTTTAGTGGTGGACTTGGCAGTGCTTGGTTAGCAGTTGGACTCAATGTTTTGAAAGGTCTTTTCCAACCTAACAATATTATGATTCTGTGATTCATTGGGAGGAGTCAGATTTTCAAGCAGATTTATATTGCATGTCTGGAGCACAGTTTTCTCAAGGTAAAGCTTAGCTGGGAGACAGAGCAAGTACTACAGAAGTGATTTCTGTCCATGCATTATTGTGAAAGTAGATGAGCCTCCTAGTCTAAAGTTACTCAGAGTTCCTTGTTAAATAATGTACTTTCTCCTCTGAAAATATACATCAGTGACAGGACTAATAAGGAACCATAAACACCATCCAGAAAGCTGACAAGTGGTTAAGCAGCAGTCAAGTTAGATAATGAGATTTTTTTTCCCCCCAGTGTTTTCATTCCCCCAGGGACAGCTCAGGGGAATTTTTGAATGAACTAATGTGAGTGAAAAAGGCAGAGCTACATTTTGAAGTTTCAGTTTTCCAGGAATATTTTTTTGCATTGCAGAGTCAGTTTCCTGTTCCTCCTCAAAAGATGCCAGATCAATGTCTTTTTAGCAGAAATAAGCAACAGAAAATGAACAAAAAAATTCCCTAGGAAACTTCACCTCTCCTCCCCTCTCCACCGCTGACACTGTATTTGCAAAATAGGTCAACGTTCACATGAAGCCACGGAGTTTGCACAATCACTTCCCTTTATGAAGATGTCATCTTATGGTATTGACCCCTTCGACAGCAGCTGGAAATTCCCTCAGTGCAGCTACCTGCACAACCCCTGCACTGCAGTGATCTCAACTTTGTTATGCAAACCATCATTCTCACTGCTAACAAGAACAATATAAAGAGTCCAGAAAAGTAAAAGATAAGAAAGTCCCTCTGAATTTACTTCCTTGAGTGTTTTTTACAACATATTCTATGAAAAAAGTTGATCTCTGGAGCAACTGTAATTTCTTCATGCTGTTCCCAGTTGGAGTAGCACAATTTACTGATGGACCCTCCATGCACTGCTGTAGGGCATTACTTGAAAAAGTGCCTAAAATGGTTATCAAAATTACTAAAAGAGCATTTGTCTTTGAATGTCTGACAGACTTAAATGTACTGATTGGACACTAGAATAAAGCTGATGAGTGTTAGTTGAAATCAGTGGTCTAGCACTAATGTGGTGTTATAAATTTTAAAGCAAAAAACTATCAGAAAATTCCTTATACTGAAGAGAATTTTCTGTTCCAAGGTCTCCTTTGTTGTTCATTCATCTTCTCCATGTCTCAGTGGGTTCAGGGTTCCCCGCTTCCTTCATGCAACTCTAACCACAAATGACTTAAGGTCAACCTTTGGGGTTGGGCTTGTAGACGCAGACCAAGCTCCAAGTTACTCTGTGCCTTGGAGAAAAAGGGTGTGTTGGCCTTTCTGCTGCTCAGTAGCAACATCTGCTGGCTGTTGAGGATCTGCTGTCAGGAAATCCAGTTAGAGGCAATTGGCTTGAAAACTATTAAAAAACCAGATTTTTCAACATAGAGATCTTGAGCTACATGTTGTTGGGAGGAAACAAGGTGCTAGAAGTAATTATGGACCATGAGTAGGTTGGTCTGGGGTAAACCACTTTGGAGCATAAAAGAGTGCAGCAATGGATGGGGTTGTTCCTCCAGCTGAGACTGCAAGAAGAATAAAATAATCACCACCTTTTGCTTGTCACTTTTACATCCTTTGATAGAACCACAGCTTGCAACTGTGACAAACTGTTAAAAGCAAAGTGGTTTCCTTACTTTCAGAGGAAAGGGTTTGTGAAGCAGCGGGTTGCACAAATCAGGACTGACTCCCTCACATCCCAGCTAGACCATGGCGGATTATTCTAGGAGAAATTCCGTTCCCTTACCTGACTGGCTTTTCACGTACTCACAACTCAGCACCAGTCCAAGGCATGGCACAACTCTTCGGGCTGTCACCACTGTGGTTGTGTCCTTCTGTCTTGAGACTCAGATGGTTACTGGCTGTGAAATGGCAAGAGAGGAAAGCATAATGTACATCCCTCATCTCCTTGCAGAAAACCCCAACCAAATAAACAATCACACACGGGTATCCAAGACACTGTAAAATTAAACTGTGAATTCCTGCTGGTGAGTTATAGGACAACTGTAGGTGTTCCAGAAAAGTTGAATATTAAACACCTCATTGTAAGTTTCTCCTACCTTATGGTACTGGGTTGGAAAGTGGTGTTACATGACACTAAGTAAGAAGTTGTTGACTGTGTTACTGTTAATAGGACACAATATTTATTCCCATTTTACATGCACCAGTGGAAGAAGCAAGAACTGCCTTTCTTATGGAGCTGAAACAATTGCGAGTACCATCTTTCATACATAAAATTAATAGATACCCTCAAAAAGCCCCGAAGGCAGTATTTTTAGGGACATTTTTAGAAATGCTATTCCTCTCAGTGTGGCATGCAGTTGTCTTTCAAAAGTCTGTTTCTACAGCTGTTTAACTTAAAATATTATATATGCAAGCACATATTTACTATTTAGAGTGGTGATTATCATAAATTTAAATATGTTAAAAGGTATTTTTTAGTTTTACATCAGTTTATAAAACACTTACTGTCCCCAGTTTAGTTAACTTCAATATAAAACCAAAGCTCTGCAAACTCAGTGTTTTCCATTTTATCTTAATGTATTTAAACCTTGTTTACTCAAGGGAAATATTCCTTCATTAGTGCATTTGAGGTAAGAATAAACAGAGTAAATACCACAGGCTTAAAGAAGCTGACATAATGATAATCTGAAGATAAATTATTGGATCATTTTCTAATATTTGTCCTCTGAAGTGTGCACAAACACTCTGCTAAGTATCTCAGTATCTGATCTTTCTTCAGCTCCAAATAAGCCCCATTACATTCTGCATTTCTCAGCTCTCTAATAATATTTAAAGTAGTCCAAAAAGTTGACATACTTTCAACAAAAGAGGGCTGAATTAAGGTAAGACAATTTCGTCTCGAGAATTTGAAAGGTCAAATAAGACTGGTTGCTATGCAGCACAATCCCTTTCCTGTTCTTCTGTTTTGGCATTGCATGTTTATAGAAGGGAGCTACTTTAGTGACCACAGTCACTGTCAGCAATGCTTGCTTGTAACTTACCAATGGATGAACATTTTATATTATAAGCAGTACTTTGTCCTAATTAAAGAATTTATTTTAAAAAAAACCCCTACAATAATGTAGAAGACCTCTATAAACAATCTGGTCATTCTTTTTCATCTTCATTATACATTATCCTTACAGATCTTAAAATTTCCAGATGGAGAGTCCATAGACAAAAAACATATTTTAATAGTTCAACAATATTTTAACATTCTTTCACTACATGGATAAGCACCTGAGACTCAAGGTACTCAGAATTTACGTAAATTTAAGACTGTTGAAATGAAATGTCTGATATAGTCGTGATTTTTTTTTGTGGTGGAGGAAGAAACCCAAAGTATTGGCTAATGGCCCTAAAGATCAAGTGATGAGTTATCTTCTCATGTTTTACTGTATTCTTTCAGATTCAAGTGAGTGATTAGCTTTAAGGAAATATTCATGCTTCTCTTTGGAAACAAATTTCCACCAATTTGTTTCTATTAACTTGGTCTGTACTTTGAAGTCAGCATCAGCTTCTCAGCTGAGGATACTGATGTAAAATTATGCCAAAGTACAACCTTCTTGTTTCATACTTTCATAAATTTCTGAGGTAGCTTGTTCTGCTAGGAAATAATGAGTTAATTAAATATTTGGTTTCAGTTCTATGTAACAAACATGAAGCAACAGTCATATGAAGCAACAGTAGCAACAGAGGAATGAAAAACACTCTTTTAATCAAGTCCATAATTGTTTTCTCAAAGAAGAACTATTGTGTTGTTGGTGAGACACAAAGATCTGTTTCGTCCAAGATGTGCCATTTAACTGTGGGTGAGTCTTGGAAAGCAATGCTTAATTACCTGTCATGGTCAAGGATCTGTACGAAAGATGTGTAAACCAGAAGTGATATATGTCTATTGCTTTTGCAGCTTCTGCATGGGCTTTTATTTATTTCCATCTTTCTTGAAATCTAAAAAGGTTTTATGGAGTTTCTTATTATCAATCATACTGAAATTGTTATTCAGGCCTTTTTTTTAGTAGTCCACCTCATGTAAATGGCAAATTCTACATAAGATCCAGCCAATTTTATAGTAAATGTTACTGATTTTTCTCATCCATGCAAAATAATCTGTTGCTTATCCCTTTTCTTAGAGACTGCATCTTGTTTTTCTGCTTCTGTGTCAGAGTTGTAGTCCTTATTGAGATATATAACTACCCACAGAAAATACAGAAAGAGTATGTAAACTCAGGCTTTGATCATGATCACTGTCTGCCCTGCCATGCCTCTAGTTGTCTATGGACAGCTTTTCAAATATTGCTATAAGCATTTAGCTTATGATGAACTTAAGAAATCAAAGCTCCTTTAGACACTAAAATGTTAAATTTAATAATAATCCTAGGCACAGCTCTTTAATACTTTTTTGAATTACAGCTGAAATAAATTCTGCATAAAATTTTGGATTCTTTATTTTAAAGAAGCAACTTAATGTGACTATTTGGGATGTGATACATAAGATTCCACCTCAAAAATAAAAAGGCTGATTAGGGAAAAAATTATTTAGAAGAATCAGGTCAGTTTCAGGGTCTGTAAACATTCACAAAATCATGCTTTATTTCCTAGTTTGTTGTCTTCCTCAGCTCAGGCTGTTCAGCAAACCAGTGGAAGTTTCACTGCAAATCCAGTGGGATTTCCACCTATTTTGAGGGACCTCTTCCCATATTTGTTTTCTTTGTTGGATAAGGACACAAATGAAAAATGAGGTTTGCCCCTACCATCAGGGAGCCCGTGTGTCTTCTAAACTCTGTCTCACAGGTATGAAACATTCCTCTTGGAATCCTTTGGACTTCCTGCCACCTGCAATAACGGGAATGCAGTTTGGCAAACACCTCCTCTGAGCTCCACCAAACCACTTCAAGGAAGTTTGGTTAAAGCCTGTGTTGGGAAAAAAGAACACTGCACAAGGGCTGTGTAGTGGCTGGAGTCACAATTCACTGAGCTTTAGCAAGAAAATGTATTGCTGGCGACATACACTGGTTGTTATGTATTAGTTAATGTCTCTTTCCAGAAGTTTCCTTTTTTGCATCTTTTCTTACATGATGCAGAAGCAAAAAGCAGAGGACCAGGTTAAAAGCATGTTTTAACAGGCAAAGTCTCAAATACAAATGTATATTCACAATTTTCATTTCAGATGTGTAATTTAGCGCAGCCTTAAGACATCCCAAAAGAAAACCCATTTTTGCTCCCTGCTTTGTGTTGACTTTTTGTTACCAGACTGTGACTTCAGGCTAAAATCTACACTGAAAAATAAGGTTTAATTAATGGTTATATTGTTTAATGTGACACTGCTAAGGCTGGATTAATTGATTCACCCTTCTAGTTACTGGTATAACAAATCAAAGAAATAAAGGCTGGTCCCTTCTAACCGCATGCAAGTGGAATGCTCTGTGCCAGCCCTCCTCTGCCTTTCACAAGCCTGGAACTCAGCTTGTCTTACCCAGCCCTAGCACAGAGCAAGCAAGGAAAGGAAACACCTTGGCTGCTCTATCGTTACTCATCCAGCTGAAATGGGCACAACTCACCACTGAAACAGCCTGATTCCAACCATTTAAAGCAAAATGAAGTGCCCACAAGAATCAAAACCCTTCAAAATTAATCTCCAAGCACATTTTTCGCAGTGTTGTCTGGGACAAATTCCCAGAGTAAATTTAACATCAAAAATCCTTTGCCACCAGATTAAGCCCTTGCACAAATGTGTTTTTACTTTAGGAAAGTTCAAGCAAGGCTGAGATGGAGGGTGGAGAGAATTTGGAAGAATCCCAGCCAGGTTACATACAAAAGTAAGGAGGACTGGAGTATTTTCAACATAGGTTTGTAGGGGGAAGCCCAACACTGTATGTAGTTAAGAATCAGCAAATTAGAGCTGAAGCAAGCTTGAGAGCTGGTTAATGATTCCAGTAGGAGTCCTCTGGTGCAGAGAGTTGTGTATGGATCAGGTGAGATTGCTATCTGGTAGGGATGCACAAAATGCCAGTGTGAAATCCAGTATGCCATTGAAATCCCGAGTCCTGCCTTTTGCCACTTTTCTGGTCTCTCTTGGGCACATTTCTCCCTGTTGCAGTCATGCTCGGGAGCTGGTCTGATATCAACCCTTTAAGATTTTATGTCTGCAGGAGGTCAGTGAAGACCACAAGATATTTATAAGTAACTAACAGAAGTTCATGGCAGGATAGATCCTTCAGAGCCTCCAGCAGCGTCTTGGAATGAAATTTATCTTTCCTTCACAGGCACGTTATTACTAATAAACCACCCACCTCAGTAACTCCACAAGTTCATGAGTCTGTTCTTTAAATGACTTTACCTATTTTCTGGAGTTGCACTGCTGCTGCAAGCCATTACTTTTTTCATTCTTTTTGACAACTACAGTATGTCTTATGGCAGCAAGGAAATGAAGTGATAAAGACACATTTCTTTCTGCTAGTGTGAAGTGCATGGAATTTACTCACAGGTCTTTCTTTCAATCAGAAACTTTCAGGATAAAAAATATTTCTGCTAGTCACCTTGGGTTAGTGATTTTCTGTGTTTCATCATTTATCTGTGAAAGTCACCAGACTGTAAATTGTGCCTATATCTCAGACGTATAAACCACCACTTTTGCTGACTTTTATTGTAGAGGGAAGTTTGGGAAAAGGAAATCAGGTCATAATTCCATTCTCCCAGATGAATGCAGGCAACACAACTAACACCCTGAGCACTGCTCATTTCAGAAAGGGACTGGGAAGAAGTAAGCTGTTTGGGAATGTGGGGTGGGAAAAATGAGATAGACTGCAGGTTCACAACTGTTGTAATGCTGTTTTATGGCTGCTTCTCGTGCGTACATTCAACATTAGTTTGCTGTCCATCTCTCAGGTTTGAGCCACGAATGGTTTGACCAGTTCCTTCCACTGGTCTACGTTTTGGCTCCAGCGCCTGCTGTGCTCCCAGTGGTGGAGGCTTTGATGTGACCCTGCCTTCCCTCCCCTCCTGGGCACGGACCCCCAGCCACCGCTGGGGTCTCATGTCGCTGCCTGCTGATGTTCCCGCAGCTTCCCCAGTCCCACCAGCCCTCTTTGAGCGAACTCAACACTTGGAGGATGAGCTCTCCCATTCCAATGAGCTCATGCCGGGGGTGCCTGGGAAAGGAGCACCTAACACTGACCCCCAGGGCTGCTCTCTTCCCTCTCTGCTTAGGAGACGGTGGCTGGCCACTGTCTAGGCAGTATTAAAATTGTATCTTTTCTTCAGCATCCATCTATCAATCAATTATGAGGCGTTTCTCTTAAAATCCATCCTATGGCAGAGAAATGCATAATCCTCAAGTGTCCTTCCTGCAGAAGAATGCTTTTTTCTGGCTCTCTGAGTGTTTCCAGGAAGCCCATGACAGAATTTTAGCTGTGTCAAAGGATCCAATATCAGGACATTTTGATGGATTTTCATCACAGATAGTTTATTTCACTCAATTTCATAACATCATTCTTTAATCCTTCCTCTATCAACAAGATTTATTCCTCTCTCTTTTAAAATTACAGCTCAAAGATGGATGTCAGCAGTCTCTCATGCTCACTGCACATGAAGGGATTCTCATTTCCCCTCTGCCTAACATGGGTCTTCTGTATACACAACATCATAAAATATAAGTTTTGTTTATCATTCTCTTGTGCTACCAAAACACACCGCTTTTACTATCTGATATTGGTAGTAAGTGCTTGGTGGGTCCTGCGGATATTTCTGCTTTTTGCATCTCTTTTTTTTTCTTCAATACTTGTTCCTCTAAATATTAAATGTGCATGTAATGCAATCTGGGTTTCTTTTCTTTATGCAGTACGCACATTTCAAACTATTCCAGGTTACCTTTGGAGCTTTTTCCTGTGCCTTCACTGGTGCTTGTGCTGCCACAAATTGGGTATAATCTGCAGATGTAATGTCTGGTTTATCTCACCCAGTCCTGGTGGCTCCCTGCTGGATCCACACCCAGCTCAGGACATTGCTGTTTCTGGTTACCTGCTGTTTGCGACATCCAGCCAATTCCTAGATTTTGGTGTTTTTATCCAAGCTGGAATTAATTTGAATTTCACTTCTGTGGGATAATTTTGTGGGGCTAGGTATCTAACGCTTACAAAAAGGCATTTACTATACCACATTCCTTCCACTTTAATTAGATTTTAAAAACTATCAGTGTTGATGCCAGGTATAATTGGATTTCTGGAAATGTAGTCAGAGAGGAGCGTGATCTGAAATGAGCTTTGAATGAGGTGCCAGTAACTCTTACATGCTAATACCTGTTCTTGCAAGTTAGTCAACTTCCCTACCTCTCTTCCTCTAAATGTGAAGAAAGAGGAATTAAACTGTAAGATAAGAATTACTGTGTTTACTTGTTTCTTAAAGGTGCTAAGAGCTGATTAACACTCAAGAAATATGTAACCTGTTATTACAATTCCTCAGCTTCTGTCAGAGTCAAAGTCCTTAATTGAGTGAATACATTCATGCTTAAATTTCAGTCTTCAATAGCGTTGAAGGTTTCAGATCCTGGTCCTTTAAGCATTCTCGTCATAAACCCAATGCCATTAGTGAAAATGAAACTAAACTTTGAAGATCATCGCCAGCCTCACTACTTTACTTTTTCCTTAAAAGCAATCCTAATTCCCATTTCAACTTCTATTGGTAGTTCAAGATCTCTTTGAATCTGTGTACATATTTACTTAAGGTTCAGTGTAAGTTCATCACGTTCCCTGAAACTTTGTTTCATATTAGCTCACTGATCCGTGGATCTAAAATTTTTCTTGATGTTCCTACAATTGTTTTTTCTCCACAGTTTCATAGGTAATTGCTTACATGAAAGCTGCTGGGGTGAAAACAAGTATCCAGCAGTTTTCTGGAGTGCACTATGATAAATTTCTGACACAGGTGATTGAGGAGCTAACAAGGGGAGATGGACCTTATACCTATAAACAAGGAAAAACCATTATGAAGGATGTGAAGGTTTGGGACAGGCTTGACTGCAGTGATCATGGGATAGTGGGCTTCAGGATTCTGAGAAGAGGCAGCAGAACCAAAAGCAGGATCATCACCCTTGGCTTTAAGAGAAGGGACTTTGGCCTCTTCAGGGATCTGCTTGGAGGAAGCCCACGGGAGACAGCACTGGAGAGGGGAGAGGTCCAGGAGATCTGGTTGATTTTCAAGCATGATTTCCTCCAGACTCAGGAATGGTCCACACCAGTGGCAGAAAATCAGGCAAATACGGCAGGAGGTCTGCCTGGATGGCCAAGAAGCTCCCGACAAAACTGAGACACAAAAAGGAACTGCACGAGATGTAGACGCAGGATCAGGTGACCCAGCAGGAATACAGAGAGGCTGTGCATGTAGGGGTGGGGTTAGAACAGCCAAGGACCATCTGGAGTTGAATGCGGTGAGGTACGTGAAGCAATCTAGGACAGGCTTCTGTAGATACATTGTCCACAAAAGGAAAAGGCCGACATCATAATGAGGCCAATCTTGACTGTCTTTGAACTTCCCTGGTAGCTGGGGGAGATTCCTAACGATGGGAAGAAGGCAAATGTCACTCAAAGAAGGGCAAGGAGCAGTACTCAGAAACTAATGGGTGGTCAACCTTACCTTGATTCCTGAGAAGTTGATGAAGTGAATATTCCTGGAAGTAATTTTCAAATATTAAGGACAAGTAGGTGACTAGGAGTGGTTAACATGAATTTGGAACAGGGAAACTGTGTTTGGCCAATCTAATAGCCTCTATGATGAGATGACTGGCTTGGTGGGTGAGGTAAGAGTAGTAAAAGTTGTTTATCTTGACCTCAGTAAGGCTTTCAACACTCACTGCTGTAAAATCCTCAGAGAAAAAGTGGTGAAATATGGACTAGATAAAAGGAGAGTGAGGTGGATTGAAAACTGGCTGAATTGCTTGGCTCAGCCAGCTGCTATCAGTGGTGTGAAGTACTACTGGAGGCCAATCATGAGTGGTGTAAATACAGGGAGTGATCCTGGGACCTCTGGGGCTGTTCAGCCTGGAGAAGAAAAGGCTCAGAGGGGGATCCTATCAATGTGCATAGATATCTGAGGGGAGGAGTAAACAAGGAGCCAGATTTCTCAGTGGTGTCCAGTGATGGCACAAGAGGTGATGGACAAACTGACATAATGGAAATTTCATTTAAATGTAAAAAAACCTTTTTATAGTTAGTGTAGTCAAGCCATGCCACAGGTTTCCCAGGGAGGTTTTGCAGTCTGCATTCTTGGACATATTAAAAATGTGACAGGATCCAGTCCTCATGACCTGCTCTAGCCGGGCTGATTTGAACAGAGGGTTGGATTAGGCAGTCTCCGTGAGTCCCTTCCCAATTTCAGCTATTCTACGCTGTTCTGTGAAATGTATTTGTAGGGTTCATTTATGTGAGCTATTGAAAAGTGACAATATCTTTACTTATGAAGCATCTCTGTATCTTTTATGGCTACTTGTATTCTACCCTGAATTTGTCTTAGTATCACATCTTCCCTGTGCTAAACATGAATGCCCACAGAGCTTTGATGACCCACGAATTCTTGACTCCACTAAGTTGCTCATCCTTCAGGGCCTTGAAGTTCAGAGATTCCTCTGTATTTTCTTGGGAAAAATCAAAAAACCTTCTACTGCTGACCTAATTCTAGTTTGCTCTTGTAATTCTCAGACTTGCAAAAATCACAACCCAACCTATGCAAACACTTTGATTGATTTGAATTGTGTTCCTTACATCAGTGTATGTCTCTGCTGCCCCAAGGGACACCCTGAGGAGTTTGTGGCTGCTTCTGCTCTCTGTCTCCTCTGATGTTTTGACGTGGCTTTGGAAGGTTAGCAAAGAAACACAGCATCCTCTACCTTTAGTGCACTGTTTCCTGTACTCAGCTGAACAAACTGATGTAGTGGAATAAATGACCCAGTTAGTACCAGTGATGAGGTCGATGCTTCAGCTGCACCATACTGTGACAGACAAGCTGAAGAGCTGATGAAGGCTGACACTGAAACTCCTGACTTGGAGGCAGTGCAGCTGGCATCTGAGAGGTTTGCAGTTAAGGAGGACACTGACATCTGGGTACAGCAACTTCCTAGTGAGAGCCTCGCTGTGGTAAAGCAGGGCAAATGCCACAGGTCTGCAGCTGTGAGCTTGTGCGTAGCAAGCTGAGACCTGCCTTGTCCTCACACCCATCCCTCCTGGGTCCAAGAAAATTCCTAAGTCCTTTGTGACCTCTGCTTAACAAGTGATGTTAGAGACCATAAATGTGAACAGGACAGCCAGACTCTGTCATGTGCAGTTAGAAAGTTGATTGGCATCAGGGTGTGTGTATGCCAGATGGAGGGGGGGTAGGTTTTGCTTTCTTTAAATTCTCGGAAACACTCAAGGAGTTATCTTATGATCTGAGAGACCTCGAAGGGAGTTTCAGCTGTACCATAAATTGTTCAAGTAAAGCTGGTGCCAAAGCTCCATGAAAAGTTTGGAATGAACCTAAATGCTGTGAGAATGATGCACACACCCCACACACCCCCTTCCGTTGTACACTGACATGCATTTTCTCCTTTGTGTTTCCCACTGGAGTTTAGAATTTTACAAGCATTGGAATACAAGAGAGGACAGGGGAAAACCAGCTCCTGCTGTGTCACTGGCTGCTGCCCATTTCCTTCACTGGCTTTCATATGTGTGCTGGTTCTTGTTTGGCATGTGGGACACTTTCCACTCCTTGGTATTTTTTGACTCATGGGCTTAAATTTTAGAAGTAACTTTTGAAATGTGCTGATATGTTTTATGAAGCATATCAGCATTACACATCTAAAATATGCCTTTGAGGGGTGTTATGCTGCTCTCTTTTGACGGGGTGTTGAGACAGAACAGCCACAGACTGGTTGTGGCACAGTCAGGTGTGCTGCAGGGAGCCAAGAGCAGGGCAGGATGCCCCCCAAGTGTCTCAGAGGAAGCGCATTACTGAGGGGTGACACACTGCTGTAGTCTGAGTAAGTAATTGTGACTTTGACACTGAAAAGCAAATAAGCCTCCTGAAGAAACATACGTGGTTTTCAGGAGCCATCACTTCCTCTTGAGTAAGACGCAGCCTCCAAATTCTGTTGTGGCTTGTCAGGATTAGGTAAACCACATAGGTGGGCTTGGCATTAGTTTCAACCAGGCACCTACTTTCTAGCTAGGATTCTGCAAGAGGTTTGCAGCAGCTCACCTCTTCCTAGAGGAATATCTAAGGTATGTTAGATGAGTAACTCCGTACAAAAGCATGTTTCCGTCCTTTGACAGTAAAAGGAGTGACTACTCTTGGAGGAAGGTGGGATGTCTGGAGCGAGGTGGCATGAAGCCTGCTTGTGAGGTCCGAGCACAGCACGGCACTTCGTAAGTCCAGACTGCAGTCCTCATCCAGCCATGCCCTCCCTGAACTCCTGCTCAGGTCTCTGTCAGAACAAGGAGAAGACAGTCAGTGATCCCTGTGAATATTTAGATGTCAAGGCCGTCAGCAGGGCAACAATCTTCTCTTTTCGTGTTGACTCTTTACCTTGTTAGGGGGCCCTAACTCGGGCACTCATCAATTGCTACCTTCACAACACAAGATGCTGAGAATCCACAGTTAAAATCAGAAATGTTCATGGGTCGACTGTGTATCTAAGCCTTACAAATATACGGGGGAAAAATTGAAGTGTAACAAATCACTGAAGGCACTGAGTGGAGAAGTATTCCCACAAACAGCCTAGCTGAGAGATCAGAGGCTGACAGTAGTCCCTGACAAGAGAGAGGCAGCAAGTGTCCCCAGAGGAGTTTCATCTTGCTTAGCTGGGTTGGGAAGAGGCCATGAACCTGTGGGCTCTGGAGATGCAGCAGAGGGGTGGAGGGAAGGTCATGACCACCTCTTCTCTTGTCTCTCTCTTCTCAAAAACAGCTGAAATGGAGCTGCCTGCTGGCTGTTACGGGCGACTGGCTGTACTAACTGGAGTCCCTGGGTGGGCAGGAGGACGTTCAGTGCCACCTGGAACAGGACAGGGACATGTCAGCTGCTGGCTAACTGTAATGGAAGTCCAGAGTGTCCTGTTCTGTAGCAGCATGGTGCATCTGTGCAATATCTTACCTAGAGAGGGTTTCTCACAGGTAACCTCTGCGTGCCCTTCCCTTGCAGCCAGTGCACGAGCCCCGGAGAGGAGCGTGCGGGATTCACCTTTGTCTGCGCCTGGTGCTTGTCCCTCGAGTGGCTTTGGAGAAGGTCTGTCTCCAGCAGTGGCCTTGGGGGATGCACCGGGGAGTTTGGCTCGCAGCGGAGAGCAGGAGCGGGCAGGAGCTGCCATCTGCTAACACTCTGAGCATAAACAGACTGTTTTTCCATTCCCACACTGTTTGTGTTGCGGAAGTACTGGGGGACACATTTCCAGCCTACAGCCCGGTCTGTTTACTTGCTCTGAAGGGGCTTGAAGGGGGAGCAAAGGCAGCGTGACCTGATGATCCAACACATCAACCGCTGTCATTAACTTCTACCTTGTCAGCTCCCAGAAGGAGGTGACAATTCTGGGGCCCACTAAAAGGGCTCTGGAGCTGTACAGAGGGACCAGGCAGGAGGTCCAGAGGACCCCCGTAGGTCCAGATTTTCATGGGTGACAGCCGACAATTTAAAAAAAAAGGAAGAGAGAGAATAAAAATTAAGCTCTTTGATATAAATACAAAATCCTAGAACATATTAGAGCTTCCCAGGCCACTCAGGAAGCTTTTGTTGCTGTTATTTAATTGGCTGCATTAATTTGTTATTTTTATTACATACCTCTGATGTGGGGTGGGAAAAGGAAGTGTTTGCAATGCAAATAACTTTTGGGGATTAATAAATAGATGCCACAAAGGTCTGACAGTAAGCAGTCTCTCTTCCAAATCACAATCTTTCCTTTTATCACAGATACTTATAAATCAGGCAGGAATTGTTTAGCTTTTTCTTATGGAGTTTATATCCCTTAGGTGGGTGACATGGATTTGAGGGATTTAAAGGACATCAGAAAATCAAAATGTTCAGCAATAAATTCTATTTATTTTCCCAATGCAGAAAACCAAATGTCAAAGTGTGCGTTGATATTGATTTCCAGTAGTTAATTTGCTAAAGGCTTGAGGTAAATTAGCTTTAGATTATTTTGGTCTTTAAATGACTTTGTACAACTTCTTCCAAGAAACCTGACCCTGGGCTGGAAGTCTTGAAGGAGAGAGAGCCTCTGGAAATGCTTTGTGGTGCTTCCTTCTAGTTTGGAGGAGACCTTTCTCTCTGCATCCTCAGGCAGTTGTTAGCCCTGAAAAGGGGGGCGAGGACTGCGGCTTTAAAGGATTTTAAGATGAACTTTGGGAAAATGCATATGGTCAGGGAGGAGAAAAAGAAAGGAAAACATTCTGGCTGTTGGCAGCCATCTGAACTGTTTCTGTCAACAGCCAGTAGGGTTGGGGATTTTTTTCCTCCCTTTCCCCCAAACTGACTGAGCTAAAGCATGGAAGAGGAAAGACTCACTATGTTTCTTACCAAAAAGGTCTGCACTGACATAAGGCTCAAGTGCAGCTGGAAGTATAAAGGAAGCTGGTGCTGTGTCTGGTCCCAGAAAGACAGAAAGGATCGGTTGATGCCAGAACTACTCTGCTTAGGAGTCACTAAGCTGTGGCCACTCACTGTGGATGGCGGTTGTGTCTCACATGTGACCACAGGGAGGGGAAGAGCATCTCTGTTTGCACCATTTGGTCTCTGTGAACACTGAAGCATTCCCTCAGAGGCTTTTTATCTGTGGAACAGATGGAAGCAGGTTAGTCCAAGATGATCTTTCAGAAGACGGAGTGCTCTGTTCCCTCCCGCACCACCACCACTGGATCATTCAATGCTGGTCAGCAGACTCGGGATAAACCAGCCAGCGGGGCAATCTCTTCATGTTCACAATCGGAGGAAGATTTCAGCTCTCGGCTTAGGAGGCGGGAGTTCAGTGACTCTTAGCTTGCCTGCAATATAAAGGTGTGGAGTGAGCAGGAGATCCCTGATGCAGCAGGGTGGGATATGGTATTTTTACGTGCCAGGGTGAAATACCTCAGAGCGTGACCATCTTGGGTTGCAACAGCAGGGTGGATTGGGTTGTTGCCCTCCCAGCTAAGCATCCTTCCCTCTCACCCTGCTTCTGGCTCTGGAGCAAACTGACTCAGATCATGACACTGAATTTGGTGGTCAAGATGTACCAGCTCTTCATTCAGATATTGGTTAAAAAGTATACATTGCTAATGGACCTAATGAAACCTCACACTTGCTTTTTGTCTATGTTAGAATTCTGCTTTTAATTTGTAATTGTTGTATCTCTGTCACTTAATTATTAAGAAAAGGCTGGATTTATTTACTTGGCAAGCTAAACCAGTCTTATTAAGACAAGGCTTGGATGTAAACAATCATTATAGTCCATCTAAATACCAATTTATCATTAAAAACATATTCATTTCAGATTAATGCTTGTGTGGGACCCAACCATGCAACTTCTTAGTCAAATAGATAAATTAACTCATACATGTAGTCTCAATTAATTCAATGGGTCTACTCGTATGAGTAAGGACTGCTCAAATGAGTAAGAGCTGAGGGATCTGGCCCTTAGGGAAACATATTTATGACTTTGTTGTTAATTCTCATGACTTATGTTTTCAATAAGCAAATGGTATTAATTCAGCTCACAATAGCTTCTTAATTAACCTCTATACATCAGAGGCATATTCAGGAATCTTAATTTAAAGCATTACTATCTAAGCATGTCATCATCCATCCCATTCCTCAGGGTAACAATTGACTCTGTGCACATGGCAAACACTAATAGTGGGTTGACGCAGTTCAAAGAGCTTCATAAAATGAGTGAGAAAGACTTGGGGATGGTCTACATAGAGATATCGTATCAAATTGGTTACTCTTCTTGAAAATGTTTTGTGTCCCCAGGGAACGGTTGCTATTGAAACAAGTGATTTGGCACCACGAATTGTAGTAATTCTCCCTATGGCAGGAATATCTCCAGTTTTAGAGGGTTTCTCAGGTCTGGGATTTGGGCAGTCTCTTTTCTGTTAGTCTCCCACCCTCCCTCTCAGGACCCAGAGACCCTCACCTTCAGCTGTTTTTGCTGTGTGCCATCCTGCTCTTTTGACACAGAGTGGGTGTCCCCAGCATACTCCAAGATGATGATCCCTCCCAGCTTGTCTTAACCTGATTGATGACCAAAACCACATACAGGCCAGAGAGTCCAGCCAGGGAAGATTCATGACAGCAACAAAAAACTGTGTGATCCATACAGGTACCCTGAAAAGCAAATGATCAGTTCCTCCTAAAACTGGGCATAAGAAGTTGGCTAAATCATCTGCAGAAAAATAGTTGCAGTTCGGTATTGACAAAGGCAAGTAATTGTTATTTGAAAGGAACTTTCTGTACAAATACAAGCTGAAAGAAAAACATCTCTACAGTAAAAGACAGTACACAGTCCTGACTGATACCAAGTTGAGTCTTGTAGACTGGACTTCCAGAAAGATGTCAACCACCTAAAAACAGTCCAGAAAAACCCCAAGGAGAATATTGGAGTAAAATGTCATCTAGCAGGAAAGATCAGCCAAAATCAGGTGACACTCAGAAGACACAGATATATAAAAGTTGAGAAGACACAAATATACAAAAGGTTGCCACAGAGGAAATAATTTGTGGTTTGCAGTGCAGAGAATAAGAAATAATGAGGGTACATTACAGAAAAGAGATTTGTATTCATAATTAGGAAAATGTTTCAAATGTAAGGACAGAGAATCGCCATAAGCAATTGCAAAGGCAGAGCAATATATCTAATTGAAACTATTGATTTATGACGCTCAAAGTTGCTATGCATATTTATGTACATGCAAGACACACACAATGCAATTTAGTACCATGATTTCAGGAGAACAACAAGAGACAGGTTTTTGTTTACACCAGGAGATAAAGTGAAAAGATTTTCTAGTATAATTCTTTGTGAGTAAAAGGATCAATTCCAACAAACAAAATTGGTAACAAGGAGAAACAAAATGAAAAGCAGTCATACTGCTTGAAATAATAATCTCACCACCTAGGAATATTAAAAAAATTCTCTTCATTTATGAGGCCCTTAAAAAACTTCACTTCAAATATAGAGGAAAAGATAGGAGACAGAATGCTGTATTTGGCATTTATATTGTAAAATGCAATTTGAAAATTGTATTGTGTTGATAATTGGATTATTCATCCCTCAAAGAAGAGAGTCACCCCCACAAGCCTGGAATAATGAAGCAGAACTCCCAGGTTCTCAGTCACCCCGTTCCACACAAAGCTGGCAGTCACTGTGGCGTGGTTTTCCTTTCACCCCTTTCTGGCTGGCTGTCCCACAGCGTGCTGGGTTCCTGAGAGAGCAAACACACACAATACTCATCTTGATCATGTGTGAGTTGTAGCTGGGACAGGACTCAGCGAAAGGTGGCCACACACAATGCCATGAGACCAGAGCTTTCCAGGGAGTCAGGCAGGAGAGAATACTATTATGAGATCCCAGAGGTACTCTGGGGTATTATGTTTGCTTGCTCCATTAAATGTGTGATTTGAGAGGCAGATGGGGAGACAAATGCTTGCCTACCTTAGTGTTACTTACACAGGGATGTACTGCAGCTCACAAGCAGAAACTATGCCATGTGACTTACGTTATTTATCAACCCCATGAATTGCAAATATATTCAAATTGCAATTGACAGCTTGTAAACAATCTGCAAACCAAGAATTAGCCTCTCCAGGGCATCACATCTCTTTCAGAGTAACATATAAATATGAATATTTTACAATCTGGATGAAACAATTCATGAACAGTTGAAACAGTGACATGCATGAAAACCATCAAATAATGATGTATTTATTTTTGCTAATTATATGTTTGTCTTTCTTTACAAGCACTTCCCCTCCCACCC